>OZ038490.1:5592451-5629951 GCA_964036315.1 Acanthosepion esculentum | reverse complement strand
TAAGATTCGTCATAAATTTAAAATAGGAAAACTGTGAAATTTGCAGGTATGCAGAAAAATAGGAAAGAACACGTTAGGTAAATAATCCGGAGTTCCTTAGTATTTTTGCTTTTATTTTTAAAAAGACAGCGCTCCATACAGAAGTAGAGCTTATATTATAATATTTTTTTTAAAAATATGATTCCTTCGCTGCATAAGAGTTCTCATGTTTCAAAAGCGAGAGCCGAGACCCTTAATATCATTTTTGAAATTGGGAATGTTCCCAAATTCTCACTTGATGAGGAAGCGAGACCAGACACCTTAATTCAACTTAATTTCAAAAATTATATTAAGGGTCTCGGTTCTCGCTTTTGAAACATGAGAACTCTTATGTAGCGAAGGAATCATATTTTTTTAAAAATATTATTATATACATATATATATATATATATATATATATATATATATATATATATATATATATATATATATATATATATATACAAAAAAGATATATAGTTTTAAGGTGTGCTATATTTATGGGATAAAGTGCTCAATATGAGATAGAGCGTATGTAAATATAAAAGTAAACATTGAAGTCAGCACTCAGAGGTAACAGGCCGTTTCATGCTGGGTGCATTCGTCAGGCCGCCCTGACGATTGTGTCATATATATATATATATATATATATATATATATATATATATATATATATATATATTATATACACACACAGGGTGTCCATAAAGTTCATGTGCACTTTAAAAAATTTATAACTTTATTTGTATTTGCGATAGAAATAATTTGTAAAAAGGATTAGAAAGAAGTAAATCTATATTTTTTAAGGTTTCACTGAAATTTTATTTAAGTTTCCACATGCCCTCCATCATTAGCAATTCAAAGGGTAATATGATTTTGCAGTTCACACAAAAAATTTGCCAACTGATTTACAGTAATGCCTGAAATCACATTAGTTATTTTAGCCATACTTAAAACTAGGTACATTAAACTTTATAACATTTTTTACAGATTATTTCTATCGCAAATACAAATAAAGTTATAAATTTTTTAAAGTGCACACAAACTTTATGGACACCCTGTGTGTGTGTGTGTGTGTATATATATATATATATATATATATATATATATATATATATATATATATATATATATTATATATAAAGGAAAATTTTAAAAATCTAAAAGGTCTCACGTTTATTAAAGCTTCACCAGAGAATGAGATATGTTGAAAGAAAGAAATTCTGGTATTTTTGTTTGTGTTGTCTGATTTTCATTGGTTAAGTGGGATTCATGTACATTTGGTTTGTTAAGCAGCATTAGTATACTTTCAATTGCACTGTACAAGTCAAGTTTTCAAGACTAAAACAAAATCTTTCCCAAACTAGGGGTTGACTTATATGCCGGGTATAAAATGCAAACATTTACCATTGAGTTGTAAACAAGTAGTAAACAGTACTCCTAACAATTACTGTACATCACTTACCATACCTCAAGCAGGTTGCCACAAATATATCCCACTAAAATTTGTGTTTGGTGAACATCTTTAGCATATTAACACAGAAATTAATATAAAATAATAAAGTAGTAACACAAATTCAGTATTCTGTTAATGCTGCAGAACACATTATATCCAATAGCTGATACACTAAGTGTAAACAGTGACCGAAGCACCATTTAATTCACTGATGCAAATGGTGAATGATTGAGACAATGTTTTACAATAACCTATGATACATACTATGCAGAGCTATGAGAAAACTGCCTCATATGATGTGTTATCTATAGTATTAATATTTTATAGGAGTTAATGTTGACTTTAATGTGTTTATTAGTAGATTTGATGAATTTTAAATGGTCATTACTGTTAGTGTCTCAATATACAGTGTAAGTGGTGTGACCTTATGTAGTTTGGGCACAGGTATACTGTAGCCTAACTTCATTTATCAGTAGGCTTAAGTTTTGGGCCACTGGTAGCATACCATACATTTGGGGGTTGAGCTTTGCAGTAGGAAATTACCTAACTCAGAATTTTGAGCTAAACAACTTGAGGTCGACTTGTATGCTGCAATTTATGGAGTTCTAGAAGGATGTGTCATCTCTCTTTGAGTTCAGATAATGTGACTTTTTTTTTTTGGCAGACGTAGTGCTAAATTTATACAAGAGAAGAGTTTAATTTTTACAAAGATGTAGATTTTTGCTAAAATCTTTCTTGTAAAATTTGAAACTTGTAATTTAAACAGCATATGTGCGAGAGAGGGAACGAGAAAGAGTGAGAGAGAAAGAGAGTGAGAAAGAGAATAAGAGAGAATAAGAGAGAAAGAGAAGAGAGAGAGAGAGAGGGGGAGAGAATGAGAAAAAGATACAATATGTTCTGTTTTTTCCAAAATGGGTAACGGTTAATGCTTACAACATTAAAAAAAATTCTGTTTTACATGCTTCTTAAAGTAAAAAAAAAAAAAAGATTTCCGGGCATCAGTTGAAAAAAAAGATATACAAAATGTCATGCAATTTGCAACCATGAGATCATAAAACTTTAGCAATATGATAGATTAACAGAGATAGTTGCAACTTCTAGAAGAAAAAGTAAAAATAGATGCTGAATCTATTTTCCAGGGTACAGACTGTTTTCAATTAAAAATATTAATTAGCAGAAAATCCCCATATTTTTCAATGCTTAACAACTTGGTATTGGAGATATTGTGTCACATTACATTGGAAGAATTTCTCAACATCCACTTCAAACCCATATACATATTCTGGAATTCATTACCGTGGTGAAAAGTCAGAACACCTTGAAAATGGAACAGCTCTCTTTTTATCATCTGAAAGAACCCTTTTTACCTTCCATCAACATGGCTGATGCTAACCTCCAGGAGAGTGACTTATTGCACCTTCTTGGACTAACATTTTCAGCTGACATGAAGTGGAAAGATTATATTGAATCAATTGATAGGTGTGCTGCTAGGAAAGTTGATTCCATGTGTCATGCTAGACAATTTTTCTTGCCAGAATCTACCTTACATATTTATAAGTCTACCATTTGTCCTTGCTTTGAATATTGCTGCCACATCTGGTCTGGTGCTCCTGCTATATATTTAGATATTCTTGATAAAATCCAAAGAACAATCTGCAATGTTATTGGTCCTGGCCTGTCATCTCAGTTTCACTCAATTTCCCATTGCTTTAATGTAGCTTCCTTGTACCTTTTTCTATAAATACTTATATGGTAATTCGTTGGATGAATTTTCTTCAGAATTCCTCTGAAGATATCTACAAATTGTCTTGAAATAATATTCCTTAATTACCAATAAAAAGCAAAGATAAAGAAATTTCTCAGAAGATAACTTGTCAACTAATCCTGGGTAATGATTGTTTTCACTACCTTTGTCACTATCTACAAATTGTCTTGAATCCCTATCCAATTCACATCCAGATTAAAAAATAAAAAAAAAAAAAACTGACAATAAAGAAATTGGTCTTTACTTGGTAGAGTCATTGGTCAGTACTTAGAATTGTATCCCAGTCACCACTAGCTTTCCTTAAATAGCCTGCTACTGAAAATGGAAGCTTATCCAAACATGATAATATTAACTTCTTTGAGTCATGGGCTAATTGTTATTTACCCTCAATCTCCTCATAATCTTCACTTCTTACATTCATTTCACATACATCATTCAGTAACCCTCTAATTTGAGTGGCTCTTGAGCCTTGTATTGGGTGAACACTTAAAAAAATGAATAAATAAGTAAATAATTTAAATCAATCTTCATTAAATAACACTGAATTTGGTGTATGTTTGTTTTGGCTTAAATGAATTACAGTTGAAATGGCAAGATGTAATCGTAAGTTTTATGCTAACAGTTTCTTCTCCTGTACTTCTCACTTGTGGAACTCTTTTCTGGCTTCTTGTTTCCCAGTCAATTTTGATCTTAAAAAATTTAAGTGCAATGTCAATCATTATCTTCTGTCTTAATTTATTTACCGTTTCAGAGAGTACTTTTAAACAAAAAAAAAAAAATTTTTTCTTCCATCTTCCATGTTAAAATCAATAAAACAAAAAAAATGACAAATTTAAAATTAAAATGCATGAGGATATAACAGCTGCCGCAATGCAATGACAAACAATTTTTTTAATTTTTAATAAGGGTAATTAAAATTAAATGGTCATTATTCCATCACATGACAAAAACAGAATGAGCATTTCAAATTCATATCACTTGGTGGTAAAAAACAAAAAAAAAACCCTTCTCCAGCAGAATTTATTATTTGTAGATGTAAACAGACATTGTAATCAAAAGTCATCTATTTTAATTGAAAAACCACTTAAGAATGTTATTTCTAAATTCAAGTTGGTTATGAATTTAAGCACAGTATTAGATTGGCAGAAAAGTCTCATCATTTTAGAGTTGAAATGGTTAGATATAACCATAAGTTCTGTTACAGTTTCTTTTCTCACACTTCTAGAAGTCACTGCCAGCTTCTTGCTTTCCAGTCAACTTTGATCTTCAAAAATTTATATGCAATCTTCTGTTTTTTTCAATTTCTGTTCTTTTATTGTTCTCACTCCTTAATGTTTTTCTTATATTCTTTCATACACTCAGTAACACCCTGTGTATTAGTGGCTTTGTTGCTTTGCTGGGGTAAAATGATTTAAAAACATAAAATAAAATAAATAAAAGAAATCCTATCAATAAGAACATAGTCCGATGAAATCCTTTTAGTTTTTTGGTTAGTTGATTGTTTAGTGGCATATCAACCTCTATGGGTTATTTAATGCCAAAATCTATATATTTTGAACACAATTTTATGGTTTCACTGAAATATATTTTGAATGCAATTGTACAACTTCAACGACAGATAAATGTGTTATTGGTCATTTAGCTTTAAAAATGTCGGAGGGGAAATGATTAAAAAAATAAGAAAAATATGATATTGAACTTCTATGTGTTGTGCCCCTTCAGGACATCGGTGATCATGGCTATTCATTTTCCTGTCATTTGTAGTTCCTAATAAACTGTTTTTTTTTTTTTGTTATCTCTACTAAACCCTGTTCTGCCATTCATTTACTCAAGCTCACTAGGTTGCTTATGTGTTGCTTTCCTCTGTCTCTCCTTCAATCTGTCCTGTGAGTATTCAATTTTTAAAGCCCTCCGTCCTCATTTTGTGCCCCAGAAATTTCAACTGCCTCTCCCTGAGGTTAAGCCGAAGTGCCCTTTTTGTTGCCATTGTCTCTAGAACTTTCTTGTTGCTCACATGTTTGGGTCATGGTATCCTCAGCATCCTTCTGTAGAACCATATTTCTATTGCTTCGAGTCTTCTTCATCTGTGAGAAGATTGCTCAGCATTCACCACTATATTATGTAACAGTTCAGTATTCTTTTCTGTGTTTCTAATGAAAAGAACTTTAACTAGAAAAACTTAATGGCAAATTTACAAGAGAGAACAGAATCAGTCATTTACCCTACCCCAGTTGACAGTTGTTAAAACTGACAGAACACCCTGGTACACAATAAGCAGTTAGACAAAAAAAGTGTACACAGCCAGAAGGCTATTTATATTTCCTCCCCCCCCCCCAACTTCCTACGCCAATTGGAACAAAATAACAGCGGATAGAGTGTTGAGTTTCGTTTAGAAGACTAAAAGCACAACTATGTTCATTACACCTCAAAGCAGGATTCAAAACACAGTCCAGGAAGTTTGTCTTAAGTGGATTTACTTATCTGTTCCATATATCCTACCCCCCCCCCACTTTACAGGACTGATTCCTTGGAGGTTCACTTAGAATGGTGTCTGGAGTAAGAATTCTCTCTTAAAAGTACTGAAGAGACATGAGCATGTGTTTTTATCTTGCTGATTAGAGAGGAAATTTGTAGCAAAGACCTGTTAAAGATATTACAAAGCAAACATCAACTCTGCTGAGAGAAAACAGTTCTTGGCTCTGAAAACTTATTCCTACCGATTTAGAATTCAGAAATACCAGACATCTCATTATTATCATTTAAAGATAGTAACAAGTTGATTATACATTGTAATTCTTGGATAAACTAAATAAATGGCATGGATTACTGAGGAGGGTATCAACCAAATGACTACAAATAGGTCCTTTTTTTATCTTTATTTAGTATTAGATAAAGTACTGCTAGCCTTTAGTATTCATTTTAACTATTACATATTTTGATTGATTTGTTTTCTATGAATTATCAGCCCTTTGCAGGCTATTTAAAACCAGAAAATATTTTTAGATTTTAATTGGGCGGGGGGGGGGGGGGGGATAATGATGGTTTAGTGACACAAGTATTACTAATTAAACCCATAGCTGGAGGGGGACAAGAGGAGAATTCATACCGAATCAAAATCTGATAAACAAGAAATTGTGGTTATAAAGTGGGGGATCAATAATATTTTACAATCAATATGCAAACTAGTCCTTCACTTTGTGGTCACAGTAGTTTCTATACATTTCCATTCCAGAGAATGTAAATAAATCTAAAAGACATGCTCGTTTTCATTTGTTCATTTTCTAAAGCTTATCAACCCATTGCAGGTTATTTAAAGCCAGAAAATATTTTTAGATTTCAAGAATTTTTAGGAGACAATGATTTTTACTAATACAAGTCCTACTAGTTAACCCATATCTGGGGGGTGGATTCATGCCTTTCCCAACGGTATTTGCACATGTAACCAAATATAAGGAACCCAACTGGAGTTGGAACATAGCTCTCCGATTTCCAATTTTGAGCCATTATTCATTACACCATCTGCACATCCACGCTTACAGCATCTGATATTCCCAAGCAGTTACTCATTTATTTACTGATCAGGCTTGACATTCCTTAACTTTGTTGATTGTATGAGAACCAGTGCTTCAACATGATATGGCTGTAGGCCTTAGTATTAGATAAAGTATAGCCAGCCTTTATTATTCATTTTCACTATTATTGTTTTCATCATTTTTTATTAGATGAAATATTGTTAATCATTATTATTAATTATTAGATGAAGCATAGTCACCAATAATTATTAATTTTGAATAGTATTTATTTTCATCTTCATTGTTTATTAGATGAAGCACTTCTGGCCATTATTAATTTTGAATTGTATTTATTTCCACTTCCAACAGCAGCAGGATTAAAAATGTAAAAAGAGAAAATGATATAATCAAGCTGTTAGCTCTCCACACTACTAAAAACAAAAGGTTTGGAAGGAAACTCTCGTCAATACAAGAAAGAGTGCTAACAGTGGACTTGAGTCTAATCTTCTGTAAAACTGATTTAAGGAAAAGATGTTATAAATTTCAACCCACAGCAATACAAATGAATGCTAAATGACACATTTGGCAGAGGAGTGATGTATTCAACATTTGATAATTTTGCGGCAACACAGGCTTAAAAGTTTTAGGCAGTTTTGATCAACAATTCTTTTCATGGTTAGCTGTAAGGAATTGTAAATGTAGGACTACCTTACACTTAAGTAAAATAATAACAATAATAATATTTATTAAGAATTTATTACAGGAATTATCAAGTTTTACAGAAACATTGTCAATTATGTATTTAGTTACATAATAAATAAATAAAAATAAATTTTGATGCTGTATTTGATTTGTTAGGTATTTTTTCATTTTCTCCTTTGTTATTGGCAGTATTTTAGAATACTTTGTTTGTAATGCTAAGTTTCCTCAGTTGAACAAACTGGAGCTATTTCGTTTACGCTTTGTTACCTCTCTTTTCCATTGTTGTTTTTATATCACTTTCTTCCAGTCATTTTGATGGGCAATAGCAAAATTCTGAAATTTAGAATAATCTTATGCCATTTAAAAAATAAAGCATATAAAAAGGAATATTTTAAAATAATATATGACCAAAAATAAAATGCTTTTCACAAAAAACCTTAATGATTTCACTATAATTTATGTAACAATAATGTAATGATATTAAGCAGACAAAACTACGGTTTTATGTTACCTCATCTCATTGCATGGTTACAAACTATTAAGCTTGAAATATTGTGTCATCAGCTCTAATCTTTTTGTAAAATACTTGGATATGATATAATGAATAATTTGCAGTGAAAAAAAAGCACTTTTCAATTTTTTGTTGAATATGCTCCTCCTCCACCAAACGTTCCTACATGGAAATAGCTAACTTCACCATTGCTTTTAATTCTTCCTTTTAGTTGATTTTTTATTATTGCAACTTTAATCAGGCCATCAATTCTATGTCACTGATGAAATGTTGCTCAGTAAGATACAAACTTGCATCTGTTTTGCATCAGGGAAGCCTTGTTTAATGCACCAGTTGCTCTTACCGACTGAACTACAAGAACTGAACTGCTTTGTAAAAGGTTAAATACTTTAAAACCACCATTCATTCTTTCCTAATTTCTTTTAGACCCATGATTGTTTTTTTGTTTTTTTGTTTTTATACATACACACCTACCTACCTTTATATATATTTTTTCTTTTTAAATTAATAGTATTAATAACAACATTATATTTATATAGACTACTTACTTTTTTTCTTTTAATCAATTCACCCCAAGCAAGGTGATAATGCCACTAAAATGCAAAGGACAACTGGGAGTGAAAGAGAATGAAAAACTTCAGAAAGAACTGGAAACTCAATCCCAAACAGAAAACAAGGGATAGACCTGTACTCCTGTTCAAGAAAAAACATGGAGGCTTATGAACTGAACGATAGGCAAATCCATCTAATCCTAGTGAAGAAAAAAAAATAAAATAAAATGCAGAAATAAACAAATTTATTAGATGAAATATTGTCAACCATTACTATCATTTTTAACTTTTGTTTTCTTTCATCTTCATTTTTTAGCTGCCAATACAAATTGAAAATTAATGCTTAATGAAATGTTAATATAATGTAATTATGTTTCTTTTTTATTATTGATTCCAAATTTATTTATATCCTTTGTAGTATTATTTTTTTGATTTTTTTTTCTCAATTTCCAGGTTGTTCATATTCTGCAACATAGATTGGAAAATGATGAAGTACTTAACTCAACATATAACTGCCTATTTCACCCACAAAGAATAGATAATAGTACTAGAGTTGGTTTATCAAAACAAAAAAGGCTGTGATTGGTCAAGACTGGTAGGTAAGGTAGACACAAAAATTAACATATTTCGAAACCTTAATGATACAAAGATAAACAGATGCTCAACACTTAAATTTTGACATCCGATGAATCTAAATTTTAAACTTAGCCTAGACTTAAGCGTCTCTGTATCCTTTGTATTTTCCTCTTATAGAAAGGATTGAAACCATCAATAAGGTCATTGTCTGAAAACATCCTTTTCTGAACAAGTTACATGATTTTTTATCTTATTTACTACTCATATATATATATATATATATATATATATATATATATATATATATATATATATATATATGTGAGTACAGGTAATTGATCCGTTGGTATATAATCAGAGTGGATCCTAATAATGTTAATTATTAAAACTGATCCACCTACAGCTCTTTAAAACAATGCTCTGAGACAGACACTTAAGGGCTGATGATAGCCATGTACAGAACTGCTTGAAATAGACTATCTCTATGTTGAGGTAATTTTTGTTTTTTTGCTGTAACATATATATATATATATATATATATATATATATATATATATATATATATATACACTATATAATTCAAAAGCTTTAAGTCACCCCCATAATTAGCATGAGATGAACTTGACAGAAGAGTGAAAAAAAAAAAAAAATTAAAGAGCTTTTGAAATCATTGAAAAAAAAAAAGAAAAGAGAATGGAATTAATTATCAGACTTATACTTTGAGAAACTTTTGCAACAAATACCAAAAATTTTTGTTGCAGTAATCAAGGCTATAGGAGGATATTTTGACAAGAGCAAAATTAATCATAAAATGCTTTTTTAATTTTTGTCATAAATCATGTCTCACTTTTGTTTTTTTGTTGTTTTTTTTAAACCCTGTATAATAATTTTCTCTTATTTAAAATACAAAACAACTACTTTTGGAGCCAATTTAAAAAATTACCAAGGGTGGCTACAAACTTTGAACTGTAGTAGTAGTAGTAGTAGTGTATATATATATATATATATATATATATATATATATATATATATATATATATATATATATATGAGAGAGACATTTCATTAAAAACAACTGACAAAGAAATACAAACTAAGTCAATCAGAAGAAGAAAATTAAATTAATTATTCATTATATAAAATTTAAAACGGTTAACTTCATAGTCAATAACACCCACAAGATCCAAATTATAGAGGACCAATATTATGAATTTACATGTCCCTTAAGGCACTGTATTGCTGATCAAACCAAATTCATGGATAATTATATTGGACATACCTCTACATGCCTATCAAGAAGACTCACATTACATCTCTCTGAACATAGCTCAATTAGGACCAATTTAAACACACATGAAAACCTATCAAACTCCATCTGCAACAACCTCATAAAAAATATGACTATAATAGCCTCATCCACATAAAAAAGAAACAGCTAAACATAATGGAAGCATTAATAATAAAAAAGAAAAAGCCAACCCTCAATAATATCAACTATGAACATGGTCACAATGTGCTAACCGTGTTTAGGAAATAAATTCCTATCACTCTAGATATACATATATAAAAAATCTACATATTCAGAAGAAAAGTAAAACATCCTTGATAATGACTGATAGAATAGCTGAAAGTGCTCAGATACATAGTATGTAAAAACTGTACAAATGTTCTATGTCCAGAAAAGAAAATGTCAGTTCACCGAGTCATGCCAGAACATTTTTCTAGTCAGAGTCCATCTTACACATCTACAAATCTCTCATTCATCCGTGCATTGAATATTGTTGCCATATCTAATCTGGTGTCCCTGCTGTTCCTCTTGAGGTGCTCAACAAAATCCAAAGAAAGATCTACAATGTAATCAGTCCTGACTTGATATCTCAACTTCAGTCACTTTCTCATAGATGTGATGTGGCTTCCATCCGTCTATATTTTCATGGCAACTGTTCTCATGAGCTCTCTTTCCTGGTGCTCCGACTACATGAATTTAAGTGTGCTACTAAACTGGCATCTAGGTCCTACTCTTTTACTGTTGGAATAGTTAAATGCAACCACCAATTCTACTCCAGCAGTTTCTTTTCACACACTTCCCAACAGTGAAACTCCCTTCCTCTTACTTGCTTCCTTGATAACTACAAATTTTCAAAAATTTAAATATAATGTCAATCACCATCTTCTCTTGCCTTGATCCCCATTCCTCAATTCCCTCTATACACAGTCTTTTTCCCCTCACTTTCACTCTCTGTAACCCCCTGTATACTAATGGCACTTTCACCTTACTTGAGGTGAAATGCTTATTAAAAAATAAAAATCATGTCTCACTTTTTTTTAACCATGTATAAAAACTTTTTGTTAAAGTATGAAACAACTACTTTTGGGGCCAATTTAAAAAATTACCAGAGGTGGCCCTCAAACTTTTGAACTGTAGTGTGTGTGTGTGTATATTTGTGAAACATATAAGTGATAATTACAGACCATTAATTACAAAGAAAACATCTAAACAAAAAAAATTAAAACTACAAGGTAACCAAAAAAGTTCTGTCCGTTTTTTGATTAATCATTGAATGAAGTTGAAATATATACGAAATGCGTGTAGCAATTGTTTTCAAATTCGGACAGCCGGAAGTAGGAACATCAGACGTTATAAAAAACACACGCACTGTGCCCAGCCATCAGTTATAAGCCGGACAGCTGTGAAAAGGATGGAAGTGTCTAGAGATCTCGTTCGGGGCTGTTTGCTTTACGACTTCAAAGTGGGCTTATCAGCAGCTGCATCAAGTCGCCGCATATGTCAAGCATTTGGGTATAGTGCTGTGGATGAACATACTGCAAGGCATTGGTTTCAAAAATTCAAGTTGGGAGATTTGTCTCTCCATGATGAGCCTCGCCATCTGATTACCACCTCTTTCACTCCCTGGATAATCATCTTCGTGGGAAATCCTTCACCAATGAAGCAGACTTGCACAAAGCCCTCATGGACTTCTTTGCGTCAACCACAGGTCTTGAATGACGGAGTCCTGAAGGCGGTCATTGGAGAGGACAGTAGTCTAACATGTGGTGAACTTGCAAGACAGTTCAACGTTTCCAATGAAACAGAGTTCACCTGCACCACCTAGGTAAGACGTACAAACTGAGCAAGTGGGTTCCACAAACGCTGTTGAAGGTACACAAGGGACAACGAGTGGCAGCCTGCGTATCGCTGCTTTCTCGCCACCGTACCGCATCCTTATTCAATCAAGTGCTTACCAGTGATGAAAAGTGGGTTCTGTACAAAACTCCCAAGCCTTCCAGACATTGGTTGTCTCTTCGGGATGCTGTCCCTCACACCGCAAGACCGCCTATACACCCACGCAAGATTATGCTTTGTGTCTGGTGGGCAGGTCAAGTGGTTCATTATGAACTGCTACCAATGGGCCAAACAGTCACTGGAGACCTATACCTGCAGCAATTGAAACGCGTGCAACAAGCATTGCGCCAGAAGGAGCCAGCACTGGTGAATCGCAAAGGTGTGCTTTTCCTCCATGACAACGCCAGGCTGCATGTCATGCAAGTGGTCAGGGATACCATACAGCAACTTGGGTGGGAGACTTTGTGCCATCCACCTTATTCACCTGCCCTTGCGCCATCTGATTACCACCTCTTCCACTCCCTGGATAATCATCTTCGTGGGAAATCCTTCACCAATGAAGCAGACTTGTACAAAGCCCTCATGGACTTCTTTGCGTCAACAATATTTAATGGATGTCAGTTATCAGTTATCTCCTGATAATTTCCCTCTGAAAGTTCTCCACTGCCTTAAACGGGTATTGAACTAACACTCTTTGGGTCCTGTCACTGGATGTAACCAACGCCGTTACAGAGCACAGTGGATAACGTTGTGATAAATATGGCGACAAAGATGAGGACAATAGTCCGAATAATGTAAATAATGTACATAATACTTCATCTCGGAAATATAGACAGATACTGAGGTAATATCTTTTGGTATTTTTTTTATTAAAAACCAACAAAAATTAAAATGTAAGAACACAAATCAAAAATGAATAACAAATTGAAGAACAGAACAATGCAAAAATGCAAGAACACAAATTAAAACAGAATAACTGACAAAAACAAAAAAAGTCATGACACAAAAAATATAAAAACAAGACGGGAATCAAAAAAAATAAATAAATAAAAAATAAAAGAGAGAGAGAGAGTTCTTCTATTGACCATTGGGCCTTGCGTTGTTTATGGAAGGCATGAACAAGTGACATTTGAGCAAAACATAATCGTAAGATAAGAAGCTAGGAATGCAAAAAGTAAAATTCCAAAAGAAAAAAACCTGATGCAGGTCACAGGCAATAAAGAACAAACAGAATCTAAATGAAACCTTGAAATGAAATAAAAGAAGAAGCAGTTATCTTCTGAAATATCACTAGCTGAACTGATGCTGGCCTCATTCTGCTCCAATTTTTATTTCTACTTTAGATTATCCTGTCTCCAAAGTTAAAGTTTAAGAGTAAAATTTAGCATCATTTTACTTCTGATATTCAGAGAGAAGAACAGTTTACATTTTCTAGCACAGTCTTTGAGGCTTGTTTCATAATATGACGAAAATCTGAATGCAAGACAAATTGTGATGATGTCTGACATTTGTAACTTGTAACATAAGGGAAACACTTTCAGGAATAGCTTGGGGGTAAAGCATTGGTGGGTTGAAAGTTCTTTTCTGCCAGGGCGGGAATAATATTTAATAATAACTGGAAGCACTCTATAGCAGGCCTGCACAAAGTACAGCTTGTGGGATAATCTGTATGGTCTGTGATAGGTTTCAAAAAAGTAAATTTTTTTTGTGATCATCAGAATAAATCCAGCAGCCAATCCGTTTTGTGGAAGTATGATTTCATTCAACCAATATTTCAGTATTTGTATTTAATTAATGCTACAGGGGGCAGGAAATTGTGGCGAACAATGATCACCTACATCCTGAAGGGATACGGCACATAGAAGATTTAATTAATCCTTTTAACTCTCCGTAGAAAATCTCACACTGAAAATACTGTTCATTGGTTTCATCTAGACTAGGGTCAAATCAAATTCAGGTTTGCAATACTGTAGCAATGTGAAGAAACCATTTTGAAACGCCCACATTTGTGAAGGAAATGGTTAGGTAGGATACAGAGATCTGGCATTTTCTTGTCTTCTGTTTGAAGAAATTGTGCTTGAGGAGATGGTTAAAAAAAAAAAAAAAAAAAAAAAAAAAACTCCAACCTCACATTTCAACTGTCACAAAACTGTGAAAGCAGTTATCTTTTCCAATGTCTCTTTATTATTGTTGAGTTATAATAAATTTTTAAAAAAATACTAAATATTGAAATATGTAAAAAATAAAATAATCTGAAGCTAAGGAAGTGCATAGCAAAGTATCAAAAACTAAATCTAAACCAGTGGGTTCCCAACCTTTTTTTGGGCCATACCCCACCCAAGCATCTCTAATATCTTGATGACTTTGTTGACCAACAGGATGAACAGTCAGATGTCAGTTTACCTGGACAGAAACAATGCAGTTATTAATAAGAGTTGAAATTAATGAATACAAAATTTCACAGTTCTAGCATCACTCCTTCATAGTCATGTGAATCTTGCAAAGCACATCAACCTTTGCCTCTCAAATGATGTAAATCATATTGAAGAGGTTATTTGTTAATATTCTAATTCAATAAAATGTTGTTGAAAATTCAACTTTTTGAAAATATGCATTTTTGCCTATGTGTCCAGACTTTAGGAATACCCTGTATATTGTATGTTTTTTTTTAATAATAGACTAAATATTTTAGTTCATTTTGTAATAAAATTAAGAATATATTTTTTTATTTGACTGAAGAAAGGTTATTTTTGTTGTATTTAGTTTGTATCATCAGGTCTAAATAATTAGTTAAACTAGTTTAAGTTATAATCTACCGTTGCTGAAAACATTCCAAGAAAAGTTTTTTAATTTATAGCAAAAGTAATTTTAAAAAGGAAATAAATAATTCTTTTGTGGATTGGTTTGGTTTGTTTTGTTTTACGGCATATCAACCTCGATGGGTCATTTAATGCCAACAAGAATTTTATTGCTGCTAATATTTTTTTTCCAAAAATCTATTTCTGGTAATATTCCTTCCTTCAAAAAATCCATTCTGGTAATATTTTTTCCTTCAAAAATCTATTTCTGGTAATAATTTTTCCTCGCTGGTAATATATTTTTTTTTCAAACAATGTATAGCTGATAATGTTTTCTTTTTTTCTTTCAAAAATGTATTGCTGGTAATATTTGTTTTGTTTTTTTCAAAAATGTATTTCTCGTAATAATTTTTTTTTACAAAGTATTTCTGGTATTAAAACCTATTTTTACACTTTCATAGTGTTTTGACCCTAGTTTGGGGATTAACTATTTGCCCATAGCTGGCACCCTAATAGGTGCTACCACCCCAGATCAGAGTGGACCTGGGAACACCAGTAATTAAGAGGTGGTTCCACGTTCCTCAAAACCTCCTGATCAGATGCCTTGCTGTCAGACATAGTTTATCGTCTTACCCAGGACGCTCTTTTGTGGAGTAAATGTTATTAAAAACAATCTGTTACATTGCTACCCATCATAAGTGGCTATGTGTATTGTAATGGAAAGTGAAATCAGCAAACAGATTTAATATTCTGGACTTGTCTGATATGCACTAATGCTCTTGGAAAAGGCATGAATCCATCTCCTCTCATCCCCATCTCAGCTATGGGTAAAATAGCAGGTGCTTTAGTTTTCAGTGGCAACCAGCTTAAGAGTAGTACATCTGAATTCCAAACCGTAGAGAAGACAGCAACAGGAAACTACTCCACTATTTTTCCCAAAAAGTCATGGCAATTCACAAATAATAAAGTAAAGGAATCAGAGCTATGATCACTTACATCCTGAAGGGATATGATATTTAAATCAATTTTCTTCCCAAGCTAAGGATTAAGTGTCAGGGTAGATAAACAGTAGAGAGAAGGATAACTGAATTTCAAACCATGGTGAAGGAAATGAGAAACGACTCCACTATCTTTCCCAGGAATTCATGGCAATTCACAGACACTAAAGAAAAGGAATCGGTAGAGAAGGCAATGGGAAGCCACTCCACTATCTTTCCCAAGAAGTTATGGCAATTCTTAGATAATAAAGGAATTTGTGGAGAGTTACGATTGCCTATGTCCAAAAGCGTCATATCATTACAAAATAAATGAATTTAACAGAATATTACATTTTATTTTTTTTACTGATGAGATGTTATTTTTGGACTAGAAAAATTTTAGAAACACTAAAAGTGATCACATTCTACAGATCTTTCTCTCATGCACACCCACCCGCATACACACTCAAGAGAGTTAACTACTAATGACCTAGTGACTTAACCACATGAGAGGAAAAAAAAGAAGAAGAAAAAAGATGTTTACTCAATTAGAGGTGGACGGCAAGAGTAAAATATTTCATAGAAGTTAAATTACTTAAATTAAGTGTCTAATAACGTAATTGTCTGTAAAGGCAGATTCTTTGTGGCATAGGAGGAAAGGAAAGTGAAACTGATTACTCATTCATATACAGAATCACAAATATTTCTTTATTCAACACCATTTCAGTCTTCCATATTCAAGGACACTCATAGTCATATTAGTAGATATAAGAGGGTGTGCATGTGGTGTTGAAATGTTCTTGGCCCAACTCACTTCCCAAAATCTAACCATGAAAATTAGGCTGAGAACTTTTCAACACCACCTCAAGCATTACTTATTTACCAATAACATCAGAATATGAAACTCCTAGAGGCCCTGATCAATTCCAAATTGGTTCATCAGCTCTCATAACAGGACCTTTTCTCAGACAAGCAATACGGCTTTCATTTCTCCAGGTCAACTACTGATGTACTGATGATATTTGTGGAAAGAGTTTATCATGTTCTAGATAAAAACAGTGAAGTCCGGGCTGTTACATTGGACATCTCAAAAGCCTTTGACAAGGTCTGACATTCAGGTCTTCTCCACAAGCTACGGTGACTTTTTTGAACTGATCCAGTCTTTCCTGTCAAATCGTGAAATGAGAGTTATCCTAAACAGTCACTTGTCTAGATCCTAATGCAGGTGTCCACACCACCAGTCCTATTCTATTTTTAATTTCATTAATGACCTTCTTGATGACATCAGCTCTCAACTTGGTATCTACACTGACAACACAATATACTCCTGCATCAATAGTAAGGCTGATCAGTCAAAGTCAAAATGGCATTCAATGTCCAAAATAACCTCAAGTCCATAGTTAACTGGGGCAAAAGATGGCTTGGTCATTTTAACACCTTCAAAATTAAACTTCTCTCCATTAATCATCTGTTGCTTTCCATCAGCATGGCTGATGCTATCCTCTATGAAAGTCACATGCTGCACCTTCTCGGGGCTCATATTCTCTGCTGATATGAAGTAGAAAAAATACATTGAATCTATTGCTAGGTCAGCGAAATTGTCTCGCTGTTAACAGATAAAACCTTGATGCAACTGGTGCTGACAAAGATGTCTGGATGCGATCTGAGGCCTCTTTTGTATCTGTAGTGACATGCGATAACCACAAGAATTAATGCAAAGGACGCAAGAAGCTTACACTGATGATTTGGAAGACAAACACTCCTACTAAATTAGGTACCTTCATGTTTTTGTTAAAAAAAAGAGTATAGCATGATGAAAAAAGGCCCCAAACTTGATGAAAACAACATTTTATTATCAAAATGTTTATTATTAAGAAAAAATATCAAAGTATTTTTGTAAGATTTTTTAATCCTTTCTAGCATGGTCGAAATTTTGGTTAAAGATCTTGTAGGGTGAGACAATTTTTCTCTCTAGATGTAAGATGGATTCTAGAGAGAAAAATTGTCTTGCCCTACAAGATCTTTGACCAAAATTTCGACCATGCTAGAAAGGATTAAAATTTTTTTAAAATAAACAAAAAAATACTAAGTCAACCATTCATCCAGGCTTAGAATATTGCTGCCACATATTTACCTTGAGCTACTTGATGAGATCCAAAGAAGAATCTGCAATATTATTGGTCCTGGTCTGGTGGCCCTGTCCAGTCACTTTCCTACTGCCTGAAGGTTGCCGCTCTATGCCTTTTTTATAAATACTTTAATGGTAATTGTTTGAATGAGCTTTTTGATATGGTACCTAGAGTTTTTGAATTTAAGTGCAGCATTAGACTGGCATCAAGATCTCATCAATTTAAACTTAGTTGGCTAAATGTAACCATAAATTCTATGCTAACAGTTTCTTCTCTTGCACTTCTCGCTTCTGGATCTAAAATCTGCAAAAATTTAAATGCAATATCAATTGTTATCTACTGTCCACTCTTTCTGCAAATCATTAATGTTTCTGTTCCTAATTCTACTCCACCTTGTAATCCCTTGTGCTTTAGTGCCATTACTGCCTTGCTGGGGGTGATTCCAATTTAAAAAAATTAAATTAAATTAAAAAAAATAAAATTTTATATATATATATATATATATATATATATATATGTGCATGCATCTGGAATAGACAGGCTTGGTTGGATATTTAAGTTTTGATTGAGATTTTTTTTTTTTTCTCCAACCTACTCACTTTTATGCCAGAGTCCCCACCCACCATTTATTTTACTCTTTACTTTTTCCCACCCTGTCCATTTATTCCAACCTTCTTTTTCATTTTGACAACAAATTAAATTTCAATGAATTTTCTAATCTACACTTTTACTCCAACCTCCCACACACATTAGTAGATAAGAGAATCAGTGTGTGTGTGTGTGTGTGTGTGTGTGTCTGTATATCTTTTCGTTATTTCAATCATCATTTAGTGGATACCCATATTTAAGTAGACTCTCTGTATTTTTAAACAGTGTTTATTTCATCTACTGGCCTGCATGATCAAGAAAGCTTAACAAACAGATGCTCTCCAACAGTATGTGATCTACTCAAATACTGATATCCACTAAAAATAACGTTTGAAGTAATAATATGCAGGATTGCATATGAATTGGGATCAACTATATAAATATCTTTATTTCTGATCCTATATGTATAAATAAATGGAGTCCAACATCATAGCCTAATTTGTGAACTATGAAGAACGAGAGAAGGGAAGGGTGGGTGATCAGAACCCTTCATGAGCAGAAGCCAAAAGAAATATCTGTTTACTTTGAATGCAATCAAACCCAAGCCAATCTAAGTTTCCTAACACATTTTCTCCAAGACTAACAACCATTCCATTCTCCGATTCTAAATGTCTGTGGAGAGATGATGCTATATGTAAGTATATTCAAATGCTAACATGAAAACTAAACATCAATTGCAAGACGACGGGATATATGGTTGTTAGCAAAAGGAAGAGCCCAATACCATTCAGTTCACACATCTCCCTGGTCTTTTGAACAGGAACAGAGGTTTATCCCTTGTTCCCTGTTTAGGATTGGGTTTCCAATTCTTTCTAAAGTCTTTTCATTTTGTCACTCTTTGTGCCTTGTGTCTGGTGAATTGATTGAAAAAAAAAAAAAAAAAAAAAATCATGAAAATTACAAATAATGACAAATTGGAGATCCCAAAATTGAACAAGGACAACAACTTAAATATCTGGGAATTTTTTTTTAAACATAGGACAGAAAATGCATCACTGAAATGAGAAGGCAGATTGGGATAGCCAAAGATTCCTTCCAAAAGCAAAGTATTAAGGAACAGAAAGATTTTGATAGAAACAAAGAACTGAATTATGTAATATCAGTCCTTCTATATAGCTGCATATACTGGACAATCTCTTCACAGAAGGGACTTGAAGCAACAGAAATCTGGTTCTACAGAAGGACATGGAAATACCATTGACTAAACATGACAAAGTTTTAGAGAAAAATGGCAAAAAAAAGGACATTTATACTTAACATCAGGAAGAGATAGTAGAAATTTCTAGGAAAATTTGATACTAACTGTTGAAATCCGGTATTAAATAATAACAAACGCCAAGAATGAATATAGGAAATAAATGTATTAACGTAATAATACAAACTGGTAATACAGGTTAGTAGTTCCAGGAATGCGGGTTAGTAAGAAAATATATATATATAGTCTTTGGTATCAACGTATCGCTGTATGACTTCTTACTGAGTCTATGTGCTTGTTACTGTGACTCTTGTGCTACCCTCCTCTGTGTGACTCTGCCTTGAGTCTACGTGCTTGTTACTGTGACTCTTGTGCTACCCTCCTCTGTGTGACTCTGCCTTGAGTCTACGTGCTTGTTACTGTGACTCTTGTGCTACCCTCCTCTGTGTGACTCTGCCTTGAGTCTACGTGCTTGTTACTGTGACTCTTGTGCTACCCTCCTCTGTGTGACTCTGCCTATCTACTCAACCAACCCTACGTTCTATTACTACTACTGTCCGACTTGACTTAACGTACTACCGGGTATTCACTGGCAGTAGTATATGTATACCTTAGGTGAGTCCATTTGTGTAAAAAGGGGAGATCCCTCAACACTAACAAGACAAATTGAAGAGGGACAGAAGAAAACAATGCAAAACCTACCTAATGGCTTTGAATAAATGGATGGAAGAACAAGGTTTAAGATAGATAACAAAGATTAAATTTATTAAGAACTACAACGGACAGGAAATTGTGAAGAGCCATGATCGATAATGCCCTGAAGGGACATGCCACATAGTAGTAGTAGTAGTAGTAGTACAATAAGTCTTTAGAAATATCATTTTATTAGAGTGATAAAAGCAGACATCTGGAAAAAAAAATAATGAGGTAGCTGAGATTTCTAGGGAACATAATAAGGAAGGAAGGCTTGGAAAATTTGATACTCACAAGACAGATTGAAGGCAAGAAGAATAGAGGAAAACAATGCATAACCTACCTGGTGAGTTTGAGTAAATGAATGGTGGAACAAGGTTTAGAAGAGATAACAAAAAGACTAAATTTATTAAGAGCTACACAGGACCAGAAATTGTGGCGGGCCATGATCGTCAGTGCCCTGAAGGAACACAGCACATAGAACAACATGAAAAAAACGTGTGTGTGTTTGTTTTTAATACTTTGGACATAGTACACAGATGATATGGTTTGATCCTGGGCAGAGATGTCAGATACATCCATGCTCAGATCCCCAACCAGGAATACTGGATACAGCTGAACCCTTTTTACTGGCAGGAGTGCACCATACAACTACATTTTGATCCTAGAAAATACACAGATACTACACAATGCACCTCATCAGAGAACCTATCTATGAACCTGATAGGACCTATTCAGTAGATTTTAAGGGCTTATATATCTTTTGTAGCAGTTGCTTATAAGTGAGTGGATTATTAAGAAAAAAAAAATTTAGTGAAGTTTTCTTTCGAGGTATTTAACGGAGACAATATATGGTAACCTTCCTCAATAGAGAACACAGAAGTCCCCCTCCTATACGGTATGCATGAACAGTCATTAGAATTTTTCTACAAGTCATATTAGTAGGATGTGGACAGCAGAGCCTTACCCACAGCTGTACAAAATAACCACAGTACCAAATCTATTGAAAACAGACATGAATTCATCTCAGGAAATTAACCAAGCATGAACTCCCCAAGAGCAGAAGAGCGTTTAAAGTATATCAATGACATTTATTGTTTGCTTACAAACTAACAAGCCATCTTTTTACTTTTTTCCCCCTCCAAGTTTTACATACCAAGAATGATGCCACGGAATATGGTTGGGGATGCAGTGAGGTTTAATCAGAAGTTAAAAGTAGCAGGAGTTGGCTAAATTAGATATTAAGTTATAATAATTTCTGATTCTATGTTTTTCTAGCTGACCCTCTTATAAGATGGAAATTTTTTTAAAGATATATTATCCTACGAAAAAAAAAAAAAAAAAAAGGTTGAGGAATCTGCAATTCCATTCGCTTTCCTGGAAGAAGATTTTTTTTTTTAAAGACATCCTTCTGTAAAAAATTTATCTTTTTTTTTAGGGGGGGGGGTATTTTTAAATCCACAAGTTTTAAAAGCTTTTATGGAATGAGATAATATATCTTTCAACCAAAAAAGGTTGAAAGATATATTATCCTACTGTAAAAAAACAAAAGCAAAAAAAAAACAAAAAAAAAACACAAACAAAAAAAACAAAAACAAAAAACACAAACAAACAAAAAAAACAAAAAAAAAACAAAAACAAAAACAAAAAAAAGCAAAAACAAACAAAAAGCAAAAACAAACAAAAAACAAACAAAAAACAAAAACAAAAAAAACAAAAACAAACAGAAACAAAAACAACAGAAACAAAAACAACAGAAACAAAAACAACAGAAACAAAAACAAACAAACAAAAACAAAATCAAACAAAAACAAAAACAATTTTTTTAGGCTACCTGGAATGAGATCTTTTTTTTGTAGATTTTTTTCTGCGTATAATACTCTTATAATAATAACACAGATTGTTAAAGTATTAAAAAAATACTCTAGTAAATTATTAGAATTTAACTTGTGTAAAGGTGAACAGATTTTTGCCAACAGCAGAAAGTTTTAAGGAAAATGGAAACAAAAAGGACTAAGAATTAAGAGACAAAATTTCTAGAACACAGAGAAAAGAGAGCTTTGAGAATCAATAAATATCATCTTCAAGTTACATGTAATATCCATTTTAATTGTTACTGAAAGTCCTCTAGCAATGCGGTTTCTGTTATCTGGTAAAGTTTGATCCGTTAGCACCAGTCCACAAGATTCAAAGACAGATCATCTTCATCAGTTCCATGTTCAAAGCCATTTTTAACCATTGATATTAGAAAGTGGTTGTAAACAGCTGACAGTTTAGATATTTCTGAATGTGTCTGGTGCATTTTTTTTTTTTTTTTTTTTAAATAACATGTTGTAGCAAATAAGCATCGTGCTGGGAGAGGAGGGACAGAGTTAAATAATTTAATCATGTCAGTGAATATAATTGGCAGACAAGAGTATATAAATATACAAGTAAGAAATAATAACATATGTCAAGTAGTAATCTTTTTGTATCAAATGCAAATGCGGTCAGTGGGATTTTTTTCAACTTATTAAATAAGCATTCAACTGGAAATATTTATGTAAGATTTTTTGTAGTAAATGTGGGACAAAATAATCATATCATGAAGGTAATTATGTATTTAAAAAAAAAAAGAAGAAAAAAAGAAAAAAAGAAAAAAAAGAAGAAAAAAAGAAAAAAAAGAAGAAAAAAGAAGAAAAAGGGGGGAGGGGGAAAAGGGGGGAGAAAAAAGGAAAAAAAAAAGGACCATGCTGGCAGTGAAATTGAAGAAATAACTTAATCATGCCGGTACTAATGTTTGGTACACAGGAGAATGTCCACTTGACTGGAATATATATTGTAACGCTAGGCTGTGTTTAAAGTGGGAGTTTCACATGTACATGGGACAAGGGATAAAAAATTATTCAGTTCGCTTGGCACTTGCAGATTGGAATTCCTCATGGATTAACCCTGACATTTCTTCAGTTTTTACTAAACTGTGAGAAATGCTGGAAAGAGGTGGAGCTGACCTCCATAATGGGAAATATTTTATTACACAGAGTTTGGGTTAACCATAACGTCATCTAAGATGACAGGAGACGTTGTTTCATTAATATCCTTCTTCCTTTTTCATATTAACTATGCTTTCATAACTTACTTAAAAGTTAGGAATCACAATATGATTAACTTACACTTTTCAAAAGAAAGAAAAAAAGAAGAAATTATTGAAAGAAGGAATAAGAAGGAATAAGAAGGAAGAAATTATTGAAAGGAATAAGGAAGAAATTATTGAAAGAAGGAATAAAAAGGAAGAAATTATTGAAAGAAGGAATAAAAAGGAAGAAATTATTGAAAGAAGGAAGAAATTTTTGAAAGAAGGAAGAAATTATTGAAAGAAGGAATAAAAAAAAGAAATTATTGAAAGAAGGAAGAAATTATTGAAGGAAGAAATTATTGAAGGAATAAATTATTGAAAGAAGGAATAAAAAGAAGAAATTATTGAAAGAAGGAATAAATTATTGAAAGAAGGAATAAAAAGAAGAAATTATTGAAAGAAGGAAGAAATTATTGAAAGAAGGAATAAAAAGAAGAAATTATTGAAAGAAGGAAGAAATTATTGAAAGAAGGAATTATTGAAGGAATAAATTATTGAAAGAAGGAATAAAAAGAAGAAATTATTGAAAGAAGGAATAAAGGACAGAAACATACTATCTTGTACAGGGTGCAATGGGTAAATTGTTTGCATTTTATATTGCTAATTTCACACATGCACGTTGTTATTTATTTTGTGGATTGCACAGTATAGTAAGGTCAGTTGGACATCACCTGCAAGAAAAAGAGCACCATGATACAATTCACTCTACCAGAATTTTGGAAACAGCATGCTGTACTGCTTGGCATTCATGCTGGAGGGTCCAATATGAACATCTCAGAGTGTTTGGGTGTTAATCTGAAAATAATGTAGAGGATTTGGAAACAGTTGGATGAGTCTAATAGTGATTACAAAGGGATTTGGAGTGATCGAAGGCCTACATCCTGGGTCAAGAGGGCAGCTGCTGGAAGACCCTATGTCTGGGTACTCCTGCTTGTGTGGCATGGTGCCAATCGTGGCCATCAGACAATTTCTGCAACCACATAACTCTCCAGACTACAACCCCCTTGATTATTATGTGTGAGTTGCAGTTGAATGAGAGACCAACAAAACTCTTTGTAACACCCAAGATGAACTGAAGGCAAGGATTATGGCAGCATTCACCAACTTAAGCAAGGAGACTTGGGTACCCCGATGTAGTGTAATGGTTAGCAAGCTTGTCTCAATGGAACAGTTACAAGTGAGTAGCGAAATCAATCCGTACTGGGTGCCCCATACTTACAGCCTTGTGCCACATCTAACCTACACTTAGAAAATCAACTTAAACAAAGGAGACTGTCCAGAAGAGTTGCAGGAGATTCCAAAGTCATCTGGGGTCCGTGGTTGAAGCCAATGGCAATTTTATTGAATAAATTTACTCTTTAGATACTTTTGTGTAATTCTGGTAAATATATCAGTTATTTTCATTTTTGCATAATTTAGACAATTTATCCATTGCACCCTGTATACTTGCTGGTTAAAAAAACAAAAACAAAACAAAAAAAAACAAAAGAAAGAACGAATAATTATGTATCATATATACAGAAAAAAAGATTTTACTATTTTACATTGAATAAATGTTTATAATAAATGATTTTTTTTAAAAAAAATAAGCAAATGAAATGTTCTAAATTTATAAATAAGAGAAGCAAGTAAAAGAGAAAGAAAATGTTTTTCATTTACAAAAAAAGTAGTCATTGTGGGTTTCCCTAACATGGCTTTGATGATGCTGTTAACCAGTTATTAAAAATGGAAGCCTCCTGTTTTCTTTTCTCTTTCCCTCCTTAGCATCCAGTAGTGACAACACCAGCACAGCGCCATATGAAATTTTAAGGAAAACAGAAACAAAAAGGACTATTGTACTTACAATCAGAAAAAAAGAGATGGTTAAATTTTAGAGGACGCATAATGAGAAAAGAGGGCATGTAGAATCTGACACTCACAGGACATACTGAAGGGCAGAGGGAGCAGGGAAAAGTAGCATGTAACCCACAGCAGAGATAATGAAAAGACAAACCTTAATAAGAACTACAAAGGATAGGAAACTGCGGAGATTCATGATTGCCAATGTCCTGAAGGGACATAGAAGAAATAAGCAGGAAGAAAGAAAGGAGGAAGAAGAAGAAGAAGAAGAAGAAGAAGAAGAAGAAGAAGAAGAAGAAAGAAAGAGGAGGAGGAAGAAGAAGAAAGAAAGAGGAGGAGGAAGAAGAAGAAAGAAAGAAAGGAGGAGGAAGAAGAAGAAAGAAAGAAAGGAGGAGGAAGAAGAAGAAAGAAAGAAAGGAGGAGGAAGAAGAAGAAGAAAGAAAGAAGGAGGAAGAAGAAGAAGAAAGAAAGAAGGAGGAAGAAGAAGAAGAAAGAAAGAAGGAGGAAGAAGAAGAAGAAAGAAAGAAGGAGGAGGAGGAAGAAGAAGAAGAAAGAAAGAAGGAGGAGGAGGAAGAAGAAAGAAAGGAGGAGGAGGAAGAAGAAAGAAAGGAGGAGGAGGAAGAAGAAAGAAAGGAGGAGGAGGAAGAAGAAAGAAAGGAGGAGGAGGAAGAAGAAAGAAAGAAGGAGGAGGAAGAAGAAAGAAAGAAGGAGGAGGAAGAAGAAAGAAAGAAGGAGGAGGAAGAAGAAAGAAAGAAGGAGGAGGAAGAAGAAAGAAAGAAGGAGGAGGAAGAAGAAAGAAAGGAGGAGGAGGAGGAAGAAGAAAGAAAGAAAGGAGGAGGAGGAAGAAAGAAAGGAGGAGGAGGAGGAGGAAGAAAGAAAGGAGGAGGAAGAAGAATCATTATGTTATCAGCAAAAACATTGGGTAATACTTATGGGTGGGCAGCTGGCTATCATTTCTCAATTTATCTTGTATGTAGATACAAGGAGCAGCCACAGAGGTTACCAACTCTTCAAGGAGAATTACAAATGAAAAATAAAATAAGAATAAAAAAAATTGCAAACATGTGGTGACATTTAAGAAATATTTTCTTGACATAAAAATCTTGTTATTATACATATGTCCTTTCAAAGTGCTGGTCTATCCAACAGTGTGTATATAATAAAACAACAATCATTGTTTTCTGTTACAAATGTTTTGCCTTGAATGTAAAGTGGCGAGAGGCAGAGCGGGGGAGGGGGGGGTCAGTGAATGTCTTCTATTTTCTTCTCCTTTGTTGGAAGTCCGTTAATCATTGGAATGACAGCTTCCATCCAGAGAAAGCAATGATGGTAATAGGATCAGCTTAATTGGTCTCAAGAGAAGTCAGACGTTGAGGGAAATGAAAAGGACTTATTAATATGGATAGAATTGTCAGTGTGAATCATCATCGAAGGCGATGAATATATGGTTTGTTTTACAAGATGTCTTTGATTTCTATTTATTTACATGAATCCAGATAGACCATAGGGGTCAGGAACAGTAATATATTCATATTCCGGATGCCTAGTCACATTACAAAAAGACAATCTTCTTTATTGTATCTGTGTTAACATCGTATCAAGCAGACTATAAGATGCTCTTATGAAAAGAGATCTACACGCCATACATGAAATATATGCATAGGTAATGTGGCTGTAGGATAAGTAAGAAAGACTAAAGCCACACACAATGATGTGTAGGAGAAGAGAAAAGAAAATGTATGTAGATAAAAGAGAGGTGAATGAGAAGAAAAAGAAAAAGGGAAGAAAAAGAAGGAAGAGAAAATGAAGGGGAGCAAAGGGGAGAAATGGGGGAAGGGTAGAGCAAAGGGGAGAAATGGGGGAAGGGTAGAGTAAAGGGGAGAAATGGGAGAAGGGTAGAGCAAAGGGGAGAAAGGGGGGAAGGGTAGAGCAAAGGGGAGAAAGGGGGGAAGGGTAGAGAAAAGGGGAGAAAGGGGGGAAGAGTAGAGCAAAGGGGAGAAAGGGTAGAGCAAAGGGGGGAAAGGGGATGGATAGGGAAAGGGGGAAGGATAGAGCAAAGGGGAGAAAAGGGGAAGAGTAGAGGAAAGGGGAAAAAAGGGGGAAGGGTAGAGCAAAGGGAGAAAAGGGGGAAGGGTAGAGCAAAGGAAGAAAAGGGGGAAGGGTAGAGCAAAGGGGGAGATGAAAGAGAATAAAGCAAATACACTAACTCTCTGGATATAGAACCCAGTCTGTCCTATTTACCCATAGCTGGAGGGAGAAGAAGAGGATTCATACCTTTCCCAAGGGTATTAGCACATAAGCGAATATAATGGATTCAACTGTAATTCAAACCCTGCTCTCCAATTCCTCAATCCGTGCCACTATCCACTACTACACCATGCCTCCCATAATTATATATATATATATATATATATATATATATATGAGTGTGTGTGTGTGTGTGTGTGTGTGTGTGTGTGTGTGTGTGTGTGTGTATGTAAAGCCTTTCATCCCCCACAACTAAGTACACTAATGCTAGGCATAAGGATAGGGAAGCAGCATTTTGTAAAATGCCGAGATTCTCATCCTAGTCAGAAATACCAAGCCACACATGAATAAGCTTATTTTTTATGGGTACTATGCTATAATCCTATAAGCCTCTATAGATGCACCATGCTTTTAGATATGAATATGAGATAGAGGGAGAGTGTGAGAGAGTTGTACTAGTCAAAAAAGAGAGGGGTAAATGAGTAGCCTGTGAAAATCAAATTACTTCCATTGTTAATTTTATTTCTTTAAATAGCTTCTATTTTTACCAAAAGCAAAAATACAAAAAACACACTTAAATGAACTTTTATATATATATATATATATATATATATATATATATATATATATATGTGCACATAAGGATTGTTGGCAAATCAATCAAAATGTCTAAACACTAACATTCTAATGCCAGTTATTTGGTTGATTTAAAAAAAAAAGACGAAAAGGGGGGAAAAAAGACAAAAAAAAGGAAAAAATAAAGACAAAGGGAAAAAAAATACGAAAAGGGGGAAAACAAGACAAAAAGGGAAAAAAAAGACAAAAAAGAAAAAAAAAAGAAAAACGAAAGAGAAAAGAAACAAAAAACAAAAACAAAAAAGAAACCAAAGGAAAAAAAACGGAAAACAAAATTCTGATCTAAAATTTTTTAAATTCCATCCCTAAATTGACTTTATATTTCAGGTATTATTCTTACAACCTGAAATGTTTTCAATTTAAATAACCCACAAAAGGTTTATTAAAAGCTGTGAAAAACAAAGCAATCAATCATATTTCAGTCATGAAAATAAAGGTAACAGATATAGACTTTGAAGTGTTCCAGCAAGAGATGTGCATTCCTTTAGTAGGCAATAGTTTTCCATTATAGTTTCCCATAGCCTAACTGATAGAGTAGACTTTGAATATCATCTATGAATAACTGTCCGATATTGACCAATCTTTTTTTGTTTTCATTTATTTCTCTTGGATACAACTTATTTTGATATGAGTTGTTATCTTATATTAGAAGATACAAAATCTGCTGAAGAAGTGGCACTGCTTAAACTGACTGGATGAATCATAAAAAATAAGAGAACTTTTTTTAAGTAGACATCCCTGATGTTTTAAACAGTGAAATTAATGTCAACTGGCTTAGAAATCAAGAAAAGTCCTTACTAGCAAAAAAAATATGCTTCCTGAAAGAAATCGAATTTATATCCCCCCCACCTCATCAGAGAAACCAATCCTTTAGTTGAAGTGTCCTATCAATTAGACCACAGGGAAACCACAAGGCAAAGTACGGAATAAATGATACTGTAATAATACAATTGTTAGTCATGAGGAACAAAATTAGCAGACACCCTTCCTCAGGATGTTGAAACAATCCCCACCCATGATCTCCAGTCTAATTGTAAGGAGTGTAGAAAAATAATAAATGTTCTTGTCAAACAAATGACAAAACTCTCATCTGAGAACTCAAAATAATTATAATTTGTAATATTAAAAACTGGCACAAACAAGTATGAATACACCTTTCTCTGTTTTTGGCATACTTGTCAATTTATGTGTTCTATGTTCAAAGCCACATCAGCATGATGTGTACTTAGTTGGTCAGATCATTAGTGACTTCAGTGTCTTCATTCAATCAGGTCATATCACTGAATATGAAAGCAGCCTTTAAACCACATTGCTAAACCACTTCTTCATTCTCACACTTGTACAAGCCTTTTTTTTTGTTGTTGTTTTGAAGCTGATGAGTAAGGTTCTCTCCCCCCCCAATCCCACCCCCCACATATTGTCCTCATCTTTGTTTTTATTATTACGTTTCAATAATTTGCACTCTAACATTCTTCAGGTGTTTGTCAATTTGGTGATATAGCAATTGTGAGTAGAATTAATAAAAGAACCCCTTCCATTAACCAACTAATAGACACTAACAGTTATAATACATTTTAAGCCCTCTCTTCTTCCAGCTGTCTGGACAGACTGGGTTCTATAGCTATGGGTAGCACTGGTCTAGGAGAAAGAGAAACTCTGAATTCAAAAACTCCAACTATAGGTAAATAGGATAGTCTGGACTCTGTAGCCATAGTTGATAAGAGAAGGATAACTATGAATTCAAATCCAAAGTTCTGGATGTTTGTTCTGGCAATTCCTGCAATGATGCTAGTGCCAAGCTGTATTGCCTTTTCTTTGGGCAACATTGGTAATGTGGAGAGAGATATGCTGGATTGGCAACTGCTGATCCCTCAAAAAAAAAAAAAAAAAAAAACTGCCCAGAGAGATCATAACTCTTCAGGGGCAGATCCATGGTCTCTCAAGATCGACAGATGTCACTATATTTTAATCAATTCACACCAAACAAGGCAATGTCACTAAGATGCAAGGGGTTACTAGAGAATGAAAAAACTTTAGAAGGAACCAGAAACCCAATTCTATGCAGGAAACGATGGATAAACCTCTACTCCTGTTCAAAAGATTGGGGAGGAATGTGAGCCAGACAATGGGAAAACCTATCTACTCCTATTAATATATTATGCACTAATAAAGTTTGGCTCATTAATCCCTAAAATAGAAAACTAATGTCTAGAAAGAAATAAAGACACTTATAAACTTCAAAGTTGACCAAAAGTAAAGAAAAAAGGAAACCACTCAACCTTAAAAAAAATAAAAAATAAATAATCAAACACAGCTTGTCCACAATGAAATGGCAACAGAAAAACTCAAGAAATGCAAAAATGCCATAAATATTCTGTTTTGAAACATTCTTAGGGTTCACATCACTCTGACCTATAACAAGAGGAATTTCTTCAATCTCTGTTAGATAAGAAAGGTACATACACGCACACACAAACATTTTATATATATATATGAGAATAAGCTAAAGCCATGAGATGTTTATGCTTTCCACATATTCACCCCCTGCTCCTTGCAGTTCAACATACATGGCACATCAGTTCTCAAGTTTCTTTGACCATTCCAGGTTGGGCTGAAAACTCTTCACCACCTCTTCATTCTCACACTTGTACAAGACTTTTTTTTTTTTTAAGCTGATGAGTAAGGTCCTCTCTCCCTCCCTCAATCACCCCCGCACACACACACACACTTTTAAATGCATAGATTATACTCTTTCAATGCAAAAAACAAACATTACTCATTCCAGGCATTTTTTCACGTTAAGAATTATACCAATTCTTTGTATTTAACATTTAAAAGAATGTAAGTTAATTTTCAGCTGATGCCATATTCTAGGTCAGAGCTTTCCAAACTGGTATGCCAGGACACTTTTATGTAATTAATTACTGGCTTTTTTTCTCTTTTTTTTTTTTTTAATTATCAACTAAAATTTTCTTTGAATTATTTCTTTAGATATCTATTTTGAGTTATATATTTAGCTTAGGTGACAAAAACTTCAGTAATGTTGCAACAAATTTCACTTTTAGAATGCAAAAAAGTTAGTGGGGGAGGTTTTGTTCAAGGCATTTAAGCAATACTTAGCAAGTGTCCACATACACAAAAAAATTTTTTCTTCTGATATTCTCTTATTTTGAGAAAGATGGGCAACACAGTATCATCATTTTCATGTCTTTACTTTGAAAACAAGCAATCCCATAATCCACTTTTTCTGTTGATATTTAGAATGGAAACAATGAAATTTGACTTAATATTTGGGTGTTTAGGTTAAAACTGAAAAAGAAAAAAAAGAAAAAAAAAAGAAAATAGTTGGTATAAAAAACAGATACATATGATTACCCTACTAGAAAAATATTAAGAAAAGCATAAATCAATTTCTGGGATGAGAAGTTATCATATTTACAGTCAAACCAATATCCTTATCTTTAGTGTCATTACATTCCATTGGTACATCACTTCAGATCCATACTGATTTGATAATTTCTGTCTGAATTTCTGGGATGAGGAATTACCATTTATTACTGGTGTTACCTAGGGAAGGTTACGGAATAGAATAATCAAACGAAGGTTGGTAAATAATAATAATACTTAGGACAAGAACAACACATATAAGAATCGCCAGTGAAGTGAGTCAAGTGAATTTCCGATTGCAGGATATCTACCAACCACCCTACACAGTCAGATGTGGCACAAGGCCGAATTTAATGTGGGTATTTGAGCCCGTAGGCTTGGCCAAAAATTCCTCATAGACCCCACATAAAACGGAATCAGGTAGCTGTTTCCCTTAGACAAGACTCTGCCCTTCAGCATAGCCTCATCTGGAGGCAGAGAGTTTGACCAGCACAGCTGGAGATTACAGTATTTACTATTGTATTTATGTGAATGGGGACATACCTGTTATCGTTCGTAGGTATGCTACAACAATTACATTATTTGAAGTCGGAATAATTTGTTCTCATGTTTGTTGTTACTATCACAACATTTCAGCCCTTGTGCAATTCAGTCTTTTTCAGGAGGGCGTTAATCTGAGTATAACCTGCAGAAACTACTGTTTGAACTAGCAGACTTTAGACAACTTTGTAGACAATCTAAAGCTGAAACATTTGTTTTTCATGGTTTATCAACCCTTTGTGGGTTATTTAAAGCCAAAATATTTTTATCATCCATCAAACCATTGTAGTTTTTTTTTTAAAGCCAAAACATTTTGGATCATAAGAATCATTATTTCTAATAGAACTGATTGCTTTTTGTGGCTTATTTAGAACCAAAGCATATTTTAGACTGTAGGAAATTTTTTACAGTACTCAGTATTCCAAAGTAATGTCTAAGCTCAATGCTGTTTAATTCGAACAAGAACTGATGTTAATCTAGTTGAAGTGGTCATATATAAAATATAGTAAAAACATCTATGTCTATTTATCTTACAAGATAATTGTTGTAACCTAGAAAGGGTTACTGAATGAGGAATAACCAAAATGGAGGTTGGAAATGGAATGGTAATCTTTATAACATCCAACAAAATACAATACTCGCCAGCGGCATGAAGTAGGTAAACCATTGCTAGTGGTGGACAACTTAGACAGCATATTACCCCCACTTACAATAGTGTCCAATGTATTTATGAGGATTGGGACATACACATTAGTGTTCATAGGTACAGGATATGAGAGAGAGAGAGAGAGTAGAGAGTGTTGTAACCTAGAAAACGTTATTGAATGAGGAATAACCAAAATGGAGGTTGGAAATGAAATGGTAATCTTTATAACCTCAACAAAATACAATACTCACCAGCGGCATGAAGTAGGTAAACCACTACTAGTGGTGGACTACTTAGCATATTACCCCCACTTACAATAGTGTCCAACATATTTATAAGGATTGGGACATACCCATTGGTATTCGTAGGTACAGTATATAACAATAATAAATATATAAATAGAGATCAAGGATCACGATCAAGACATGGCTCTCCACAACTTCTTTTCAGAACTTCTGAAACTTTATCACCCCTCCGTGTTCCTTTTCTACTATCTTGTTGCTTAACTCCAGTGATTGAAAAAAGAACCAGTGTCTTCATTGTGATTTGACCTGCATTAACTAAAATGGGGAACATGTCAAATATTGTCAACAAATGCCTCGCAAAACAGTTGGTATCCAGAGTAATAAAATCTTAATACAAGCAGCACACAATCCCAGATTTTGTTTTTCATCCTACCAGAGACTTTTATTCATTTTCTACAGTTTACGAAACCTTTGCAAGTTATTTAATACCAGAAAATATTTTTAGATTGTAAGAATTTTTTTTTTTTGAGGTAATAACAGTTTAGTAATACAAGTCTTACTAATTAACTCACAACTCGGTGGGGAGAAGAAGTGGACTCATATTTTTCCCCAAGGGTATTTGCAGATAAGTGAATATGACAAACCCAACTGGAATTGGAACTCAGCTCTCTGATTAACAATTCCAAGCCATTATCCATTGCACCATCCACACATCCAAGCTTATAGTCACACATCTAGGTACTGACATTGCTTAACTTCGGTAATTGTACAGGAGTGGGTGTTTAAACATGATGTGGCCGTAAGGCCTAGTGTAGACTTCAAGTAGATGAAGTTAAAAATAAAATAGTTTCCTTTTCCTACCTATTGGATAAGTCAGAATATTTACAGGCAGGTAGAGTTAATATGAAAGTAAATAGATTGAAAATATTTGAAACCAAAAAGGGAAAAAGGTTGGTTTTGGTATTTGGGAGTGGTTGAATGCTTGGGTGATTTGTAACTTGTAATGTACACCGGTAAGGAGTTGTAGATAAAAAAAAAAAAAGAGTCTGTGAGCTGAAGGAAATTGCAAAATTTTAGAAAATACTGAGAGCTTAACAGCCACCCTATGAGGTGGCATTTAAGCTAGCACCTGCAAAGGGCTCTTAATTGAGCCTTCATCACAATAGGAAGGGAGGAGTAGATGTAATGGGCAACAATAAACTACAGAAGACCTCAAAATTGATCATTGCATTAAAATTTAAGCTTTCTTTTTCTTAATTCTTCTGCGACCACTTAATTTAAAGACCATTTGATGTACGTAGGTCCTTACTTTACATACAAACAATTGTGTTTTTCATGGGTGACTTTCACTGGATTTCACAATTTCAATTGTTCCCAAGTTATAAAAATTGTTATACAAAAAAAAAAAAGTCATAAAAAGAAGACAAAAATTGCCAAAAACAACTGCAGTAATGAAAACTTGGGAATCCAAAATTTCAGGTTTGTGGGTTTGGATTTGGCCCAGAATGTTTTTAATTTGCTCACAGAGCTGGCCTGATTTCCAAAATGATATAATATCTTGGGCTACAGCCTCTAAGTTGAAAAAGTGTGGCAGTGACATTCACATTTATTATATATATATATATATTCTCTTCCTCACCAGTAGCATAACTCAGTTTCATGCATGATGCAATCATCAGGTACAGTTTTCAGTCAGCACCTGACATTTGCATTGTGCATGAATCTCAGACTTGTGGTACTGGTGAGCGGAAAAAAATGTACATTATCAATATAAATTCTAGCACTATTTCATTAGAACCAGCACTCAATATGCAATATATATATATATATATATATATATATATATATATATATATATATATATCGCAAGATCCCAAAAATATGTATAATCATGTTATTAACTGTGCAGACTTCCCATTGGAGTAAAAGGCAGTAGTCCCAGCATACTATGGCTGTTCCTATGGTTTCTATAGCACACAACTTTTTATCAGCTGGAGTCAGACATCTAACCAACTTAGTTTACAACCAAAGGAGAAGGACTAAGCCTAGAAAACCCAGTCTACCCTTTTATTAACCCCTAAATGATGATAAAAGAGATAAATTTATAACTTCATGAAAGCTATATCTGTGAAAGTAAATACAACACCTGAAATTTGAACTTGACACAAAAATCCCAATTTTTCAAGCTAAAAACTGTCATGCTGCATGCACATTGTCTATAGACATACATAAATCATGTGACCTGATTACATGCCCTGCACTCATTCAACTAGGTATACCAACATGATCTGTGATCAAGGCATCCTGCCGAATATATTAAAGTATCTATAGTTATGTAAATCAAACAACCAATTAACGCCAAAAGGTAGAGCTTATAAACTGAAATATTAGCATATGTTTAAGGCCAGTCTTCCCACCAATAACCCATAATACTTCCTATTATGTTGAGTCACAATTTCGGAGGAAGATATTGGTAAAATAACCCATGGTGCATCCTATTACGCTGACTCACAATGTCAAATATTAGCATGTTTAGGTTACTGGTTCCTTCTAAAGACTTTTCATCCTCTTTCACTCTCTCTTGCATGTTAGTTGTGTTGTTACCTTGCTTCGGGTGAATTAATGAAAAAAAAATAAATAAATAAAAAGGCTTAAAAAAAAAAATATATATATATATCAAGTCTAGTGAGAAATACTAATGATTTCCCACGAGATTGCATATCATCAGAGCTTGACTTTGTGAAGGAAGATTTTTGAGAGTTCTCTGTACTTAATTTAGACCCTCCTGGGTTAGGTTGGGGGCACATGAACATTCCTCAAGCCTGACACCATCCTTTCAACTAGAGGGTTGATTTCTTATTTTACGGCTTATCAACCATTTGCAGGTTATTTAATGATACAAATCCGACTATTTAATCCCTAGCAGGGGGTTAGAAGCGTTGCATTCATACATTTCCCAAAAGTATTTGCAAGTAAGTGAATATAACAAACTCAACTGGAATTCAAATTTGGATCAATCCATTATTTCAGCAATGTCTCAGCTTTAAATAACTCATAAAGGGTTGGCAAAGCATAAAAAATAAAGCTAGTATTACAAATGTCATTTCTAAGATTCATGATATATATCGAATTTTTAAGACACACTTAAACTAACATTTTAATAATTATACACAGACATGACGAGAGAGACGTGTGACATCCACACAACCAATGAAAATAAAACAAATATAGAATTTAAGAATTAAAATATTGCTGCAAGTCATTCAACTTCCAAAATCTCTGATGAAGTTAAATAACAAACCATCAAATTTATAAAGATTTCCTACTTGCTAATTATTTAATTAGTTATATTTTGCCTTAGCAATTCACCTCTGAAGATGATCTCAGATGAGATTCAAAGTACTTGGAGAGATAAAAGAAATTAAAAATAAAAAAAAAAAACTAAGGCACCTTCCTTAATGAATTTAATATCAACATTAAAAAGTCTATCCAAGAATTCAAGAGGATTAAAATAAAAATAGACACATGTCCAGTTTATTCAACCAAACATGCTTGAATGAAGATTATATATATATATATATATATATATATATATATATATATATATATATATATATATGTATGTATGTGTGTGTGTGTGTGTGTGTGTGTAATTTTTATATATATTATTTATATATTATATATGCATGGTACTTATTGGAAAGCTCTCAATATCAGTGATAGAGCTAACATATTTAGTTGGATTGATGTGAGTCTGTCTCACACTCTTTGCAATTGTCTGACAATCGCAAAGAGCATGGGACCTGGGGTCACAGACTCACATCAATCCAACTATATATATATATATTGTGTATTTAGGCAGCAATCTTTCTTTCATGCAAGTTTCATTAAATATGACAGACAAGGTAATTTGATAAAGTTTTTTTATAGAATTTCTCATGAGATCTTATAATTTTTTTTCTTTTCAGTAGATAAATTATATAAAAACTATCCAAATGCTTTTTACAGAGCGCTTTTAGCTATACATTTAGTCATTTTTAAGGTTTAAATATATTAACTGTTAAAAAATAGATTGTTGTATGTATGTATTTATATAATGTTTCATTTTCAAAACATGGTCAAGATATTGTGTCCATGTTCATAGTTGATATTATTGAATATTGTTTTTTTGTTATTCATAACATACTTGT
>OZ038490.1:5554951-5587451 GCA_964036315.1 Acanthosepion esculentum | reverse complement strand
AAAATAAATAAATAAAATAAAAATAAAAATAAATAAATTAAAAAAAGTTTCCTTATAGAGTAACATTTGGCCTTAATTGACCAAGCAATGAGTGCTAGCCAAGTTACACTTTTCTTCATTCCTTGACCATCAGACTAGGATCAAAGTATAGTATCTGTCCTCAGACAGAAAGCTACATGTTATCCCTCAATTGTGTGGGTCTTCAGACAAAGTGCAACTGAAAATATTATTGAAAGGTGTCCAGTTTTGGGGAACAGCTGCCCACGGCAGTACCTCCCTCATTGCACTAAAGAGGTGGATCAGTAGTAATACCAATGTCAGTGCAACAAACGTTTGCAAGGGTTGGGTTATTTTGGGACCTGACCCAGGTGCATGCACTCAGGCTCCCCACATTAAACTAACCTTGTGTCACATCCTCCAGCATGGGGTAGCAAGTAAATACTAAGTGTAATATCTGTTCTGATTGGTAATATTAGCAGTTTTCTTAAAGAGAAACATTCAGCATTGATTGACTAAGTGGGAAAATGACTGAAGTTAAGATGCCAGGTCAGGGTCAATAACATTGCAGATTCTTTGGATTTTTTTTTAATGGTAATATTAGCAGTTTCCTTATAGGGAAACATTCAGCATTCACTGACTGGACAGCCAGTCCTACTCAAGTTATGCTTTTCTTCACTTCCTGGTCATCAGACTTGGATCAAAATATAGAATCCTCTCTCTTCATCTGTAATGGTAATATCAGCAGTTTCCTTATAAGAAAACATTCAGCATTCACTCATCTAACAGGCAGTCCTACTTGAGTTATGCTTGTCTTCACTTCCTGGTTATCATACTAGGATCAAAGTGTACTATCTCTTCTCTTCATCTGTAATGATAATACTAGTATCAGCCACTTCCTTATAAGGAAACATTCAGCATTCACTAACCAAGCAGCCAGGGCCACTTTCAGTTGAAATTTATAAAATCTTTCTCTTGAAACAATTTTTCATGAAAATGGGTTTCTCAATGCACACTATTTGCTATCGCTCTTTCCAGTATTGATGTGGGGAGGTCCTTCCTAACCTTTTGTTTGAAATGGTGAGGAAGGTCAACATCTTGATTATGTCATTATTTTCTCTCCAAATTACATGTGCTATCCATTTTGGTTATTGCTATTACTGAAAATCCTCAAGTAATTTGGTGTAGTTCTTTGCGATTCTGTAGCACCAGTCCACAAGGTCCAAAGAAGGACAGTCTTCTCTAAGACTTACAGGTTTCATTTATTCAAAGACATTCTTAATCATTGATCTGAGAAATGAGTCATATACGACTGATAGTTTAATTATTTCTGAATGAGTTTCTGTGCCATGCCTGACATCCATATGAAAGCCTCGATCTGGCAAGGCTATTTAAGAATATGACTTAAGTTAGGTACCTCCACGAGATCACTAAAAAAAGAGCATAACATGATGAAAAAGACGCCAAACTTGACGAATACAAAATTTTATCGTCTAAATATTTATGTTATTATTATTAAGAGGAAAGATGAAAGTTTATTCTAATTATTTTTTTAAATTTTTCCTTCATTTTAGAACAATCTGAATTTTCATTTAAAAATCCTTGTTTCTCTTTGTATCACCGGAACTAGTAAAATAACATACAATTTTTAGCACATTTTTTTTGTATGACACACATTAATTTGGAAAATCTTGCAAAAATAAAAATAATTGTCAGATGTTAATGAAACTTTCAGAAAATATTCACAGATGATCGAAATTATTATAAATATGCTTTCTTTTATTAAAGTCGTGGTAGAAATTTTTTTTTGAATATTTATTACTCCCCCATAACTATTATGAAAACGCTAGAAATTCGATTGTGTCAGGTTTAGTGATTACAATAGTTAAAAGCACAAGGCTTTGAGGAATGCAAATCAGGTTTTTTTTGTTTTTAATTGGATCCCCCCTACCTGAAAATCAGCTCTGAATTGTAACATACAAAACTCAATAAAACAAAGATATTATTTAATTTCAAATGCTTTTATTTGCTTTTAGTTATTTTTATGAATATGGACAATATTTTCTGAAAGCAAAAAAAAAAATTTCAATGAAAAATCAATTTTTAATACAATTATTTGTTATTTTTTAATTAACATAGATTTTTATATTTAAGTTGTTAAAATATTATAAAATTAGTTAAAAGCCGCATCAGGTTTTGTAAGTGTTCTTATGAGATCGATCTTTTTTTTTGTGCGTTGTAAATTGTATCATTTTGACTAATCAGAAGACCCACAGTAATTAAGAAATGTAATTTTGTGTTTATAATCAGGCTCTAATTATAAAGTACAGAAGACCAACCAGAATACAATTAAGTTGCATTATTTGAGTTAAGCATTGTTCTCTGCTGTTAAGGCCTTTACTTTTGTGAAACACGTGTGGAGAAGTTAATTTGATTTTTCAATTTCAACTGAGAAGGGTACCTACAAGTATCAGTATCATCTTATGAAATTTATATGATCTTATTTTTATATTAATCTCAGTTATGGCATTTCTTCCATAAATGAAATATCAAAATTAATAATAAAATGAATGGCAATACAAATAACACGGTAAAATGTAGTAAATGTACATAAAATTATAGTATTTTATGTACACGTCTGATAAAATTTCATAAGAAAGGTACCTATAAATTAATTAGATACCTTTCTTATGAAATTTAATCTCATTCGTAACAGTCTTATTTTAATTTCTTTATAATATATTTTCCATAAAGCATCATAAACGTAAAAGGTGAAAGCTAAGTACAAAAAAAATTTAAAAACTTAGAGCGCTGAAAGTTTTCCTTAAAAATAACGAGGTAAATAATTTGTTCACTTAAATGTAAAATATTTCACTTTTCTCCTTCCGTAGAACAAATTATCCTCATGGAATCCGTCAATATGTCATTCATCACCTGTCAAGTGATGCGAAAGTTTATGACCTGCTTTGTTTTATTTTCAAATTACATCTTTTCGGCACAGAAGCTAAGTTAAGCTTGGTTCAAAATATTTTAAATGAACATTATAATTTCTGATTTTGTTAAAATAAGTTTTGAAAAAACGATAATTGATATTTAAAAGAATTTCAAACTGAGATTTTCACTGATTTTATAAAATGGAAAAAAAATGGTAGCCATCTGTCAATTTTGCAGACTCAAAAAAAAAAAAAAAAAAAATTTTAACAAAATTTTCGGACATGTTAGGAACAATTAAAAAATGTGAAAAAATACCCCCAAAATACTTTGTTATTATTAAGTTCAAACATTTAGACGATAAAATTTTGTTTTCGTCAAGTTTGGCATCTTTTTCATCATGCTATGCTCTTTTTTTAGCGATCTCGTGGAGGTACCTAACTTAAGTTTTTAAATTAAAGTTTTGGTTCTGTAGCAACTTACGGTGCTGTTTGAAACTACTCCTAATGTAGTTTATTCTATGTTCAACTTCATTTCCTATAGTAAATTTATTAGAAGTGAGCCATTCACAGGTATTTTAAGTGTTTTATAAAGAGACGACTGTAGTCAGGACTATAGATTCAATGCAAACGAAATTTCCTTAGCGTCATAGTATGTGTATGTTGAATTAATAAATGAAAAATCTATTCCTCTCTCTCTCTCTCTCTCTCTATATATATATATATATATATATATATATATATATATATATATCAAACATGTTTGGTTAAATAATAAAGACAAGTCTTGCTTATCCATCTTTTTATAAAATGGATCAAGTTACACACTAGTGACTTCCCCGTATTCGCGGGGATTAGGGACCAGAAATGGCTGCGAATAGTTAGAATCCGCGAATACTTGTAACCCCCCTTCCAAAGTGCTTATAAGTACCTATTTTAATTGTTAAAACCCCATATGTCTTAAACTTTCATCATAAATACTTTAGAAACATTTCAGAGCCTTTTAAAAACATTCTTGAAAAATTTTTATCATTACTTCATTTTGCTTTTAGTTTTATATTCAGGAAGTACTGAACAAAGAAAAAAGAGAATTTATTGAAACAAAGCAAATTCAGTTGACCACTGATGACAATTCCAGAACAACGTAACAATTTTTTGAAAATTTTTTGAAAAATAATTGGTGACCATTCACTTTTAGCGTAAATTTTCTTTCATACGTACAATAACCGTTTTTAATTACGCATATAGATCGATACAATCATTGGAAATACTGTATAAAATATGTGTAACAAGACATAAAATATAAAGTTTAAAACATTTTCTAAAAACAGAACTTGGGATGATGCCCCCAGACTTAGCATAAGCCATTTTTAAGACCCCATCTGCAGCCTCTAACAAAGAACAAAGCTTAAAGTTAAGCACTATGTTTTTGCGTTTGTTTTTTTACAATGAAGATGTACAATTCTGCCAATTTTCACCATAAAAATGGACTGTTATAGGTTTTAAGTCACTTAACAGGAAAATAATACAAAAATATTTTATCGAAAAGATACGCGAATCGAGGAAGTTCACGGCAAATAATTTGTACACATGTTCTTCAAAAAAACACGTGAATATTCGGGGTTTCCACGAATAACAAGTACATATGTTCTAAAGAAAAATCCATGAATGTGTGAAGCCGCGAATAGACGGGGGCTCACTGTAGTTGTTTTATGTTATCAGTAAATTTGCCAAAGTTCATATTTATTACAAAAGTACTATTGAATATGCAAGAATTGTATATTTATGCAACTGTTTTTGCTTAATTCCAGCTCTCTCACATTTGATGGAATCAATTTCAAGTCACTCAAATTGACGTCATTTAAATGGGCGAACTGAAATTTTTATGTGTATTTAAAAAAAAAAAACTTCAATATATGGTCCCTGGTGGAGACAGATACCTTATTTAATGTTGGCTGCTTCTTTTTTTTTATTACAACACCCACCATAATTTAGATTTTAGAGTATTTCTTTTACACTGTGTCCTATTTAAAATTTTGGTGTTATCTACTAAAAGTTGTTTTATGTTAATATTATGTTTATTTGTCATATTTTCATCTACAGGGTGCGATGGATAAATTGTCGTCTAAATTACACAGAAATGAAAATAACACTAACATTGCATTTTAACAGATATATTTACCAAAATTACACAAAAATATCTTCAAATACTAAATAGATTTTTTTTCAATAAAATCGCCATTGGTTTCAACCACAACCTCCACTTCAGAAACTCCTTCAACTCTTCTGGACTGTCTCCTTGTTTAAGTAGGGAAATGCTGCTATAATCCTTGTCTTCAGTTCATCTTTGTTGTTACAAGGAGTTTTGCTGGTCTCTCGCTCAACTGCACCCCACACACAATAATCAAGGGGATTTCAGTCTGGAGAGTTAGATGGCCAGATGTAAGGAGTAATGTGATTGCAGAAATTGCCTGACTGCCATGACTGGGTTCCCCTGCTTGTGTGACATGGTGCAGAGTCCTGTTGCCAGACATAGGGTCTTCCAGCAACCACACTCTTGACCCAGGGCAGCACTACCTCCTCAAAGCACTTCATGTAAGCCTGTGTGTTGAGTCTGAGGCCCCACCAACAAATTTGGGAGTTCTTTTCTTATCAGAACAATCAGAGTGAGTTTTCAAAGCTGCTATACGTTTGTAATCACCATTAGACTCATCCAACTCTTTCCCAAATCTTCTGCACTGTCCTCAGATTGACACTCATACACTCTGAAGTGTTTGTATCAGAGCGTCCAGCGTGAATGCCAAGCAGCACAGCACACCATTTCCAAATTTCTGACAGAGTGAATTGTGTCATGGTACTCTTTTTCCACCGACACCCTACTATACTGTGCAGTCAAAAAAACGTGTATGCAAAAAAACTAGAAATATAAAATAGCGACAATTTACCCATCGCAGCCTGTATATGTGTGCAGATTGCACAAAACTTTGACAAATGACAAGTCAACCTACAAGAGAATGTGATGCATATATGACCAATGTAAGAATTTAATGTTTGCTGATTGTTAATGTTGGAGATACAATATTCCAAAGGACATGAGAATTCAAAGATTATTTTTACAGAAGGTAGATTTTTGAGGTGATGAATTATTTCTAAGAATTAGATTAGACATTTTAAATTTTTTATAATAGATCATAAATCTAATCTAAATTCTAAGTACTATAGAATGGATGACCTAAGAGCTGTTCCAAAATACCAAACCAGCATCTTTTTGTTTTTGTTCACCTAATACAAGGATCAATAACTTATATATGGGCAGTTTATAATTTTAATAGACTTTTAGCCTTGTTTATAATTAAAATGCATCTGATTATAATAAAACAATTTAATGAAGTCTTTATTTATGTTTAAATCAAGTTGATTGCTTATATCATTTTTTCTGAATTTCTTTAAAGCTAATCTTATTTCTTCATCAACAACACGGTTTGAGAAATTATTGTTGATAAGTGTTTTATGTTGCCTAATTCTCTATAAAACAAAGTTTGAAGAGGAAGTCATTTTAGCACGATAAATTATGTTTTTCATAACACCTATTTTATATCTGTGTGGATATTTGCTTTTATAATTAAGTAGACATGAATTTTTCAAGTTTTTTTTTTTTTATATATTGAAGTGATAAAAATCATCAATAGCATCTGCTAGAACTAATGATGATTTATTGTAATCCAGCTATATTAGAGGCATTGATAATCTGTAGCAATTTCCAAGAAACATGAATTAAGTACTATAGAACCGATGACCTAAAAGAGCTGTTCCAAAATACCAAACCAACATTTGTTATTTTTTATTATTGTTCACCTAATACAAGGCCCAAGAGCCACTCAAGGGAGAGGGTTACTGAATGAGGTTATTGTAAAAACATGAACTAAGAGGTGCATAGTATGAGATATATAGATACATAACAGTCACCTGAGGAGGTCAAGATTATAGTGATAGGAGAAGCATGCGCTTAGGAGCCTGTTTAACAATGCAACAGTTCTGGAGTAGAAGCTGTCTGTATGGGAATTCCTCTTTACCAATGGAATACAAATAGAAGAAGGATGAGTCAACTGTATACATGGCATGGTAGGATCTAGCATTGAAGACTAGTGGGACTAAGGAATGTAGCTTGTCTGAACATCTACCATCAAAATAGAGTAGCAAGAGGCTAGCAATGTTTTGTCTATATTAGAAAGAGGTTGTAGGTTGAAAAATAATCACCCACAAGGCCACATAAATACTACTGAAACCAAGGTTGGAAAGCAAGGGATGGGCAGTGATGTTCCATTCTCAATCCATTTTATATTGTCCTCAATATAGCACAGAGAGTAGTCGTATGAATAGATAAAATAGCCAGAAAATACAGGGCATCGAAATGTTATCATTTGCTGGCCAAGAATTACTTTCTCACAATCCATCTGCTCCGATTTGGCCATGTTCTGTTAATGAGCCCATCCCTCCCACACACAACCTTTTTCTTGTTCAGCACCTCATTATCAGAAAAACACCCAAGTTTTACTATTACACCCATGCTTCCATTAATAATTGTCGATTAACAATTCTGTCCCACTTGTCTAACATATGCCATGCCCTACCTGATAATAAAGCCTGCAACAAGGAACTCAACAAAATAGAATAAAAAGTGTTTACTGATTAACTCTTTTGTTCAAAAAGAAACTCTACAGTGTGCTGTATAAACAAAAATATATGCAATGCTGGCATTATTATTATTATTATTTCCAGTGTTCCAGTTTTATCAGCTCAAGCATACTACCAGTAAAATGTAACCCAGTAAAACCTGCTGCATAGATGGGTGGTTGGCATCTAAACCAGCTCCCCCACTAGATTTTCTGCTGGTGAGGAAGGTGGTCACCCCAACAGAATGAAAAACAAGACCTGTTAAAAGGAAGTTTTGTAGACTAACCTTTCTGCAATTGTTCAGTCCACTCATCAGAAGAAGATATATATATATATAGATATATCTGTTCCAATAATATGGACCAATTTTAAATTGAATTATGTTTAAAATGGTCCAAGTTATTGGAACACCCTTTTTATATATATATATATATATATATATATATATATATCAGGCGGCGTGACAATTGCGTCTAGCATGAAACAGCCTGTTGACGTCAGTGTTTTATATATATATATACATATATAGCAAATAAAGGCTAGGATAGGATCTAAAACTTTAAACAACCTTTCTAGAGATACAGTCCTGGGTATGATGATAAACTACACCCAGCAGCAAGGCATTAAATAACCCACAGAGGTTGATATGCCACTATTCAACCAATATGAAAGAACTCTTCCATGACATGAGTCCATATAATATCCTACAATTTCTTAAAATCAAACTGTATTCAAAAATATAATTTCAACAAAACTCCAACATAAAACACACATATCACCGCCTCTAGAAATTATGCCCACATAAACATTGTATATGCACAAAAGCTGAGTATCATCTACCATGTATTCAATTGTGAAAACAGAATAACGTATATCATTTTTATTACTTCAAAGATCTCCAAAAAAATAAATTCCAGCATTAAATGACCCATATAGGAGTTGATATGCTGTTAAACAGATCAATCAATCAATCCTAGAGATGCTATCTTGGTAAAAAACACTTGGTGTACTTGGATTACGGTGAGAGTGAGTTGGGTGTCAGGGAGAGCATCACACCTTGTAAAAATCTTGTCTCAAATTACTATGACATTGTTTGTTAGGCAGGACCCACCTTGCTTTGTACAAGTTTACCCCAGTCCTGCCTCAATAAAAACAGAGCTATCTACTTTTTGATGAAATCCTTTATCAAGTCTTTTACCTGTAATCCAAGATATTATAAGATCTTCCTTATAAAGTTATTGTGCATTTTGAGAGAGCTTTTCTAAGTAAGTGACTAGTACTCATGACCGCAATTTTTTGTATATTAGTGTTAATTTTGGCTTACGACCGTATCATATTGAAACACCAGTCCTCGTTCAATCACTGATGTTAAGCAACCTTGAACCTGGTCAGTACTTAGATGGGTAAGCGCTGTGAAATAACAAGGTGTTGTAAGTTACACAAGTTTGGTAAGTTGGTGATGGATAAAATCATGTTACTTATACAAATAGAAAACCTTGATATGTGAAGGTACTTCTAGACCAATGATTCCCAACCGGTTTTGGGCGATGCCCCACTTTGGTATTTCTAAAATTCTGGAGCCTCCCTGTAATATTTAATTCATACATGTATGCCAATTACATATGTACGTACATATACACAAAATATTTTTATGTATACATACTGTATATGCATCACACGCATTAACATTAACACTCTCACTCAGACTCACTAGAAAACAATTCACTGTTAATTCTCAAATTGTCCTCTTATTCTGTTGATATAGTAAACCGAAGGGTGCACATCCTACACATGCACCACCAAAATATTACCATGACCCACCAGTGGGACATGCACCTCATGTTGGGAATCATTGATCTAGACTGACACGTTCTAAGACCTACTTGGAGATGGTTGAGTGGAATGGTGAGGGTTCAGTTTCCTGGGATTTTCTTAATGATGATAGCAATTAAAATGGTACTGACATTCACATTATCATCGTCATCATTTCCAAATGAACATTTTATCTTACCTTTTATTCTACTGTGCACTTCTGTCAGGAATATAAAAATTTTCGGTAAATGTATGAAGTGTATGTCTTGGGGTGTAGGTGTGCATATAGCATGACATTGGCCGAAAAGAAAATCATAGACAAACATTTTCATTTAAAATAATTACTTATTTTATCTTATTAAAAAATACAACACCTGCCTGTTTCTTCCTCTTTAATTTTTTTCTTCTTTTACATACCATGTCCCCTCAGGACCTGAGGAATTATGGCTCTCCACAGCCTTCTGTTGCTTCCAGCTGGAGGCAACGTTTGACTCTTCATCATCCCCTACCTTGTTTCTCCTCTCCCATCCATTTACACAAACACATTAGATACATTACTCATTGTTTCTCTTTGCCCTTCCTTCCTTCAATATTTCCTATGAGTGTTAGATTTTCCAAGCCCTCTTTCCTCAAAATATGTCCTAGAAATTTCAACTGTCTCACTCAGATATAAAGTATAACTGCCTAGTTCCAATTTTCTTTAAAAAATCTCATACCTCATATGTTCAATCCATGTTATTATTAGCATTCATCAGTAGAATTTTATCTTTGAGTCATCTTCATCTGTGAGGAAATTGTTCTACATCTTGTCGCATAGGGAGATGGATATGACATAACAGGCTAGCACTTACTTCCTGTTTTCCTGATTTGCTTTTTGATAAAATATTTTATTAAGTCTTTTACAGAGAACTGAAGTAACAGAAGGTTTTTTTATTAGAAGCTTATTGCTGATGTTACATTGACAGTATTTCTGAGTACTCATTTTAGTTTTCATTAGCATGAAATTTATAAACATGACAAAACTCAAATTTGAGGGAGGGAAGCTTCAACTGTATCTGAAAGACTTTTTATTCAAGAAAAATTCAATCAAATGCTTTAAAAATCCTATTATAATATGACTTAGCCCTCCCCCCCAGTTAAACTGCACAACCGTTACACCCTGCTAATACCTCATAAATAATGGACTATTCTGTCTTTATCACATGGAAAGACACTACATGGTTTCAGTGAGAAAATAAAAAGAAGAAAAGGAAGATAAAAGGAGAGAGAGAAAAACAGATTAAGCTGATAAGAACAGATACTACACCTTGGACTTAGCCAAGAGGTGATGTTGACTAATAAAATGCCATTTTTCAGATGCACTGTATCAAATGATGGACAAGTAAGGCAATCGCTAAAAATTAAGTTACCATAAATAAAATAATGTCTGCAGAATTATTTTAAAATTATTAAGAGAAAATTTCATAAGATGATGGTGTGGTTTGTCTTCTACATGCACACCTGAGCAAGCATCATTCTTTTCCTTCATCCAGTAGGAGTCATAGCAACATTCTCCAGTTGCATATAATTGCTCTCTATTCTTCCCTTATTAAAGTCTTGAAGGGTTTGTAAATAGAAGTATTGAGTGGTTGCAGTTGACATGTTAAACTGGTGGGTACTAACAACCAGTTATGGTTTTAGTTAATTAGGTTTTTCCTAATTTTATGAGATTTAACTGAATCCCAGTCAAGAAGAGAAGACTTTTTTTTTTTAATTTTTTTTTTTTAATAAGCTTCCTCTTGGACATTTCAACCAAATTTCTTCAAACTACATGTTCCATCTTCATCCAGACATCGTCCTTTTTCATCTTACATGAATGTAAACACTGCTGAGTAAATTGGGGCAGGCGGTATTTTTATTCATACTTTTGTGTATACGATACAAACAAATTTTCAGGTAAAAGAAAAAAGCCTTTTATACACCAGAAAATATGGTATTTGTTTTTATTGTTTTACTAGTAGTAATTTCTTGGCATATTTTTTAAACTTATAAATACAACACAAATAGAGCAGCAGTTATGGAAGCAAGTTCTTCATATTTTGAAGAAAAGGTCAAAGTATGAAGAGACCCAGAATTCATCCACTTCAGATCAAAGAAAATGCATTAACTTAATGACCCTTAAAAACTGGGTGGGGGAACTTAGAATTAAAAATAAGATGAATCAGGTCTAAAGACCTGCTAACTCCCCCCACCGCTGTATAAGAAGCATTTAAACAAAGAAAATGGAGAAAGAAGAGCAAGGAAGTGGGAACAAATTAATATCATCAGGAATGGGAGTTTGGCTTCATCCTAAAAAATTTGTTGATCCAGGGCAAAGTTCAGATTAATATATGAAAATATCAATGTCAGTTTGGAATGTGTCAAAGCATGAAAAATAAAATGAATGGAAAGAAGAAAAAAAGAAAGCTACAAATTACCCCCCAACCCTCCATAATATATCATTTGGGCTAGGGGGGGGTAAACAACAAGTGGTCAGGCCAGAGAACAGGGCTCCATAATTGGGTGTGAGAACTGACAGATCATAATAGGCCCAATGACAGATGACCAGAGACCAGGGATCATATTGGGTGTAAGACCAATGACATATGTCCAGAGACCAAGGCTTATAATGGATAGGAAAACTACTATGACCAGAGATCAGAGGAGAACAATGACAGTTGGCCAGAGATCAGAGCAGGGTGGAAGACTAGAAGAAAAAGTCCAGACTACCTGAGGAAACCAACAAAAGAGTTGGGAGGAGGGGGTATTGAGCTCCTTACGTGTGTCAGGGAATGAAAACCATACAGCCTTGGCTCAGTCCAGCAGGAGTGCATTGCAAAGGGCTAAGAAGAGGGTGAAGAAACAGAGTAAGGATAAAATCAAACAAGTTATCAGAACACTGTCTAGTAATCTACCAGTTTAAGGAAAGGAAAAAAAAAAAAAAAGTCAGAGGGAAAGACATAAACAGTAAAAACCTGGAGTAAAACATCTAGCAGTAGGTTCAGAGGTGCTTAGAGGTTAACACTAAGGAACAGATGATGTCCTGCCCAAAATCTGCAGCTGGGTTGAAGGAGGGAGGTCAGAATCAAACAAGATAAACAAGCTACTAGATACTTGGATATTCTCCTATCCTAATTCAGAAACTACCCCACCTGGCCCTTGAAAGAGACTTCTCACCTGAGTTTGTTTCACCTGTGAACTTTGACGATAGAAGGTGGAATGAATTGTTAAAAGTCTATAATGACAGTTATGTAGAGTGGAGAGGGAGTGGCAGCTTACACCTTGTCACCACAGCTCCATAATACAGCAGTGTAAAAGGAGGAAAGGAGGCACTGGGAATCTGAGGGTAAGAATACCAGTTTTTTTATGAGGGAAAAATGTGCATATATATATATATATATATATATATATATATATATATATATATATATATATATATATATATATATACACTTCAGCAAGAAAATCTCAATACCTACTGAAAAGCCAAGCCAATGTTAAAGATTCCTTGCTGCAGGCAACAGCTAATCACATTCACATGGTACTGTTCAGCTAATAAGGTTACCTGTCATTGCAATGGGTTTAAAATAGCAATGATTATTATTAGCCTTTCTTAGTTAATTTTATATTAAGCATGGTTCGTACTTAAAAATAATTAATATTTAAAGAGAAGGGAAAATAACTAAGTTATTATTAAGTAGAAAAAGTAAATCCAAAAAACATTTATACAAATCTATAAAGGTGTAAAAATAAGAGCACTTAACATTGGAATGTTAGATATTTGACCAATCCTGAAAATGGGATGAATTGGGCTACTTGGATTGGTTGATTTTACATTATGTCATTCAAAGGCTAAGCCAATGTTATAGATCCCCTGCCCCATCATGTCAACCTCTGTTGGGTTATTTAATATTGAGATCAACCGATCATTTATGTTTTTTTATTTTACTTTGGTTGATAAGCACTTACTTAGTTTAGGGCAAGTAAATATTCGAATTTGAGTCTATATGAAATTACTTAGTATGAGGATAGGTAAATATGGTTGTTTATATTTGAATTTGTATGCATTTACTTTGTTCAGGGATAGGTGAAAATCTATGTAGGTGTATTTGGGCAATAGATGTTTATATTTCAATTTTTGCATTTACTCAGAGTTGTTAATTACAAAGTGTATTTTTTTTTTATAGGCACTAACTTGATTTAGAGATAGATAAATATTTAAATTCTAATCTATATTGCCTGGTATGAGGATAGATAAATAATGGTTGTTTATATTAGAGTTAGTATGTATTTACTTAGTTTGGTGGTAGGTTAATATTGATTGTTCATATTTCAATTTGTAAGTATTTACAAATGCATTGTGGCATTATGGATATCAGTGAAGAATGAGAAATCTGGGGGTTGAATTTGAATTCCAGTCAAGTTTATTACATTAACTTACAAACATATAGTCTTAAGAAAGATATAAATACATTTCTCCCCCCCCCCCGCCCACCAGCTATGGGTGGAATAGCAAGATAGATTGAATCCTATAGCCTTGGTTGGTAACCAGGCTACCACAGAAAGAAATGGCAACCTACTATGGAAAAATCTTCTGCCTAGTCATGAATTGAAAGATACCTGATCGTCTAAACACTTATCACATATGGCACTTAATAGACTGAAGTATTCACTTGGTTCAGAAATAGGTAAATATTGGTTGTTTATATTTGAATTTGTAACCATATATTTGAATTAAAAATAGGTAACAATAAGGTGTTTATATTCTTAAAGTATGTACATTTTTGGGGGAATAGGTTATGTATTGTTTGTTTACATTAGTGAATTATTAGAGGCTATCATACACATACATATATGTGTGGAAGAATAGGATATATAATTTTTTATATATCAGAACAAGAGAAGGGCGAGAGGGCGAGAAAGGGAGGGCGAGAGGGCGAGAAAGGGAGAGAGAAGGGCAGAGAGAGGGAGAGAGAAGGGCGGAGAGAGGGAGAAAGGGAGAGAGAAGGGCGGAGAGAGGGAGAGAGAAGGGTGGAGAGAGGGAGAGAGAAGGGCAGAGAGAGGGAGAGAGAAGGGCGGAGAGAGGGAGAAAGGGAGAGAGAAGGGTGGAGAGAGGGAGAGAGAAGGGTGGAGAGAGGGAGAGAGAAGGGTGGAGAGAGGGAGAGAGAAGGGCAGAGAGAGGGAGAGAGAAGGGCGGAGAGAGGGAGAAAGGGAGAGAGAAGGGTGGAGAGAGGGAGAGAGAAGGGCGGAGAGAGGGAGAGAGAAGGGCGGAGAGAGGGAGAAAGGGAGAGAGAAGGGTGGAGAGAGGGAGAGAGAAGGGTGGAGAGAGGGAGAAAGGGAGAGAGAAGGATGTAGAGAGAAAGGGAGAGGGAAGAGCAGAGACCGAGAAAGGGAGAGAAGGTAAATGAATGACAAAGTTGAAAAAATTTTGTACAACACATTTCATCCTCTGAAACGACTTTATCAGATTAATGTTCCTATTGATGGAATTATATATGAGCTGAGTAATGTGATAGTAGTAATATTTGGCTAAATATTACTACTATCACCAATGTGAAAGTGATCAATTTTTTTGATGTGACCTTGGACTTGAATAATGGTCATTACAAACCATTTACCAAAGATCTATATAACCCTAGATACATCAGTAAAGAATCAAACCACCATCATAAAATTCTAGATAATCTAACTTGGAATGATGTATGTAAATTATCTACCAATTCCAGCAATTAAGAAATATTTGATAATAAAATTTAATATATAAAAAATGGTTTAGAACTAAGCAACCATAAAGTAAATTTAGAGTATTTAGAAAAAGACAAAAGGTAAAAATAAACAGAAACACTGTAGGCGTATATGGTTTAATTCACCTTTTAATTGTAATGTTCAAACAAATATTGAAAGAATTTTCTTAAATTTAATTCAGAAGCACTGTAATCATTCACCAACACTAAAAAAGATTTTTAACAAAAATAATGTTAAAATCAGCTATAGCTGCATTAATAACATCGATAAATCTATATCACAACATAACAACATTATATTAAATAAATATATTTCCAACAAAGACAACATAAATTTTTTTTTTAAATAAATTCAACTGCTGAAAAAATATGATCTGTCCCTTAAATGGTCAATGTATAACTGATAATATTGTATACAGAGCTAGCATACATTCTGCTAACAATGTCAAATTTTATTTTGGTTCCACTGCAAATCCTTGGAAATTTTATTTCTACAATCATCGAATGACTTTAGACAATATAAAATACAAAAACAGCTCTGCTGCTTTCTCTAAATAATTCTAGCAATTAAAGAATTGTGCTAAAACACCTATTATCACGTGGGATATTATAGCAAGAGCCAAATCTTACAATGGGAAAGGAAATAGATGTAATTTATGTCTTGTTGAAAAATTATCTTAAAACACTTAAAAAAATTTAAAAAACTGTAATCCCAGTATAATATAACTGCACCAAAATTGCAATAACCAGATATTTTTATTAAAATTTAAATTATGTAATGGTCAGTCTATACTCAACACCTGAAGATTGCATTGGGCATGAAAGTGATTTGTGTTATTGGCGAGGGTTAATATATGTATTTATTAATATACCTTATAGCTATGTTTTATTACATTGAGCACTGTTTTATTAACAAAATATGTATGTGTGTGGGGGGGGGATATAAATTTTGACATATTAGAACAATCTTAGAAAAATCTATGACAAAATGTAAAATATTTTTTGTGTATTGTTCTGTCCTTTAAAACATCAGACTAAAGTTATGTTTATGTGATTGAACATGCACACAAAGGAGAGGGAATGCTGAAGTTTTAAACATTTTAATAGTTTAGCTGATTTCATTTAGTTTCTTTTCCTTTTGTCCATAAGGTTTTTATCACTTGTTATTAAGTATCCCAACGTTCAATTTTTCTTTGTCATTATATATATATATATATATATATATATATATATATATATATATGACAATTATTTATTCGAAAATTATAACATAAATATGTTATAAAATCACTACAAAAATAGCCATTTTGTTTCAACACTTCTGGTGTTTTATCAAGTGATGATGTTGAATGTAGAATAAAGGGTTTTAAAAGGTTCAAATCAATCAAACACCCCTCGCTAAGGGGAAACGCTGTTATATAAGCTGGAATGACCAATCAAAATACAAGTATACGAGAATTCAAAAAACTTTACAATGAACTAAGGTTATAATAATTATTTAATGCTTTATTGTTGGGGTTAGACTAAAATAGAATTTATTCTAACTAATAAATATTAAATTATACGATAAAATTTGAAATGAAAAATTACCCATTTTAAAATTTAAATTTGATCTATATTAAGTTTAAAATTATAAAATTACTGAGGAAAAAAGAAAAAATACATGTTATTCTATTTATTTCGGTTTTATTGAAATTATGTTGGAATAAACGTTAAGATCAAATATTGCACACACTTGCCTCATTAAAGATTGTTATGTGCTTTCTTAGCTACATGCCAGCTACCCCTTTCATTTCATCATTGGAAAAAAAAAAAAAAATCAATCCTTAGAGTGCTTTCTTCCTAGATGCAACCACTCCCTGGTTCTTCATAGACATCTTTCAGAATTCTGAGTACCCACTTTGCACAGAAAAGGCAACAAAAAACTTTACTGAACTGCAGGCATTACATGAAGACTTTCACAGAGTTCTGCAATAGCTATATTTCTGACTGACTTTCTGAGACGAGTAGTTTACATTATATACATTTGGATTAATTTTCCTCATCTTTGACATTTCAGTTGTTATGCCAGCATTTATCGTCATGCACAGGAGCAGTTAGCCTGACACTGTGGAGCCTGTCACTAAAGTCAGTTTCTCCTTCCTCTCAAGGATTGCCTTAACTCTACTGGCCATTTCCTTACTATGTTTGCATCAAATACAGCATTTCTATAATTATTCACTATCTATGAATGCTTGCAGCACTTAATGTAAAAAAAATTGTATGATAGCTATTTGCTTCCTAGATGTGTCAAGAAGGTAAATCATTTGGAAAGAAAAGAGAAGGTACCTCTACAAAATTTTTCATGGGCTACAAGACACAAAGGTTTATACTTTAAAAAATATAAATTAAAATTTAAAAATGAATTCTAATACTTTTAAAATTATTGTAGTCCCCCATGTATAATACATATTTTTTTTCTAAAAAATAAGCAAAATCAAGGTGCATATTATGCACAGCTTAAAAAAAAAAAAATCTTTAAAAAATTGCTCTAAAATGAAATAAGAATAATCATAAAATTAAATTAGAATAATATTATTATATTTTAGAATTGGACATAGCCCGACAATTTATTTAAATAAATTGTCGGGCTATGTCCAATTCTAAAATATATGACGTCATTTGTTTACATTTGATACGCTAGAGCAGATATGAATAGAAGAGATTCATGGAAGATTTAAGTTTAAAGATAGTAAAATCGACCTTGCTAACCAGACGCTGCTCTGTGGCCGAAAGGTTAAGGCACATCACGCGAAATGATGGTTCCGTATAGGATACAGGTTCGATTCCTGTCGGAGAGCGAAAATTTTCTATGAAAATTTCTCGGACATTCAGGCCGGTAAATGTTGTTTAATACTGTTTATTATAAAACAGAGCATTTGCTTAAATACATGTATCTATAAAAAGAACGTTAAACATAATATAAATGTCTTTAAATAATATTATTCTATATGTAAAACCATTTTTTAAATAAGACTAAGAAATGCTGGTCCTAATTAAATTGAAGTGGTACTATTTATAGGGTTTGGTTACCAAACAAGGGGTGCATATTATGCATGAGTAGAAGCATTTTCCCCACACATTCAGTACAATTTTAGGTGTGCGTATTATGGACGAAGACTTATTATACATGGGGAATTATGGTAAATTAAAACAGGCATCAAATTTTGATTACCCTTTATATAATTGAATTATTTACTCAACTTTTGTCAGACCAGCAAAATCGTTAACTTAATAAAGCTTTTGATCTAATGATATTCAAAAATCTGATATGCTGTATTTGATAAAAAGGTTTCAGATTACTGCAGTCAACGTTTATTAGAATTCTCAAAACAGTTTCCTTTTAAGTACGTTTCAAAAGGTAAATTTGTTTTATTAATGAAATAAAAAACTCTTTAAAAAAAAAAAAACAGTCTTTTTTTAATTTATTAAATAAATACAGAAATGAATGAAAAATGGGAGAGTAAAACTTAAGATTAAGTATCTGTCTATATTTCTGAGATGAGGTATTACGTACACTATTTACATTATTTGGATTATTGTCCTCATCTTTGTTGCCATATTTATTACAACGTTTTGGTCGTTGTACGCTCCTGCCTTCTTCAGGTGGTTGGAATGTCGAACTGAACCCTTTATTTTGCTCACTGGGGTAGACAGTTCTAGTTCCACGTGCCATGTTTAATGGATGTCAGTTATCAGTTATCTCCTGTTAATTCCCCACTGAAAGTTCTCCACTGCCTTAACCGGGTATTCAACTCGCACTCTTTGGGTCTGTCACTGGATCTAACCAACACCTTTATCCACTGGGTCCTTGAGGACATCTGTGTATGAATTTCTGGGTATTATAAACCTAATGTCTTCAGCAACCATTTTTTTACCGGTGCTTATATTTTTTGTTGTTATCATGGCATGTTTTTACCAGAGCTCATATTACAATTTTTGGTGTTATTATTGATTTTTTCTGGCACTCCTTATTACTGGTTCCCATATTGTATTCATTTCTATGCTTGGTCAGTTCAGGAGATTTTTGTGGCCTAGCATATGTGCTGATTCCTTAAGTTTACAAATTTTTCAGTGGTATTCTCTGTCTATGATGTCAACCTGATCCCACAGAGGGTGGTGATCTCCCTTCTCTCTCCATATGTGGTCAGCCATGCCTGATTTTTACACTTCCCCTCATGTTACAGTCTACTCCAGTGAGCGAAATGAAGGGTTCAGTTCGACATTCCAACCACCTGAAGAAGGCCGGAGCGTACAACGGCCCAAACGTTGTAATAAATATGGCAACAAAGATGAAGACAATAGTACGAATAATATAAATAGTGTACTTAAGATTAAGTTTTTGACTTTTACTAATTGTTGAGTTCCTCGTAGCTCAGCTGGTAAAAGCAGCTGGTAGAGTTAACAAGGATTCTTTTAAACAAAAGGGATAGGAGTTCAAGTTTAACCAAGAACCTATACTTAATTGTTTTTTTTTTCATTACTGCCAGAAAATGAAAGCCCAAGTAATGCTGTGATGAAAAAATAGAAATTCATAATGGTTGACAATATTTCATGTAAAAATATAAACATAAGTACCGTATATACTCAAGTATAGTGTAAGTTCTTATGATCAATTTTTTATGCAAAAAATGGCACTACACACATTTTTTTTTTTTTTTTTTTTTTGAAAAGGTGTATTTTTGGTGACTAGTTGCACTATACATAGGTAATTTTTTTTTCTGAAGGAGTTAAAATTCATGCCAAATAGTTCAGGGGTTGCACTATACATGACGATGGCTTATACATAAGTATATATGGTATGTAATTTTTACTTGCTTTTTCTTATTACTGAGACAGCGGAATGCAGGAACTTTTCTTTCTAAATAGAGTAGAAAATAGAAACACTGCTACTCAGACCTCTTGAAATTCCATGGATGTTGATGACCAAGATTACCACATCTCTCATTCATTGATTTGCATCACCTTTGTTGATATATAGTATATATATCTCATATATATGCCTGAGTTTGGGCACTTCAATGTGTGGTGTAATGGTTAACAAGCTCCAATGTGGTGTAATGTTAACAATTATCACCGATTAGTGAGTTCAGCCCTCACTGGATGCGCTACACATTTGACCTTGAGCCACGTCTAAGCTATGCATAAAAAATTATTTGAGCACTTCAACATGAAGTTATGGTTAGTAAGCTTGTCTCACTAGATAAATTACAATTGAATAGTGAATTCAATTCTCATTAGGTGATCCACACTTTCGGCCTTGTGCCGCATATAAGATACTCTTAGAAAAATCACCATATCTGAGTTATAAGTTGTCTCCCTTACCAATTGCCTGCTTAGAGTTGGTTTAGGTATGTGGCACTGTTAGCTAATTTGCATGGCAGTTGTGAAGAGGTGTGCTTGACCAATCAGAGTTAACTTCATTGCTAGATACGGTAGCTACTTTAGGCAGAAAAAAATATTAATTGCATAGACTCCATGCTGATATTACAATCTCATTCTTTTCTTTATCCATTCCCATCTTCATTGCTTGGTCAGGATTCTAAATATATAACTGGGCAAGAGGTTTATACATGGAAAAAGAATCTATTGCATCAGTCAGTCATGTGCCATATGTGATACATGCTTAGGTGATCATGTATCTTTCGATACATGATTGACAAGGCAGATTTTTTTCCTGCAGTAGGTTACCATTTCTTTCTGCGGTAGACCAGTTGCCATCCAAGGCAATAGAACCCGGTCTGTCCTGCTATTTACCCATAGCCAGGGGGAAAAAAAGGATTCATACCTTTCCCAAGAGTATCAGTATGTAAGTGAATGTAATGGATTCAACTGGAATTCAAACTCAGCTCTCCGATTCCTCAATCTGAGCCGCTATCCATTACTCCACCATGCCTCCCCACATACACTCTCTCTCGCCATCTCTCTTTGGGCACTTCAACATGTTGTAATGGTTAACAAGCTTATCTTGCTAGATCAATTATGACTGATTAGGGAGTTCAACCCTCACTGGATGCTCCACACTTTTGGCCTTGTGCCACATCTTCAATGTGTTGTTATGGTATGCTATTGCATACTCTCTTATATTGTTCTTTTGCTCTAGCTTCTTGAAAAGAATTTTAAATGTAGTTCATTTTTTATGGGTTTCAACCTTTTAGTTTCTTTATATCCAGCCAGCAAGCCAGCGTTTGTCTCTCCAATCTCTGTTTCTTTATCCACTTTCTTTACATATGAAAGAGAGAGAAAATTTTATGAGGATGATTCAATAAAAATGTTAAGACTTTGTGGGAGTACATTTATTAGAAAAGCAGAACTGATATGATTTCAAACAGTCACCATGTGTCTACCATTCCAGTTAACAGATTCTTGGAATCTTATAGAGATGATTCAATGTTTTGAATCATATCAGTTCTGCTTTTCTAATATAGATATTCCCATGGAAGTGTGAACATTTCCTTAAAATCACTATAGAAAAATTGTGATAGGGATATATATATATATATATATATATATATATATATATATGTGTGTGTGTGTGAAAGGGAGAAGGATGGAAAGAGAGAGAGACATGAATATATATTTTTCATTTTTCTTTTATCTTTTTCACAAGACAGAAATGTAATCTCCCCACCCACATATTGCTGTTTTTACTCAACTCATAGCTGTATGCAGAAGTAGATTCTACTCCTAGTTTTAAATTCAGAATCACCTTTCTCCAACAATGACTTCCAACCAGGCTTCAGATTCCAGTTCACCCTGCTATTTTACCAATAGCTTTTGAGAGAAAACGTGGATTCATGAACTTTAGTTTGTAGTGAATGCTAAGTGTCTCAGCTGAAACTTGAACTCAGTTCACAGATTCTATTGTACATACTTTTAACCATTAAACCACATTAATATTTTTAACATACGTGTCTTAGCATGTCGATACCCTGTCTTCATCAGCTGCCGACTAGAGGCGATAACACGGAGTCGGTGGCTATGGCAGAACGGCCACTCCTGGCACCACCAGCAACATTTGCCATCAGACAGGGTATGAAGATAAGCAAATCAATTGTTTCTCTTTGCAGCTTCTATCCATGATGAAAGTGATATTTCCTGAACGCATTTGCCATTATTGATGCACTTGTAAAAATCGTTATAAACGATCACGCAAATATTTCAGTTGCACACATTATATATATATATATATATATATATATATATAAAGACCAGCGTATTGTTTAGGTACTTGCTTCCCTGAGAACTATAATCTTAAAAAAATTGAAATGCAACATCAATCGCCATCTATTTTCTTGAATCCCATTCATTTGTCCTTTCCTCACTCCTCCGTATACTCAGTCTTTTCTCTCTTTCACTCCCTGTACCCCCCCCTGTATACTAATGACATTTCTACCTTGCTTGGGGTGAAATGATTTAAAAAATTAAAAAATGCTCTTACTTAGAAAGTTAAGAAAATAAAAGTACGCCACTGATGTTCCCGCAGCCTTATTTCTAGAACAATGCCAGATTCTCCATTTTTGCCTACCCAGCAGAAGTTGCATAATGACCATTCACTAATTAGGCATCTTATCTCCATAGCATTAGAAATTTATATTAAGGTATTATCAAATAACACCACCACTTGTGGCCATGTGGTGAATATATATATATATACCCTCATATGGGGAATAGGCTATTTCGGCAGCCTACAAAAGTGGTCAGTTGTCTTTTCAACTCTGGTGTTGAATTAAATGAAGTTCATATCTGTCAGGTCAGAGGTTTACATTGACTCTTTAGCTTCTAATCTCAATTTCTCACAGTTGACTGCTACATCCCCCTTCCTCTGACCTTATAAACATGAACTTCATTTCATTCCACACTGGGGTTGAAAAGACAGCTGATCACTTTTGTTATCTGCCAAAATAGCCTATTCCCCATATGAAATAAAAAGATTTGTTTGATTATTAATTATATTGCTCTGTATAAATTAAATAAAATACATTGAGCTCTTTTCTGTGGATCAGTTCTAATATTTTCATATTACTAGGATCCACTTTGATTATATACCAATGAATTTTTTACCTTATGAGATAGATAGATATATATATATATATATATATATATATATATATATATGTATATATATATATATATATATAGATATAGATATAGATATATATAGATATAGATATTCCCCAGAGGATAGAATCCAGGTAGAAATGAATGTCCAGGACAGAGTAAGAATATAAAAAGCTCAAACACTAATATTCCATGGTTATAATTTATTACATTGGAATCGTAATCACGATCCAATTCATCAGACCTAAAAACTAGACATTTTGTATTGATTAATTGACTTTTCAAAGTTATGAATAATCTTTCTCACACAAGGAAATTCCATCAGAAATTGTCCAAAGTTCATTTCAGAAGAAAAGCACGAGAAATATGGTCCAAGCTTTCGACTTAAGTCATCATCAGGTCAGTGATGATGACTTAATTGGTGAGTTTAGTAAAATTTTGAAACGGTGTAACATTATTTTTTACAAATAAGATGTTAGAAGTATGCGATGAAACCACATGTACCGTATTTTGCAATTTAATGTTGTGGAACTAATGAGTGTTGTTATGTCAGCAAGGTATGATGTGTGGTAATTCTTAGAAAAGTAATGTTATAAAAACTTACTATTTGATGAACTGAATTGTGACATCATTGTTGATTCTATGATTCTTGATGATTTATGATGAGTAAATTTAACCATTTTGGTGGATTCTTAAATCAAAAGGACCGTTTGCATTTTCTGTATGTTGGCGTTCTTCCACATATTGAATATAAAACATATTTCCGATTTTTTACCCCCCCAAAACCAAGCTGGATTCTAGAACAGTGACAGATTATCCATTTGTTACACCAACAGAATTCACGTAGTAACAATTCAATAATAAACTTCTGAACTATGAATTATTCATCTATCATATCTTTACAACATCACTCATATTTTGAAACAAGTGACTGCGCACTACACCTGAGACCACCTGGTGAATTAGTTTGGTAAATCATGGAATTTTAATCACTTGCTTGTAACTTTGTCCAAATTTTAAAAAAAAATAGAAAAATTCGAGAATATTGCTGGTAAGTTAATGGATGCCCAGATTCGCATAGACAGTTTATTTTAAACCCAAACATCTACCAGCCTGTATATCCAAGAAACCTTAATAAAATAGCAGGATTCAAACCTGCATTCCCACTGTCTGATCTGGCATGCTTTTACTGCTCCGCTACAAAGAGCTTCACAATAAAGCATCATTCTATTCGGATAACAAGCCGAATATAAATAATGTAAGTAATTATAATACCTCATCTGAGAAATATAGACAGATCTTGAAGAAGGCCGGAGTGAACAACAGTCAAAACATTGTGAATATGGCAATGAAGATGAGGGTAACAATCTAAATAATATAAGTAATTATAATACCTCATCTCAGAGATATAGGCAGATATTAAAGCAATTTCCCTAGAATTAAGCAATTTTTAAATTGATGGATTTTATTTTTTAATCCAACATATTTTTTATTACTTCCAATGTTATTTTTAGTGGATGCTCATATTTGAATATTTGCTTATTTTAAACAGTATTATCTCATCTATCAGCCTGCTCTGCATAATGCCATATAACATAATATGTATAGCTGGCCATTCGTATTCAAGGATACCTGTCTATTTAGGGTGGCTAGCCAATCCCTATTGCAGATGCTTGCTCAGGCACATTTGTGTTTATTTAACACCCACAGAGCCGACTTGTGCTTTATACTGCAACTATGCTGAGCAGACCTTAGTTACAGTTTCTGGGAAAGAGCGTGTTATCTAGTGTGGTCAACAATTTGAACAAAGCCAGCATGCTCAAGCCCTCGCCCACGATGACTTGTGACTTCATGATAGCACAGCTATTGACAGCACCCAAGGGTTTTGTCTACCCAATTTCACTCACCTCTTTAAAAAATTGTTTATTTTCATACTTAATCTGTATTTAATACATATAATGTTTGTTTTTTGGGTTTTTTTTTTTTTTTTTTTTTTTTTTTTTTTTTACACGCACAGTAAACCCAATTTGGGTCATTCAGGTTAATTTTTGCTAAGCCCCCAGATCTAACCTCAAAGACCTGACAGAATTATTCTGGCCCCAAAAGAAATTGTAGGCTTGACTTCTTTGTTGCTGTAAGGGCCAAGTTAGATCAGGGTTCTAAATGAGCAAGGGGAGAGCAAGAAAACTCCACTGAGACTACATTAAGAATGATGAGAAAAACAGAATCATGCCACACTGGCTGTGGACAGAGGTAAAATGAACCAGGAAGGTACCAACAAAACATTACCCCAGCCCACCTGACACACCCAAACCAAGGCAGTGGCAAGGAAAGAAAGTAACAAGATTTCGCAGGAACAGTACACTTCAAGCTTTATTATACCAATAAAATTGATGCTTTCAACAATTTTTCCATGTAGTAACAATTACAAGACAATAGCCTACTGGATTAAAGTGTTGGTTTGTGAATTTGGTGACAAATGTGAGTTCAATCCCTAGGCCTGGCAGTGTGTACTTACACTCAATGGAAACAGGTGAGCAATAACTGAGCCATACTAAAAATAAGAACTAGATGATATCCCTAGACATGAGCAGTCTATTCCCATCAAGTAAAGGGTTCAGTTCAGAATTCTCTGTAGGTTACCCAGATCAATTAACACCTGAGGAAGGCCAGAGGGCACAATGGCCGAAACCATTGTGATAACAAAAGCGAGGACAATAGTCCAAATATAAATAGTGTAAATAATGACAACTCCTCATCCCAGGAATTCAATTTAATATGTTAAATAATTTGATTCTCACAGGGTGCCCTACACTTGCAGTCTTGTTTGGTAATGAATTATGTAACCATCAATAAAGTAATCAGGATTATTTGACATGTGGATGGTGTAATGGTAACCATTAACAGCCCAGAATGAGAAATAAAGGAGCAGAGTTCAAATTCAGGTCAGGTTAATTATATTTGTTTTCACATACATACATTTACTTTGGAAAGGTATGAATCCATCTCTTCTCACCCCCCCCCCCCCGGAGAAAACTGGAATTCTCTAGCTGCAGTGAGTAATCAGTATAATTGAAAGACAACTGTGTATTCAAAACCTAGTCACCGGAAACTGTATAAAAATGGTTAGACATTTTTTAATTTTTTAATCATTTCACTCCAAGAAAGACAATAAAGCCATGAGGATGCAAGAGGTGTTAGAGAATATGAGAAGAATATACTATTAAGTAGAAAGGACAATAAAAGAATAAGAATTAAGAGAAAAGACAAATTGATATTGCATTTAAATTTTTGAAGATCAAACATAGATATGTATATAGTTTGTGTGTTCAGGACTGTTATTGCTTAAATGTTAAACTAGAAGGATTATCACAAATAAGCCTTTTGAATAAGGTTGTTGCATTTTATCATCTGCACTTTTAAGATTGTCAAACAAGAAGTACGACAGAAGAGAATGTTAGCATAAAAGTTACGGTTAAATCTCGCCATTTCCATTGTAAAATGATGAGATCTTGCTGCCAATTTAGTTCTATGCTTAAAAGGAAAACAACAAATTACTTAGTGAGCTTGAGTGAATGGATGATGGAACAGGGCTTAGGAGAAATAACAGAAAGACAAAGTTTATTAAGACCTACAAGGGACAGGAAGTTGTGGAGAGCTATGATTACCTATGACCTGAGGGGATATGGCACAAAGATTAACCTTCAGGCTTGAAATTGATATTTTATTAAGCCTTTCATATTATTAAAAGATTACCAAGTGAATCTTTAAATATATTTTAATAAAACGATTATCAGAGAACTTAAAACGATTATATGGTTACTTATTTTAATGCCTCATTTTACTTACAATTATTGCCATATGACACAAATAGTCAGTGCATTATTTAAACAAATTAGCTATAAATAATCAACAGTACTTTTTAAAGCAATCTCTCACATATTGCCAAATAAGACATTTTACATTTATATAAGTAGTTAAGTAATCATTCTAAGTAATGCAGTTAATCAAAATATGTGCTGCATAATTTGTTTTTTTTCTTTTTAAAGCATTAAATCAGTTTCTATAACTAGCAAAACAATTACATAGTTTCAAAATAAAAACCAGTCATAAAGAGACTAGAGTAAGAATCTCTGTAAAATATCAAAACATTCTACACCGAGACTATGTCAGCGACTGAATGCCTTCGCAAGTACAAATAATTCACACTCGAGCTGGCATTCGATTGCTTTAACAGACACCCTTAAAAGAACTTCTGGTAGCCATTAACAAACGTGGCTTTTCTTTCTTTCTTTCTTTCTTTCTTTTTTTTTATATAGATACATTTTATTGCCATTAAAACTTTGATTAAAGTCTTTCTGTTAGAATGTGCAAAATTCCATCAACTGTGCAAACCAAATTTGCATGTATATTGGATTCAATGGCCGAGAACGATGTGTTTTGCAGAAGGCTTCTCTTTCTTCCTCACTATTTTCCATTCTGCCTCTCCACCATGAATAGCCTGCTAAAATTCTGATACTGCAACACATATCCATTATACACACACACAAGGTTTCATTAAAAACAACTGACAACGTTCTGTGGTTAAATTTTTATTTAATTTTTCATGTGTTCTTATAATTTTCTTCTTTTCGGAACAGAAATGATACAGAAATTGTTCGAATGTTCTGCATGTCCAAGCACTTTCGGCTATACTTTTAGCCATTATCAAGGATGAATTTTATTTTTACTTTTAACTGAATGTGTGGATTGTTTTATGTATGTATCTAGAGTTATAGGAATGTTCTAATTTCCAAACACGGTCAACACATTGTGGCCATGTTCATAGTTGATATTATTGAGTGTTGGCTTGGACATACAAAACATTTGAATAATTTATACATAATTTACGTCCAGAAAAAGAAGAAAATTATAAGAACATGAATAAATAAATAAAAAAAATTAGCCACAGTAGCTTGTCAGTCATTTTTATTGAAACTAGTATAAAAGTGAAGCCGATGTAAGCAGACCCAGACAGTCAACAGGCCGAGGTAGACATGTGTGGCTGATTGATCAGAATATTCACTTTCCGAAAATGAAACAGGTCCAAATCTGACCATGATCGATTTGTTAGGAAGCGGGCTTCTTGATGTTATCAGCCTTGGGGGGTGATTCCATATAGCAACATTGGAAAGTGCCTGTAAACTACACCACAGATTGACCCAAGCTTTGCAAGTGAAATTGGGCAGGTGAAACTGTTCACCGGCCATTCATGGTTTTGCTAACATGAAGTCACAAGCCATGACAGTTTTTGAGCATACTGGCCTTGTTCAAAATGTTGACCGTGCCAGATTATGTGCACTCTCTCAGGAATTGTAACTATAGTCTGCTCAAAATACTTGCAGTATAAACTACAACTATATGGGTGTCAAACAAACAAATGCGCCTGAGCAGGCTTCTGTAATAGGGATTGGAAAGCTGCACTAGCAGACTGATGTACTCAGAAACTAATAACCAGCCATTATGTATGTATTATGAAAGGAGGCAGTACCAAGACATTCATGGCCTGACTTTAATTCCCAAAATTTGACCAGATACCAAAATTTTTAGGGGAAAATTGGTCAGGGCAAGAATTTTTCAGCACCTCCTAATAGAGAGCACACAAAAAAAAAAAAAAAAGTAACACTCAAATCTCCAGGGCTGATTGGTAGATTAGGATGCCAGGAATTTTGCATGGGCATCATCAAGAGATGGAGGGGAAATGCAACTAATTTAACCAATAGTCAATTGATTTCCACAACTGGCTTCCAAAGCCATTTAAAACTTATTCATTGAAACTCAATCTCCAATGCATGTCATTACTAGCAATAACTATTGACTTCATGTTCACATGCATTAAGCTGAAGAAGCACCTGCAGGTACAGCTTAATGGTAATAACACAAGCCCATACAAATGAGGCATGATTAAACAAGTCATTTTTGTTCTTCTATTTGCTGTGTCCCATCAGGACAGAATGATCATGACTCTCCACAATTTTCTATCTTGTGTGGCTCTTTGCTAAGGCCCCAACCCCCACAGTAGGACAGGTTGATTTTTCACTATTTTTTTTAATTTTTTTTTTTTTTAGAAAAATCAACATTGTGCGAAAGCTGGGGTTTCATGTCCACCAAAAATTAGATTCATAGATTTTGCAATTTGGGGGCATTTAGTTTTAAAGATCATCTGAAAAAAAAAAAAAAAAAAGGTACAGAAATATCTAATTTCTAGAGGTTTTTCCTTACAAACTGACTTAAAAATTTTACAATTTCAAAATTAAATCCAAATAAAGTTGATATCTTTTGTATTTGAATGGAAAATATATCCAGACCAAAATTCTAATTATCACCACAAGCAAAATATTCATTTTTTTTTTTTTTTTACTGCATTCAATAAGTAAAAACTGTGTAAAAAAAAATTATAAAAGATTAAAAAAAGTCTTCTCAATGAACATTTCTTAGATGATAATAAAAAACAAAAAATAGATAAAAGTGTATATAGCACCATAATAGTACTGGGCACAAATTGTAGGAGAAAATGTTTTAAATTTTAATTGTTTATTGAAAATCACACCGAAACTACTGCACTGTATAAAATATTACATCATAATATATTTAAATTGCTCAGTATAATTTCCCTTTGAAGTAAATAAAGGTTTTATTTGATGGCACAATGATTTTGTAATAATCTGCTAATGTCATGCAGCTTACAAATATACAATTTGTAAAGCTTAAACAAATTATAAATGTTACAAGGCTGTGCTATTGGGTTTTCATTGATCACTGGAATGAAATTCCAATGTGACGATTTTGAACCTAAACTTAATCTTCATACTAGTTTCCTTAAAAAAAAAAAAAATAAATAAAAAAAATGTAATGATTTAGAAAAAATATTTTGTATCATTATCATGTCAAATCCCAACTTTCTAATTGCACACAATAGCACATTTCCAAAACTGGCCTGCCCTACCCCCACAATTCTGCCATCAAATCACACATGCTTGTCAGGTAAGTGGCTTGGTAAACTGATTAGAGCCTCCAGTACTTTGCCAAAAAGAAGTAAGAGTAGGGCAATGATTTGTAGGGTCAGGGGTTTCCCCAGAGTTCCTAAAAACAGGAATTACAGAGGAGGAAGTAGCAAGACATTTGCTGTAAAGTTTGGAGAGAACAAGAGCCGGCTCAGGAGCATATTTCTTTATGATGACTGCAAGGATCCTGTCAAATGCACTTGCCTTGTACGGATCTAATTTAGAAACGATATCAGAAACCAATGACAGGGTTATGTACATATCACTCAGTAGAGCCTCCGTTCTAGGGTGAAAATCTGGTCGAGGTATTCCAGATGGATCGAGAGTGGAATTGGAAGAGAACTTTCAAGCAAAGCCCACTGCCTTATCTGCAGTAGATGTCAATACTTTAAATTGATAGAATAGTGGAAGGACTAAGGATTTGCTATTGTTCAGCACACACGTGCAAAGCCGCCAGTAATCTCTAGGACTAAACTTGTGAGAGGCTATACATTGTTTCATTCTATCAGCAAATAGTGACTTTGAGGACACGCTTGTACTAATTACAAGCAATGTCAATCCAAGTAATTTCAGCTTTATTTTCCTGATTTTGAGTATAAGTGTTCTTTCCTAAAGATGGCAGCTATAAGGTTCCAATTATCTCCCTTGCCAACTAACACACTATTACAATGGCCTGCCTGCCTAATCAGCAGGATGGGAATATTTAATGTCTTTCTTTTTCTTTTTATGTGTTGTGTCCTTTCATGAGGTAGGCAATCATGGCCCTCCACTTCCCCCTATTCCTTGTGGCTCTCAACAGGTTTTGTGTTTCTGCTAACTCCCCCAGACCATGCTCTGCCATCGAGTGTAAGCTGTAAAGTTCATATACTGACTATGAAGGAGTGATGCAAGAGCCATGAAATCGTGCATGCATTAATTTCAACTCTTCTTATTAATAACTGCATCGTTTCTTTCCAGGTATGAGGGTGGGCTGAAAAGTTCATAGGCTGACGATGAAGGAGTGATGCTAGAGCTGTGAAATCTTGCATGCATTAATTTCAGTTCTTCTTATTAATAACTGCATCATTTCTTTCCAGGTAAACTGATATCTGACTGTTCAAAGAAGACTTCAAAAGTAACTAGCAGTGACTTCTTTTGAAAATGGATGACATTTGGCATCATGGTACTATCAAGTACCTCCAGAAAAAGGGTTTAGCTCCCAAAGACATTCAGGTTAACATGGTTGTTACATTAGGGGATGATGCACCACCTTTATCAACAGTGCAAAACATGGGCAATTGAATTTAGGAGTAGAAGAAAGAGTCTTTAATATGACCCAAGGTCTGCACATCCTGCCACCACTGAGGAAAATGTTGATCATGTTCACCACTTGGTGATGGATGACAGGTGATTGACTATAAATCAAATAGCCAATGCTATTTACATATCCTGTGAGAGAGTTGAGAATATTCTGCACAATGAACTTGGCATGATGAAGGTTTCTGCTCGGCAGGTGCCATGTCTTCTGATAGCTGATCAAAAGTGCACCAAGCTGAGCCCATCACAGGAAATTCTGACTGAGGCACATCCAGCTGCTCTCCTTGAATGTCTCCTAACTAAGGATGAGTGTTGGGTCATCAATTTGAGACAGGGACAAAGGGACAATATATGCAGTGGGAACATCGCTCCTCACTTGCTCAGAAGAAGGCCATGTTAGTTTCGTCTGCAGGGAAGATGATGGTCTCAGTTTTTCTGGATGCAAAAGGCACTGTTACAAAAAGCTATCAAAACAAAACGCCCAGGAAAACTGATGAAAGGGGTCTTGTTTCACCAGCTCCAGCACACAAGTGCTTCATTTCAATGGTTGTTGTGTGTGACCGTTACTGCAGTGATGATGATATATGTGTTGTTGATGACTTTTTTTAACTAACAGGATTAAAGATTATTCACCAATGGGATCCAAGCACTGCAACACCAATGGAAGAAGAGTGTGGACTGCAAAGAGGACTGTGTTGGAAAATAAACCACATTTGGTCACATTCCATGAGGGTAACCTATGAACCTTTCAGTTGATCATCTGTTCCCTAACATGAAAACAACATTTGGCTGGGAACCAGTATCACAGTGATGATGACGACATTAGATTTGCTGTTGATGACTTTTTGACTTTTTTTAGGATGAAAGTTTATTCACCAATGGGATC
>OZ038490.1:5344951-5549951 GCA_964036315.1 Acanthosepion esculentum | reverse complement strand
TTTATTGCTTAAATCCTCACATGACATGACCATAAAATATAGCATGACCTCCAATCCTCTGACTCATCATAGATTGATTTAGAGTACCTACTAAGGTTAGTTGGATCATCTTACAGACAAATTTCAGGTATGTGATCATTTTTGCCTAGCTCAATGCTCCACTTTTGTGGGCCTTGTGCCTTGTGCTATGCTAGGGCAAGCACAAGATGAGCAAGTAATATACGAAAATAATAGCATTAGTAGTAATACTATTCAACAGTGAGTAAGTCTTATAACCTACTTACCTAGTGGACAGAGCTGGCATTATAATGGGATTAATTACCCACCATGTAGACGGAGTGGTGTGTAAAATTATGCCTTAAGTCTTATAATAATATGCAATGATCAACTCAGCTGAGCAAAACTAACATTAACAAATCAGGATTTTTATGGATGTCCATTAAAAGAAAAAAAAAAAAAAAAAATTAACAATTAGATTTTGTTGAGAGCTGAATCAACAGACAAAAAGACATTTACCAATGGCAACCCCCAAATTAACACAATTGTTGTGAGGTCAATCAGTGAACTACAATAGAAGACTAACTATAGACATAGATGTCAAATCTAATTTAATTTTGAAATTTTTTTTTTTTTTTTTCCAAAACTGTATGAAGGAAAATGACAGGGAAAAATTTTAACTTTCAAGAAAAACATTTCTCAGTAGGAGTAGATAGGTTCACCTATTGTCCAGTTCATACTCCCCTTGGTCTTTTGAAGAGAAGTAGAGGTCAGGTCTGGTGCATGGGCCTCATGCCCCCCCCGCCCCCACACACCAAATCTATGATATGGAGATTCCCACTCTACTACATCTCATAATAGATCAGTCAGTCTTCAATTTCAACTTGAGATTTTTCTTGTTAAAAAGTTGCATAATTTAACACATTTGTCATTATGGATAAAAATAGTGAATTTTATAATGTGTTTTTTTTTTAGACTTAGCATGAAAGCTTTTCATCCTTTAATAGTCAGTTGTGCTTAGTTTAATTTCTAACGTATGTACATATAGGTAAAAAAAAGAAGAAAAAAAAAAACAAAAGCAGATAAGATAGTGAGGCTCACAAAGCACTGTCCAAGGCCCCCAATGAGGCTTACCAAAGTTGGGGGGAGTTCAGAGGTTGTACGCACCAGCCCTGGTAAAGGTTTATCCCTCATTTCTGGCTTAGGATTGGTTTTCCAGCTCTATCTAAAGTCTTTCCATTCTCTTCCATTCCCAGTAGCCCCTTGCATCTTAGTGGCATTATTGCCTTTCTTGGGATGAATAGATTTTTTTTTTAAATTTTTTTAAAATTTGATAGTCTTTTATTGTAATTGGCTGAAGGCCTTCATTAGTGTTCTTGGCAAAGCATTATAACTTCAGCTCAGAAGTATAAATTTATTTAAAATCACTGAATCTTTTGGTACCATGAGTCTTTGCAGCCTCTACAAAATGTCTTATTTAGCAAGTGGCAAATCAAATTTAAATGATTAATCAAGCGACATTCCAAAGAGTTCTGTCAAGTAACTACAGAGTGTTTCTGGTTTTAGTCAAATACTTTGAATTTCAAGCAGTTTTATTTGTTTACTGAAAATAAAATGAAACCTATTTTGAATATTTAAAGCTTACAAATTAATTTTTTAATATCAGCCGTTTAGTTTGATTTTTCAAAAAACTTATTTTTTTTTATTTATTTATTCATCCTACAACAGTCAGAAAGGACACCCAAAGAAAATTAACTAATATTCACAGACGTGTGTGTGTGTGTGTATATATATATATATATATATATATATATATATATATATACACACACACACACAGATTTTTAAGATAGTGGTGAAAATTTTAATTTTCAATGATTTTTCTATATGATTTTAATTTTACAATTCATGAATTTGGAGAACTTTTTTTTTTGTTTGTCTTTAGCTTCATTTGAATTTTTAAACTTTTCTGTATAAAAAAAATAAAAAATAAACCAATTATTTATTAAACATGTGATATCATAGGTATTATTTATTAAACAAATACATCTGAATTTTCATTCACCGTAATGATTACATAGTGATGCAACAAAATTTAATGGTTAGAACTGATTCTCAACTGCAGCACACTAGTATACCAAAAAATATAGTCACAGCATACATGGTATTGTGCGTGTAGTAGTAGCAACGGTATAGCGTTAGTATTTGAATAAATGAAGAAGTATTAAACCTTTTTTTTTCAAATAATTCTTTTAACTAATCTTCAATTATGTTATTTTAAATACTTTGTTTTAATATTCATTTTTTAAAAAGTATTTTTATTTTCTTAATTTAACTTTTTCAAATTTTCCTTTATTTGAATAAATGAATATTAACCTCTTTTTCATATAATTGTATTCATCATTCTTTAATTCAAAATTTATGGTTTTATTTCGTAACATTTAAATTTATACGCTTTAAAAATGCTTGCTAAGTGTGCCATGATATTTTCATTTGCCCCTAGGTGTGCCGCTGCTTAAAAAGGTTGAGAAACACTGGGTTAGAGAAAAAAAAATACAATAATTATAGAGGTCTACAAGCTATTATCCTCATCTTTGTTATTATCACAAGATTTTGACTGTTGTATCCTTTGGATTTCTTCACACGCTTGTCAATCCAGGTAACTTTCAGGGAATCTCAAACTGAACCCTTTATTCAATCTACAGGTGTAATGCAGCACACCAATTCCACCATCTGTGAGAATTGTTACACTAAGCGCATATCCATTTGCTCTTCTTGAACAGAGTAAATTGTTGTTAGCAAGGAAAGGTGATGTCTTGTTATTTTTAGTACCATTCTGCTATTGCTTGCCCCTGTTTCTACTGACTACTGAGTCTAAGTGAACTATCCGCCCCAGAGATTGAAGTCACAATTCAGTTAGTTATGTGCCATGTGTGATACACACTTAGGCGATCATGTATTTTTCAATACGTGACTGATGAGGCAGATTTTTTCCCCGCAGTAGGTTGTCATTTCTTTCTGTGGAAGACCAGTTGCCATCCAAGGCTATAGAACCCAGTCTGTCCTGCTATTTACCCAGGGAAGGGTAGAAGAGGATTCATACCTTTCCCAAGGGTATTAGCACATAAAAGAACATAATGGATTTGACTGGAATTCAAACTCGGCTCTGATTCCTCAATCCGAACCTCTATCCATTACTCCACCGTGCCTCCCCCAACAAACTCATGAACAAATGCTTTAATCAACTTGGTTACGGTCTCAGATTGGCAGATACCTTAAGAAGGCACAATGGTTGAAACATTATGATAGTAACAACAAAGACGAGGACATTAGTCAATGATAATTCCTCATCCCAAATATTCAAATGGAAATTTGAAAGTGTATTTTACAATTGACTACATAGCCAAAGATTTGGTCATTGCTACCGCACACTGTCTTTATCACTACTCTACCCGTTTCTTGGTGTAGAAAATGTGGAAAAATAATTAAATAGTTTATTGTTCGGATTTGCAGTCAAAACTTTTCACAGATCAAATACAAAATTACGTCTCAAATTGTTCTGCATAGTCTGGCCTCATATTCTGAGCACACTTTTCCTCTTCACTATAAATAAATTTTATAGCCAATAAGAATTTATAAGACAAAAATAAATAACCTTTCCTACTGTCATAATGTTGCTTCCCTGCACCTGTTCTATAGATATTTTCATAGTAATTGTTCTGAGGAGCTTTTCTCTTTGCAACCCCAACTTTACAAATTTAAGCACAGAACTAGATTGGCAGTTAAGTCTCATAATTCCAGTGTAGGAATTGTTAGATATAAGTTCTAAATTTCTTCTCTTACACTTCTCGCTTGTGAAACTCTTTTCAAGCTTCTTACTTCCATGTCAACTACAATCTTTAAAAATTCAAATTCAATGACCATCATCTGTCACCTTGAATCCTATTCTTTTATCATCCTGTTTGTTTGTTTCACTCTCAGTAACCACTTATGTCTTAATGGCTTTTACCCACTTGTTTAAAGAGAAATGATTTTAAAAAAATAACCAAATGAAATAAAAAAAAAAAAAAAAAAAAATTTCAATCTTGTCTCCTTTGGATTTTAATTGTCATACATCATAAATAAAACAAGAAAAGACCCAAAATGCCATGTAATTTATTTTGAGATTATAATTAATATTTAATCCGTTATTGAAGAAAAAATTAAAAAAGAAAAATGAATTTAAGATATATTTATTCCACATTGTTTTGTTTTTTTTCACACAGAATATGAGGTGAGGTAAAGTAATTAAAGGGAGGTAATTCAACGTTTGGTATTCAGTTCAAATGCTGAACTTGATATTTCAGGCAATAATGGAAAAAAAAAAGATTTTTTTTTTTATAGTTATATTTTTATACTTATTAAATGTTTTTTTTTACCCTTTCTTTCCCCAGCTAAAAAAAAAAAAACAGTGGAGAAAAAAAAGATGGAGGGATCGTCAATGGTAATATTAGCTGTTTCCTTATAAGGAAATATTCAGCATTCATTGACAAAGCAGCTTGTACTTCTGTTGGTTGAAATTTATATTTTCTTAAGAAATCTATTTTCCTGAAAATTTGTTTTAAGTCTAGAACCTGTTATCGCTCTTTCCAGTATTGACGCCGGGAGGGAGGGTCCTTCCTAACCTTTTATTTGAAGTTGTATGGAATTTCAGCATCAGATGTCATTATTTTCTCTTCGAGTTACAGGTGATATCCATTTTAACTGTTGTAAGTCCTCAAGTGATTTGGTTTGTGATTTGGCCTGTAGCGCCAGTCTACAAAGTTCGATGTAGTGTGGTCCTCACTAAGACCCATAGGCAAGTATACCCAATAAAACATAATTAATACCGAATCATTGTTCATTGCAGACTGAATGACTACTCCAGCTGCCTAAAACTAATTAATCTAAGTGTCCAGCACACAGAAGGGTAAATGAATCACTTTAATAGTATTAGAATGCACATTTAACAAAAATCGAAAAAGTTCCTCAAGTATCTGCTATACTTGTACGTTAAAAGCTAGAAATATAAACCAAGGTTGTGCCCACCAGTAATTACCATTAAGTGATATAAAAATAAGTTTAATTGTTAATCAAAGATACTGATTGGATAAAGCTTTTAAATATATTTCCAGAAAATAAGTTATTGTTTCTCGTCTTATGTTAACATATTTGAAGAGAGTTGCACAGAAGACATAAAAGGGTTTCTCTTTTTTAACTTGGAGATAGATTAGAAAATTAAACAGACGTCTGAAAACTATAAAATAAAGGCATATCTATATATAAAAAATTTTTTTTTAATAAAGTGTGCATGCAGGTACATAGACAGAGGCACTATGACCTTTTGTGGTTCCTAGGCTAATGAAACTCAACTCTCCAAGTTTTTGTTCCTTCTACTGTGGCCAGGTATTGAACTCACAACCCATAGAATTGACTTCAATACTTGGCCACAACAGGTTACAATACCTCATCTCAGAAATATAGACAAAAATACTATGATACTAATATATAAATTCTTCATCTTTCTACTATGTTTTAGTCTAGGAGTCAGCGAAAGCAGGCCATACAGCTAAGCAGTGTCTCGTAGGAGGGCCATGAAATAAAATTTAAATAAATTGTCTCAACCTCAGACCACTCTGTCCAGAAGGCTGCCTTGGTCTGGAGGTTTAAAGAAGAAACAACAAAGTTAATGTTACATTATTTAAACAAAGTCCTTTATTTTACTGCAGGGATAACAGGATAACAACTAACAGAATCAACAAAAAAAATGCAAATTCCTTAATACGACTAATTTGGTGGGCCAAGGATTGCCTCTGGACTCTTTGGTCACAGATTAGCATCTTGAGAATTTAGAACAAAATAAAATTCTGAAGAGATTAATTTATGGTGCATTCCTTGAAATATGAACATTACAAGACAATCAGTTTGGAAAGAAATTATAAATTCTTCAATTTTACAAATCAAATATTTAAGAAACAATCATACGAGTGATGATTTTCTTTTCTTCCCACTCAGCACCATTAGACGCCACCATGTAAAATAGGGCTACAGTTTCACCATGCCAGGTGTTACTGCTGTGGTTCACATAGCAAGTAGGTTTTTATGGGGTGGTGTTGCCAAGCACCATATCCAACTGGTTTTGAATTCAGAATTCTTCTAGGCTGGTTTCCAACCAAGAGTCCAGTCTTCTCTGCTATTTAACTGATAGCAGGTGGGGAGAAAAGATGGATTTATACCAGAATGTGCCAGAATTTGAAGTCAGCATACCAATTCCATGATAAATGTTACACTATGTGCATATCTATCTGCTTTTCTCAAACAGATTAAATATTGTTGGCAAAGGAAGGGGATGTTGTCTATTGATAGCTACCCCAAGTTTTGTCACAGATTTTAAGGTCCATAAAAACTGCCAATTGCTTTAAAATTTAAATATAGTATAAAAGTTCACTTTAAAAAAATCATAATCCCTACCCTCATAACCCAGCAAGATTCTTCTTTTTTTTTCTGTCTTTAAAATTAAAATTCTACCGCTTTTATTTGGCTTCAAGTACGGTATGCACTTTGTAAATATCTAACTGCGAACTAGATCAAATGGTAATTTACAGAATTTAATAAGTCTACACATGTCATGGAGGGATAGCAGCTGGGATTGAAGAATCGGATAACAGAGTTCAAATTCCAGTCAAATCCATTACATTCACTTATGTGCTAATACCCTTGGGAAAGGTATGAATCCTCTCCCCCCCCCCCCAGCTATGTGTAAATAGCAAGATAGACTGGGCTCTATAGCCTTGGAGAACAACTGGTTTACCGCAGAAAGAAATGGCAACCTACTGCAGGAAAAAAATCTGCCCTGTCAATCATGACCTCAAAAGATACGTGATCGCCTAAGCATGTATCACGCATGGCACATAACTGACTGAATAGTTAACAAATTGGTTGATTATAATAAAATTCCACTGTGTGTAATTTATGTTTTAATGTTTGTTTTTTTTAACTGAATTTATCTGAAACAAGAGAGTAAAGCCACTAAGACACAAGGAGTTACTTGGTGTGAAAGAATTAGAAAACAAAAAACATTAATAAGGAGTGAGAACAATAGAAGAGTAATCAAGGAGACAATAGATAACAATTGATTTTGCATTTAAATTTTTTAAGATCAAAATTAGCTGGAAAGCGTAAAGCTAGAAAAGAATTCCATATGTGGGAAGGGCAAGAAATTCAACAGTAAAATGACGAGACTTTGCTGCCAATCTAGTACTGTGCCTAAATTCATGAAGTCTAGATATACCATGGTGAAGAGTTCATCTGAACAATTGCCATGAACATATTTATAGAAAAGTCCCTTGGAAAAGGTATGAATCCTCTTCTCCCTCCAGCTATGGGTAAATAGCTCGACAGACGGAGTTCTACATCCTTGGATGGCAACTAGTCTACCACAGAAAGCAATGGCAACCTACTGCGGGGAAAAATCTGCCTTGTCAGTCATGTATCAAAAGTTACATGATCACCTAAGTGTGTAACATGCACGGCACATAACTGACTATGTGCAAATAGCAGGACAGACTGGGTTTTACAGCCTTGAATGACAACTGGTCTATCGTAGAAAGAAATGGCAGCCTACTGCGGGGGGAAAAAATCTGCCTCGTCAGTCATGTATCAAAAGATACGTGATCGCCTGTATCACACATGGCACATAACTGACTGACGCGTGTCATGTTGACATATAATACACAACAAATGACAAAAGAAGCCAGTTTTGTTACAGAGAACTAACCTGACATATTGTTTGTTATAAACCTCTCGCAATCATGTTACATTAATTGCAGATGATTTTGTAGATAAAAAGGCCAAATTAGTAAAACGATATATGTATTGTTTTGGACATCCTGAAAAACAAAGGAGTCAAAGATTCACTTTTGTCTGCTGTCTTTACATCTAAAAATTGTGATCAATAAAGTCCATCTTGAATCAAATGCAATAAAAAAAAAAATTGATTATTTTCCATTATGTCTTGTTAACCTCAACTGCACCTAAACAAAGAAATTGCATCATCAGCTAAAAAATGAATAAATAAAATTTCTTTTTCATTTGTGACTCATCAGCGCAAATAAATGCCTCTCTAAACACCACTCGGTTACCTGCTGTTGTATTTCCGAAGACATCAATATAAAAAGGGAAAAATTAAGACAAAACATTCCTCTAATAAAAAAAAAAAAAAAAAATTTTTTTGTACAGATTAACTTTAGACTGTTTAATTTCAAAGAAAACTTCAGTGAACTTAAGTTTTGGTTATTTAAATTGTTTAGTGAGTTTTCAATTTGTTTTTATTTTAGTAAAATTACCAAAATTACTAAAAAATCTATCAGAAGTTTGCATTAGAAGAGAAATTTAAAAAAAAGAAATGTGGTCTATTTGGTGATTGTGATGTTATCTTAGCATAAAAATAAACTTCCCTGAAGCTATCTTCAAATCAAGCATCAGCTTAAATTAGAGGGTGTTAAGAGAGGGCCTTATTTTCTGTTTGGGTATCTGGAATAAGGAGTTATCATTATTTATAGTTTTTACATTATCCTCATCTTTGTTGTTGTTATCACAATGTTCTGATTGTTGTGCCCACTTCTGTATATCTGATCTGGTTAACCTATGGGGAATTCTAAACTGAACCCTTTATGGGGGTAGACTGTTCTGGTTAAACTACTCATGTCTATCTTGTCTCATTCTCATTTCTAGTACTGCTCAGTTACCGCTCACCCATTTCCACTGAGTATATACACTGCCCAACCCAGAGATTGAACTCAATTACTATGTCACCAAATTCAAGAACCAATGTGAACTAACTAGGCTATTGTCCCATATGAACAGTGGAATGAGAACAGTCTACTCCCCTAGATTAGGGTTCAGTTCAGAATTACCCAGGGCTTATTTATATTATTTATTATAAATACTGTCAAAAGTTTATTTTAATACTAAAAAAAGCATTTGTAGGCTTTTAAAAATAAAAAGAAAGAAAGAAAGACAGACTGAGCACAAAATGCAACTATACAAAGAAAGAAAAAATTCGTTCATGACACACGTCAGACTGCCGGCTGGGTGTGTCTAAACGTAAACGTAATAAAATCAGGTACGAAAAGATTGAATGTACCTCTAGAAGTTTTGTAGTAGTAGTAAGAACAGTACAATAAAAAAAAAAAATATGTTCCTTCGCTAGTTAGTATTCAACTCAGACACAGTAGGTAACTTAATACTACAAAATACTACTATGATTGGCTGGTGACCAGTGTATTGAAAAATTCCTAACCGTTTTCTTAGTTTTTAGCATGGCATAAAGCCAATTGGAATATGAGGTAGAAAGACTGTGTTGCACCAATTTCAAAGTTGGGATGGCCTAAAATAATAATCATTTGAGATCTTGGCTTTTCTGGGCTTGAACACCAACTGCTGGTACCAAAGGGAAATAAATAATTACCTATCTGCCCAACCAAACACCCCAACATAAACTAACCTATGCATAAGGTTTCCATTTATAAAATAACAGTGCCGGTTCAAATAAACGTTCCGCTGGGAATTTTTATGAAAGTTTAATAAACTTACAAACAAAATAATCGTTAAGCCGAGAAAATTATTTTAAAAAAAAAATAAAAGAATTATTATTGTTGTTGTATTATTATCATCATCATCATACCTAGGCAGGCACAGTGCCTCGGGAGGCAATTATTGAAAAAAAAAAAAAAAATGATTTAATCGACGGCACTTTTAATTAGTACAAAAGTTTGTGTGTGCGCATACACATGACAAGTTTAATAATAGAATTACAACAAATACAAAAATTACTATTTAATCTAATATTTAGGTCTGGTAGAGTAGTATGCTGAGTGTACACAATATTAAGCACGGTGACGGTGAAGTGGGGTTGGGGTGAAGGGATTGAAGTGGGGAGTCGAGGTGGGGGAATAAATGAAATAATCATACCGGCGCTTGTATTTGATACATGAGAGTGAGTATAGAAATAAATTAAGTACAAAAAAAAAATGTGATTTACGATATTTCACGAAGAAAGACATACACAGCAGTATACAGAAAGAATAGGTCTTTTATTTAAAAAAAAACAAACTTTATACAGCAGCATTTCTTTTTCAAGTTGTCAAAAACAAACTAAAAAAAAAAAATAAACTGTCGACTTTTCAGTAGATTTTAAAAAAAGAGGCTTTTGTAGGAAAAGTTCGTAGCACAAGCTAAACAAAAAAGACATTCAAACCAGAGAAAACCGATATCATCTCTGAAAAGAACCCATTGAGTTCTTTCTAGTCTGGCACAAGATCACAAATAGAGGGGGCGACGAATAGGGAGGGCCAAATTCAAATTTAATTTGTTTTTAGACGTGTTTTAGTTTTACTATACTTAACGACGAGGGCTCCAAAATATTTACGAAGTGTAGTTTGATTCAAGGCTACAGTGTAGCCGTTAGATTCAGTGAGGATCGAACTCACCACAGCACAAACCAATCGTTTTTTGTTTTTTTTGCTCGATGTAGCTAGTAGCAAAATACACAAGCACTCAACTCACTGTGAAAACAAATACTCAGCTGACTGAGTAGTTAGTTTCTTTTTTTTCTTTTCTGTTTTTTAATACAACAACGAAAACGTTTTCTTTTTAATTTTTAAAGGCGGCTTTATCGCTCGTATAAGCAAATTAAAAATGAAAAAAACTTATCAAATAAATAAATATGTAAATGAAATCTTACAGTAGCAAGTAATTTTAATTGCTTGTTAGTTTTTTTTTCTTTTTTAATAAAACAGAAAAAAATTATTGCAACAAAAATGAAAAAGAAAAAAAATAATTTATAATAGTTAATTAAATAAATATTAACCGGCTGGAATGGAAAGGTTATTTTTGTTCAAGTTTTAAAATATTTGTTCTTTTCAGGCGGGTTTATAACCTCACTCGGGCACTTGAGGAATTTTTGTTCGTTCACTCGGGTAGTAAGTAATGAAATGTCATTTACATCAAATGTAAGTAATAAATAAAATAAATATAATGTAAGGTTTTTATTTAACATTGTCACTTTATTTCCACTTAACTTTTCAATAATTAGACAAATTTATTATTTTCAACTGAATTTAAAGTCTTTCTTTCTGAATAAATGCACACTATTCTAAAAATGGTCATTTAGCTTATTTTCTTAAATAAAAAAAATATTGTTTACTACTGAAATCGTCGTAGTTGCAGTGAGGGTTGGGAAACACTTCTTTATGGAGGAACACGTGCTTGCTTGCTCATCCTTTCGTCTTTCTCTTTACACCGGCTTTGTAGCTATTTTAATTAAAAATAAAGTCCAAAGAAATTGACCAAAAAAAAAAAAAGAAAGGTGCTGATGAGAAAAAGAAATCAACCATCCAATGAACTAGACGATAAAAAAAACCCTTTACATGACACAATATCTTTTCTTTCTTTACCTAAAAATAAAAACGTCAGTTACTTTTATAGTTTATTTTTAGCATCGTGTGGATTACAGATTTTACAAGGTTTTGACAACTTTTGTCAAATTTTGTTAACGTTCATAATTCCTCCACTTTGTTTTTTTGTTTTTTTAACGTGGCTGAAAAAATAATCTTAAAATTGCGATAAAAAAAATTAACGTCTACTTTTGAGGGGTAGATATTGCAGATTTTACAAGAAACCCTTCTTGTATGAATTTTTATGTTTGTTAACTAACCTCACCAACCAAGCATAACAAGCACTATTGAGATGTATGTGTAAAAAAAAAAAAAAAAAAACTCAAGCTAACTAACTTGAGACTTCTAATGGGACGTTTCCTCTTAAGACGATTTTCTTATCCGATACACATGCGACTAATAACGAACCTCATCAACTCGGCACTTAAATGTTGACGGAAAATTAGTTTTTTTTTGTTGTTGTTGTTTGGTTTTTGCAAGTGTCTAGGTTGGGAAATCAATAATTTTTTTTATCACTCGCACATATCAGGTTCGAACCTTAGCCAAAGCAGAGATTCTGAATATTGATTTTAAAGGCGAGGGCCGGATTGATTACTACTTAGAATATTGGCGCAACATAATCTTTTTAAAAAGTAAACTGCAGTTGGTATGTCAAACAAAATGAAGCATAATATGTTTCACTCCAACAATATTGTTGCTACATTTTAAAACTTTTTGATAGTTCAAGTTATTGTTTTTCCTAATTTCGAAAATAAAAATAAAAAAATATAAAATACCAACTTTTACTGAGAATTAGTTACGGTAAAAATGTGTAACTTCATCCATATCGCGCATTCATTGATTAAGTTCGTAATATCGTAAAAATATTCTTCCTGGGCGGAAAAAAAAGTACTTTATTATTATATAATAATTTATATATATTATCATCGTATATATATATATATATATATATATATATATAATCATCATCATAATTATCATCATATATATATTATCATCATCATATATATATATATTATCATCATCATATATATATATATTATCATCATCATAATAATCATCATCATATATATATATATATATTATCATCATCATATATATATATTATATATATATCATCATAATCATCATTATATATATATTATCATCATTATATATATATATTATCATCATTATATATATATATTATCATCATTATATATATATATTATCATCATTATATATATATATATATATATATATATAATCATCATTATATATATATATATATATATATATATAATCATCATTATATATATATATATATATAATCATCATTATATATATATATATATATATAATCATCATTATATATATATATATATAATCATCATTATATATATATATATATAATCATCATTATATATATATATATATAATCATCATTATATATATATATATATAATCATCATTATATATATATATATATAATCATCATTATATATATATATATATAATCATCATTATATATATATATATATAATCATCATTATATATATATATATATAATCATCATTATATATATATATATATATATATATATATATATATATATATATATATATATTTATTATATATATTATTATTATTATTATTATATTGTAAGTTCTTTCACAACGACCATCTTGTCAAAAAGTAAACGTACCTGCATTTTATTTTTGACAAGTCCAGTACCCCACCTTGTATTTTTTTTTTTTTTTTGTCTTTTTGGAGAAAGGAAAGGTCGAGGGGAAGAAAGATATGTGGTCAATTTCTTAACAGGAATTCGTAGGTGGAGGTCGGATGTTTTATATTGTAAAGGAATTTAATCTCGTCTACAACATGCTTTTCTTTCACACATAAAATTGTTTTCATCAATAAAAGTAGACGTTCATTGACAAACAATATTTCATTATTGTCAATATTTCTACCCAGAAATAGAAGAATGCTCTATTGTAGTTTCAAAGATATCTTTATTCTTTTATTTTTTATTTTTTTAGAGAAAAAACGAATGCTTCTTGTTACAATGTCAACGAGCGAAATGATTAAGAGAAAATAAAGACTGACACATAAAAAAGGTGAGGACATGGTTAAATAATACAGACTTTGTAACACCTTTTCTTCAGAAGGAAGCATTTTAAATTACATTCCACATTTTTTCTTTTTTTAAAGAGAAATACAAAATCTGAAAGAGAACTGAACCTGGATTTTTAAAAAAATTAATTAACAGCTGTAACTATTTTTTATGCTAAAAAATAAAATCGAACTCCAGAGTTTTAAATTTTTGTGACAATCATAACTGAAAAAAAATAAAATAAAAAGTTTTGCCAACTTTATAATTTTTTTCTGGACTCACAACTTTCGGTATGTTTTTTTTTTAACTTTTAAATCAGATGAAATGAAAGTTTTCTTTAAAAATGAGAATTTAGTAACAGTGTCAATTAGAAGAAAGAAAACTAAAAAAAAAAGTTACTTTTAGTTTACTTTTTTTTAGTTATTTTAAAACTTTTGACAGCATCTGTTGTTCTTAGTACCAAGACGAATTATTCTTAAGGTTTTAGAAAAAAAATAACTTGAAACAATATTTTTACACTTGTAAGATGAACAAAAAAAAAAAATAAAAAGCACTGACTAAGAAAAATAATTAAAAAGAAAAACTATTTTCGTCACGTGGTCACCTTATCGTAAAATCGTTCTGTAGATTTTTAGAATCTTGATTTTTTTTTTCACTTGGGGTTGTTATCACAATATTTGTAAAAAAAAAAAGAAAAGAAAAAAATAAATAATTTAAATTTAAAGAAATAAGTAATTAATTAAATAAATAAATAAAGTAAAACTAAAAAAGTTGCCAACTTTTAGTGTTGATATTTATTATATATATATATAAAATCAAGATTTTAATTAATTTAATTAAGTAAAAATTCGGGTTTATAAACAGGTAGATTTGTTGATTTTGAATATTAAAAAAAAAATTGTTGGTAATTGATTTGTGACAAAAACATCACAAACTGACCCCTGACTTTGTGACCAAAACCTTTAAAAACAACAACAATGACAAAAAAGAAAAGAAATGAACTTACACATCTTCGGCGGGGCCACTTGCCTTGTTAATCCGGTGGAAAGCAACAGAATATCCAAAGAAACTATCCTGGGGTCCCTCTTTAAGGATATACACCTCCGTATCCAAGTTATAGGCCTGCGTGAAGATGTCACTGACGAGGATCAACAGTAAAATCAGTGACAAGAAAAGCTGTAAAGAAAAGATATAACATGTAACGTAGGCCATCGTCGCCATGGCCGCTGGCAGCCGCGGGATTTTTTTTTTCCGTTTTCTTTCCTTTTTTTCTTTTTCTTTTTTGTGTGTGTGGGGTGGCAAGTCGCCCAACAAACACAGAAGAGCGTTTCCGGTTGGGACGATGACGGAGGCGGCAATAAAGAAGACAGACCCCCAAAAAAAGCAACAAGCAATCACTCGGGCGTTAGAAAAATGATCTTAAATGCTACTAGAACTATTAACTATCACTACTACTACTACACAAAAAAAGAAAAGGTAACTATTACTACTAAGAGTAAGACTAACTGATAATTACACAGTTAGTCTTTACTACTAAGAAACTATAATACCAACCCGAAAAGTACCAACACTAGTGGTACTTTGACTTGGCCTGTTACAACTATAGATTTTACTACTACTATTCACACATATAGTACTATTACCTCTAGTGACACTTTGACTTGAGTTTATAGTACAGCTACTACTACTACACAACTACTAGTAGTCTCACTATCTTTACAACTACTTATACTGTGAATGAGTAGCGCTAGTAACTGCAATGGCAAAAGTAAAAACAATAGTACTAATTTCCATTTTTACTCGAGCTAGAGCTATTTTATATTATTTTTACACTCACTGTGACTAGTGTTAGTTTACTTTTATTATTCAAATTGACTGACTAATATTTAGTTTTTTAAGTTGTTACGGCACTTCGACGTGGTAAAAATGGTTAGTAGTAGTAGTAGTAAGCACGTCTTGCTAGATCAAAATGAGTAGTGAGTTCGAGCCTCACTGAGTGCTCCATACTTTCGGCCTTATGCCACATCTAAGGTTCTGAATATCAGAACTTAAGGCTTTGGGCACATCGTTCAGGTTAGTAAATTTGTCTCCCTACAAATGAATAGTAGTGATTTTGATCCTCACTGAATGCTCCAAACTTTCGGCCTTGTGCCACTTCTAAGCTACGCTAACTAAATCACTGAACATCAGAAACCTTCGGGCACTTCGTCGAGGTGTAAAAAAATAGTTATCAAATTTGTCTCCCTATATTTATTACAACTGAATGAGTACGATCCTGACTGAGAACTCTATATTTGCGCCATTGTGCCACATCTAAGTCACACTTAGTCAATTACTTACTACTAATTACCTGGACTTTTATTACCCTCAGTACTTTGAGTCCGATTAGTAGATTGCTACACAAAACGGAAAATGAGACACTATGTGAAATTGAAAGGCGCATTGTTGGAATAACAAAAACCTTTGAAAAGCCTCTTTATGTGCCGTGTCCCCTCAGAACGTAGGCGATCATAGCTCTCCACAATTTCCTGTCTCTTGTAGGTCTTAATAAACTTTGTCTTTCTCTTATTTCTCCTGGACTCTGTTCTGCCATCCATTTACTCAAGCTAAGTATGTTATACGTTGTTTTCCTCTATCCTTGCCCTCTATTTGTCCTGTGAGTATCAGAATTTCCAAGCCCTCGTTATGTGCGCCAGAAACCTCAACTGTCTCTTCCTGATGTTTACTTTTTGTTTTCATTTTCTCCAAAACTTCATCGTTGCTCACATGTTCGGTCCACGGAATCCTCAGCATCCTTCTGTAGAACCACATTTCTGTTGCTTCGAGTCTCCTCTTCATCTTTGAGGAGATCGTCCAACAGTCAGTGCCATATGCAGGAGGGGACAGATTATGAGCTATGAACAAATAAATCATTAAGTCTTAACTCCCACTGACTAAAAACTGGACAATTTCCTCACAGATGAAGAGGAGACTTGAGGCAACAGAAACGTGGTTCGGTGGACGGAGACTAACAATACCGTGAACAAAACATTTAAGGAAAATGGAAACAAAAAGAACACTTATACTTAGAATCAGAAAGCGACAGTTGAAATTTCTGGGATGCATAATGAGGAAATAAGGCTTACAGAATCTAACACTCACAGGACATTGAAGTCTAAAGGGGTAGAGGAAAATAACTTCCTATCACTTGTAGCTCTAAGCAACATTTTTCGCTTATCCGTCCTTGCTATCCATTAACGCAAATTCACTGGGTAGACTGCTTTCAGTTTTCCCTGTTACCTCTCTTACCGTCAGTGTGTCCTGTAAGTATTAGGTTTTCCGAGCCGTCTTTCCTCATAATATGTCCCCGAAATTTCAACTGCCTGTTTCTGATTTTAAGTATAAATGCTTTTCTAGTTGACATTTTTTTTAGAACTTCCTCGTTACTCACGTGTTGCCAATAATAAATCCTGGTAGGACTTCTAAGACTCGTATAGGCTGAATAAGTCCAGTGAGAAGACACATCCTTGTCTTATACCCCTTTCAATGTTTGTATATCTACTGAATTCATTTTCTATCCGTATGCAGGCGGTTTTCTGCTACTATAGATTCTAAACAATTCTAAAATGCTTCCAAAATACGTCAAGGTTACTAAACAGTAAATTGTCGTTTACTTTGCTGAACGCCTTTGAACATAGTCTATAAATTAAAACTTAGTATAAGTTCTAACGTCTCCCACCGACTAAAAACAAATCGAGCAGTAATCAATGTATAAAGAAACAGAAGTTCGTTAGAGACAGAGAAAGGTATCTGTCTATATTTATGAGATGAGGTATTATGTACCCCAGTGAGTAAAATAAAGGGTTCAGTTCGACATTCCAACCACCTTAAGAAGGACGTAGTGTACAATGGCCGAAATGTTGTAATAAATATGGCGATAAAGATGGAGGACAATAGTCCGAATAATGTAAAAGTGAAAGGTGCTGAACCTGTCGGAGTTAGCTCCTCCTCATTTCCTTAATCCTTCAACAGGGGTCTCTCTCCCACGAGTATAAATACTGGCTGACCTTTCTCTCTCTTTCTCTTTTCTGACTTAGACCTCGGGCGGCCATCTCGCGTGGAGATGAGGTAAAATCTCTTTTTCGACTTAGGCCTTGAGCCGCAACCTCGCGCGGAGGCGAGGTAAAAACATTCTCTTTTTCACTTAGGCCAATATGTGACATCTCACAGATACAGCGTTTCCCATATTCTGGGAACACGCTAAGGACAATACACGTACGTACGGACACTCAATACAAAACACACACATAACTTCTCCATACAAACACGATGTAACTTTTCATGTCTTCGTGTATTAATATATTTGTTTACCCATAATATATATTTGTTTACCCATGTTTATCGGTCTTGTTTGTTTTCTTTGTCTTCTTTGGACTTCATTATAGTCCAACATTCCTATGTAGCTGGACCAGCCAGAAATCTTAACCCAGAGATGTCTCTTCACATTTCACCCCCCAGCGGCCCGCTACAAACCGATGTGTTATATCAATTCTCCTATTTGGCGGTTAATGCTGTACAATTTCCTCACAGATGAAGAGGAGACTTGAGGCAACAGAAATATTGGTTCGGTGGACAGGTGCTGAGGATACCATGAACAAAACATTTAAGGAAAATGGAAACAAAAAGGACACTTATACTTAGAATCAGAAAGAGACATTTGAAGTTTCTGGGACACACAATGAGGAAAGAGGACTTGGAGAATTTGACACTCACAGGACACATTGAAGGCAGGAGGGACATAGGACAGCAGTGAATAACAATGATTAGCTTGTGTAAGTGGATGACAGAACAGGGCGTAGGGAAGATAATAATAATAATAACATTGCTAAGAGCTACTAAAACATGAAGTTGTGGAGAGCAATGATCGTTCACATCCTGAAAGGATACGGCACATAAAAAGACACAAATTTGTTACTACTGCTACTGCTCTTAACTCGTAACGCCTACTACTACTTACAATATTACTAGTATTATTACTGATATTCAGGTATTTATTTTTACTATTATGACAAAACAAAAGGTTGGGAAAAAAGCCTTCGTCAATACTGAAAAGAGTAATAACAATTAATAGCAGAGTTCAAGACAAATTGCCTTAAAAGAAAGATTTTTTAAATTTCAATTGGTAGTAACACTGGCTGCTCAGTCTATGAATGACAAATGTTTCCCTGAAACGGCTACCATTGAAGGTGAGAACAGATACTACACACTTTGATGCAAAGGCGTGAAGAAAAACGTGACTTAAATTAAATAGCACAAGCTGGTCGGTCAATGAATGCCGAATGTGTGTTTTTGTTTTTTTTTTATAAGTAAACATCCAATATTACCATTAGTGTTTAGTGCTACTACACGGACTGTTATTTTTTACTTAACTATACCTATTACTGCTCAAACTGTTGGTCTGTTTGAAGAATTATTTCTCACTTGTTGTTCTTCGAGCACGGATAAAAACTTGGATTATGAATGCTGCCTGTTTTGAAAATTAACGCTAATAAACCTGATTTACCTTGGCTCGAACCCCAAATACTGGCCTTCTTTATTGCCGTCTCTGTCATCGCCCCATTTTTTTTTTTTTTTTTTACGATGAATTGGGTTATTGCTTATAATTGAGATAGTTTACGAAGGATGTCCAGAATGTAACACACAAATATTTACTCATCCAACATGTTTATTTATTTATTTTTTAAATGCCATGTCCCTTTGGTACGTAGGCGATTATGGCTTTCAACAAATTCCTTTTCCTTATTATCTGTAAATTGCCATGAATTCTTGGGGAAATATATTGCCTTTTGCCTTTGCTGTAGCTTTAAATTCAAAATTCTCTTTTCTCCTGGACTAGCCACCACCCATGTTTGGGGAGCATAGACTATTCTGCTATTTCGCCCATAACTAGGCTGAAAAGATGAGATCAGTTCATGCTTTTTCAATAGGCATTAGTGCAAAGTTGAATGCAACAGTCTAGGCCGGTACTTGAACTCGGTTCGACAGTCCCATTTTCCGCTTCGTTAACGTCATATTCAAGAAAGTTAGCCCACTGTGTCGTGCCAGAGATTTTTCTCATCTGAATCCATCTTGCATATTTATACATCTACCATTCGTCTGTGAATTGAATACTGCTGCCATATCTGGTCAGGTGTTCCTACTTTATATCTTGAGATTCTTGGCAAAATTCGAAGAAGGGTCTGTAATGTAATCGACCCATAACGGACATCTCGACTTCAGTCACTTTCTCACCGACATGACATGGTTTCCCTCAAATCTACTACAAATATTTTCATGGTAATTATTCTGATGAGCTTTCCTCCTAGGTGCCTCGACTGCATGAATTTGTTATGATCCAGAATGATGATGATGTTTCATCATTCTAAAAAATAACCTTGCCACCAGTGATGATAAAAAATAAGGATATTTAATCATTCTTAAAATAACCTTGTCATTAGTGATGATAGAAAAGAAGGATATTTCATCATCCTAACCCTCATCATTATAAAAACGACCCTTCTACCACATGAGAATATGTAGAGTAGAGTAGAGAACAGTAGAGTAGACTAGGGTACCCGTAGCAGTAGTCAGTATATAAGAGACAAGTAGTAGTAGCAGTACAGGAACACACGTCTAGCCAGCGTTCCGTGAAGATCGAAAACAGACAATTTCAAACGCCATCCTCAGAAACGAAATTCTCGGAACCAAACCAAGTAAACACTGACTTTTAAACAAAGGACACAATGAGAACATTTTTATACACATCATACCAATATTCTGTAATTCACAACACAAACAGAAAATACAAATTCTTATTATTTATGTCAACACGTGTCTCAAGTTTTTATTGTTGTTATCGTTGTATGTTTTATGCATTTCAATTTCTGTCATTAATACTAACCCGTTACAAATTTAAACATGCTACTAGATTGGCAACTAGGTCTCACTGTTTTACTGTTGAACTAGCTAGATGCAACCGTATGTTCTATTCTACTAGTTTCTTTTCTCCCACTTCTCGCTTGTGGAACTCTCTTCCGATTTTTTCCTTCTCTGTCACCTACAATCTTCGAAATTTTAAATACAACGTCAGTCGCCATCTTTCGTCTTTCTGAAGCCTGTCTTTTTATTGTCCTTTTACCACACTAAAATCTTCTCATTCTCTTCCAGTCCCAAAAAAGTGTACAATTATGGTCAGGAATATGGGAATATAAGAAACGATGGAAGGAATTGACTCACTTAAACAGGAAGTCCCCAGAACCCACAAAGAGAAGAACTAAAAGTATCTGAAAGCAGTAACCAAAACCAGAAAGAGATGAATAAAATGAATACAAGGAAATACTATTTCAGTAGAACCAAAAATAAAGTTTCCTGCAGTAGAAATTTAAAGGAATACGTGTAAACTTTCCATTGCGTGATACTCTGTGCTTTTCTTGTAATGTAATCGGTGCTGACCTGGCATCTCGGCTTCAGTCCCTTTTCCAGCGACGTGTTGTGGCTTCATTCTGCCTTTTCTATAAATACTTTCATGGCAATTATTCTGATGAGCTTTCCTCCCTAGTACCACAACCGCATGAATTTAAGCTAGATTGGCTATTAGGTCTAATTGTTTTACTGCTAAATGTCACCGAAGTTCTATTCTAATACTTTCTTTTCTTGCACTTCTCGCCTGTAGAACTCCCTTCTGATTTCTTGCTTCCCTGCCAACTACAATCTTAAAACATGTATGAATGGAACGCCAATCGCCATCTTCCGTCTTCCTTAAAACCTGTTATTTTATTGTCATTTCTCCTCACTTTCTTTCATTCCCAGTAATCCCTTGCGTCTTAGTGGCATTATCGCTTTGTTTGGGATTAAATGAGTTTAAAAATGCTTACCTTTTTACTATGCAACTAAAACATACTACCTATGTTATTTTTCCACGTAGTCGTTATTGGGATTGATGCTCGACTGGTGCACAAGGACATTCTTCTAGCAGATCCTGGATGGCTGCCTATTATTATGATCGCTTATAATCTCAAGGAGGAAGTTCAAATCGATTGGGACTCCAAACCTCAAGTGGAACTCACTCATACGATCAATCCCTAAAGATGCCGGTAAAAATGATCGGCTCCTTGTACTTGACCAGAAAGTATCTAAATCCTCTGGCCATGCTCTATCTTTATAACAACTAGATCAAACTATTATTTACATTATTTACATGCGGACGATTCTCCTCATCTTTGTTGTTGTTATTTTTTCTTTATTTATTTTAATCATCCATCCTCCCAAGCAAGGCAATAAAGCCACTAAGACGCAGAGAGTTACTGGGTGTAAAAGAATATAAAAAACATTAAGGAGCGAGAACAATAAAAAAAAACGAGAATGCAATATCACTAAAAAGACAGAAGATAACGATTGATATTGCATTTAAATTTTTGAAGATCAAACTTGCCTGGGAAGCAAGAAACTGGAAAAGAGTTCCATGAGCAAGAAGTACGGGAAAAGAAACTGTTGGCATAGAACTTACGGTTGCATCTAGCTATTTCAACTGTAAGATGATGAGACTCATGCTGTCAATTTAGTATTGCGCTTAAATTCATAAAGTCTCGGTACCATAGATGGAAGTTCATCAGAACAATTGCCATATATACTCGTGTATAAGTCGACTTCATGCATAATGCAACCCCTGAATATTTTTTTTTGCATGAATTTTAACTTCTCCAGAAAAAGATTACCCGTGTATAGTGCAACCTGTGTATAATGCGACCTCCTTTTTTGTGTAAGAAACTATTACTATATATACTCGTGTATAAGTCGACTTCATGTACAATGCGACCCCTGAATTTTTTTTTGCATGAATTTTAACCTCTCCAGAAAAAGATTACCCGTGTATAGTGCAACCTGTTTCTAATACGAACTCCTTTTTTTTTTGCGTAAAAACTATTACCATATATACTCGTGTATAAGTCGATTTCATGTACAATGCGACCTCCTTTTTACATAAAAACTGATCATAAATAAACTCGCACTATACTTGAGTAGATACAATACCATGAAAGTATTTATAGAAATAGCACAGAGAAGCTATATTACGGCGACAGGAAAGTGACTGAAGCCGAAATGCCAGGTCAGGACCAATGACATTGCAGATTCTTATTTGAATCTAGACCAGATGTGACAGCGATATTCCATTATCATAGTGTATCCAGAAAAAATTTTCCTTTTGTTCTATTTACAAATCTAAAATCAATAACTTGAAAATCTTTTACTTCTACTTTTCATATTTAAACTGTCTAGCTTACCTACACTAACAACAATTTGTAGATAGTGACGAAGGTAGGGAAAACAATCATTACCCAAGATTAGCTGACAAGATATCTTCTGAGAAATGTCTTTGCTTTTTACACTGGTAATTAAGGAATATTATTTCAAGACAATTTGTTGATACCTTCAGAGAAATTCTGAGGAAAGTTCTTCCAGCGAATTACCATATAAGTATTTATAGAAAAAGGCACAAGGAAGCTACATTAGAGGGATGGGAAATTGACTGAAACTGAGATGACAGGTTAGGACCAAAAACATTGCATATTCTTCTTTGGATTTTAGCAAGAATCTCTAAATGTATATAAGGAGGACCAGACCAAATGTTGCAGCAATATTTAATGCATGGACGAAGGTTAGACTTATAAATATGTAAAATAGATTCCGGAAAAGAAAATTGTCTCGCACGACACAGTGAACCAACTTTCCTAGCAGCAGAACTAGCAATGGATTCAATATAATCTTTCCACTTCATGTCAGTGGAAAAATAGCTCGGAATTGTTAATCAGAGAGCCGAGTTCCAATTCCCATTCAGTTAGTTATATACAGTTACGCACAAATACCCTTGAATTCAACGTTTCTATCCCCATCTATGGGTTAATTAGTTAGACATGTATTAGAAATACCATAGTTATCTAAAACAATTCTTACAATCTAAAATTATTTTCTGGCTTTAAATAACCTGCAAAAGGTTGATAAGCCGTAAAAAACAAATCAATCAATCAATAAAATCCTCCTCTTACATTCATACATCATTCAGTAATCCAGTACCTTCAGTGGCTCTTGAGCCTTCTATTGGGCGAGGAACAATTAGTAAAAAAACACTTTCTTCAAAGAATGTGGCATCAAGCGACTGGAGCAAATTTTATACATCTGTAACAGCTGCATCATCTATGTGTAACCGCTTCCTAGATAAACGCCATTTCTGGTGTCCAAACAGACGATAATCTGGAGGAGAAAAATATAGAGTAAGATATCCGAATCATATCTCCTGGAACTACCCAGGAGAGTCGACCGTGTGTGGGGTGTAGCTGTCATGCAACAGGATGACGCTGTTCAGTGTTTTACAGTATTTGACTGCATTAACTGTCGATCCGCGTGGAATGAAGCACATCCCATTTGCATCCCAGAACACAGTTGAATTTTTTTGTAGAGTCGGTGACGATGGATGATTCCAGATTATAAGATCATTCTTGATCCTTTCAAATTATCACCCGTTTTGGCCCCTCAAACGAAATCTATTTAGTAACTAGCACCATAAAGATGACGTTGTTGTTAAAGACGCTTAAGACCACATTCTTTAAGGAAGGTATCTATGCCATTGTACGCTTAAGGAACAAGTGTATCAATCCCGATAGTGACAATATTGAAAAGTAACATAGTCGTGCTGATAATATATGAACAATGTTTTATTTAGTAATTATGTTGAATTAGTAAATGTTTGTATCTTCTTTTTAATCATCCCTCATAAATATTCATACCTTATTTTTCGGATGTAGATATTTGTACCAGACTTTTCGGACAGCCCTTTTAGATAATCGTATATTACTTTTCGGACATCGCTCATAAATATGTGTACCTTGCTTTTCGAGCATGTGTACATTACTTTTCTGGATATCCCTCATAAATGTTTGTATCATACTTTTCAGACAGTCCTCGTAGTATGTTCATACCTTCCTTTTCGGACATCCTTCGTAACATTAATTTTCGGGCATTCCTTTTAATTGTTTGTACCGTACTTTTTGACATTCCCCATAACTGATTGTACCATATTTTTGGGGCATAAATGTTTGTAACCATACTTTCCGAAAATCCTTTGTAAATATTTGTACCTTACTCTTCGGGCATCACTCATAAATAATTACACCTTTCTTTTCAAACAAACCACGTAAATTCTTGTACCTTATAATTCGGACATACCCCCTAAATGATTCTATCTTACTTTGAGGACATTCTCCATAAATATTGATACTTTCATTTTTGGACATCCCTCGTAGATTTTTGTACCTTACTTTTAGGATATTCCTCATGGATAATTGTAGCTTACTTTTCATCAGCTTTAAAATTCTTTTACATTACTTTTTTGGGACATCCTTCTTAAATGTTTGTGTCTTATATTTGGGAAATCCACGTAAATATCTGTACCTGACTATTCGAGCATCTTTGTAAATGTATATACCGTACTTTCCGGACACCCTTCATAAATGGTTGTACCTTACTTTTCGGACATCCTTTGTAAATACTTGTTCCTTACTTTTTGAACATTGCCCAGGAAATCTTTTTAGCTTTTTTTTTTTTTTGGACATACCTTATTAATAGTTGTACCTTGCTTTTCGGACACCGCCCGTCAGTGTTTGTACCTTTCTTTTTGGACATCCCTCATAAATATTTGTATCTTACATTTCGGACACCAGAGATACTTGTACCTTATTTTCGGATATTCCTACTGAATGTTCGTACCTTACTTTTCGAATATCTCTCGTAAATGTTCGTACCTTACTTTTCGAATATCTCTCGTAAATGTTCGTACCTTACTTTTCGAATATCTCTCGTAAATGTTCGTACCTTACTTTTCGAATATCTCTCGTAAATGTTCGTACCTTACTTTTCGAATATCTCTCGTAAATGTTCGTACCTTACTTTTCGAATATCTCTCGTAAATGTTCGTACCTTACTTTTCGAATATCTCTCGTAAATGTTCGTACCTTACTTTTCGAATATCTCTCGTAAATGTTCGTACCTTACTTTTCCGATATCCTTTTTAATATTTGTATCTTATTTTTTTAACATCCCGCATAAGTGTTTGTTAGGACATCACTCCTAAATGTTTGCACCTTATTTTTCGGTTTTCTGACATTTCACCTAAATGTTTGTATATTACTTTTCGCAAATCCCTCATAAATGTTTATATCTTATGTTATGATGTTGGTTTGGGGTTTGTAGAGACAAACGACAAATAACACGTAACAATAAAAAGGGTTTTAATAGGTTGGTAAAAAGTACAGAAATCGCCTGAGTAGTCAATAACTAGCTCAGCCAGGAACGTCTCGGTATTTAGCAACCCCCCCACATGGGTCGATGTGGCACAAGGCCGGTTTAATGTGGGCTTACCGAGTCCGTAGGCTCGGGCAAAAATATGCCCATTAGAACCCGTATACACGGGTCCAGGGACTGTCTACCTCCCCGGACGGCACTTTGCCCTGTGGCAAAGCCCCGTCCGAGTTCCTCTCCGCCGAGGCGGAGAGTTCGACAGCACGACAACCTAGCCGCAGCCAGGAACAATATTTATTTGCATGTAACATACAAAATGTGGCACAAGGCCAAAAAGGGGGTTGGGGAAGGACGGTCATCATCTGTCTTAAACTAAAAACTTAGCTAGTCGCAACCACTGACCCAAACATACCAACAATAGTCCTAACACCAAAACAACACATTCTTCCATACCTTTCTTTCTACATCCACCATAATTCCTCAAATTCTCTATGAAATTCTAACTAGTCCCCATATGTACAATTCAAAGTCTGTGGGGGGGGGGGAATAACAATTTAAAAACCCCAATGAATATTTACAATATGCAAAAATATATACAAGAAACAAAACAAAATAAGATTAGTAATACAACCCCCCACAATACCTAAATGTGGCAGAAACATCAGTTAACTGGACGAAATAATTGCGAGATTATAGCAGTAAAACAGCCATCCTTCCCAAATCACTCACACAGACACACACCCATTTAGACACAATAACAAAAACGAAAAACCACACACACGAAACGAAAGTCATCCCGCAACCACCAGAGAACTGACGTCACTGGCCACCTAACGAGGGAAGGGATGGGGAATTAAACCAAAGAAAAAATAGGGACAGAAATAAAAGGGGGGCTAATGGGCATTCATACCCTAGCTAAGTTAAGCAGAAACAAGAAAACTGAAGATTCAAAACTAAACCTAAACTAGCCTAATCGGGACGGGTTGCTCTGTTCAACCCATGAGGGACGAAATCCTGCACCTAGCCGAGGTCCAAGTGCCACTCCAAGTCAGCTCCTCTCACTCTACACATTCGCGCAAGATTCACCCACCTTTTGGCGAATTCTGATGAAGGGAGTCGCCGCCTTTCCGTCCTAATCTTGACTTTAAGCTGATGCTTAAAGTACAAGATTAGTAGGGAAGAAGTGAACTTCTCGCCTCCATAGAATCCCTTCTGACGTGTCACCCAAATCACGACTCTCATAACTCCTAGCAAGCAGTGGAACACATAAAGTTCAGACTTCGTTAACGGCGGGGCCACATTGCTACAAACAGAAGCGGCCTCAAGGACGAAAAACTTTCCCTGCAACATGCGAACCATGAGACCTTCAACAAACTTACACAATGGTGCTACCAACTTGCAATGAAAGAAGACGTGACCAAGGGTCTCGACTTCCCCCTCACAACGTCGGCAGTTTGGATATTTCTCCAAACCCGCTGCGCAAAGTTTTTTGCCGACCCAGAGGGCCCCACGTATCACCAGCCAGGTGAGGGATGCCTCATCGTTGTTGAGACATTTCAACCCGGAAGCCCAAGGCCAGATTGAGCGAGCCTCCTGCTTCGTAAGACCGAGCCTGTCAATCAGATCATCATGAACGGACCCCCTGACTACCACCTGATATAATGCCCTACGAGACAACGCCTGGACGTTGTGGAGGCCAACCGTCGCCCGTAAGAGGTGTTTCAGAGCCAGACGACATTCACGGTAGAAGGAGCACTCGACACGAGGCAAACGGCCAGCCTCCTTCTCGCCCGAGTGCACACTTCTCAAGGATGGAAAGGATCTTCGGGCGTCTTCCTTCCAGAAGGCGCCCCCGTCATCCGTGTCGCGACACAAACGATCCAGGAACCCGATGCGAAGCATATCGAGACGAATCTCAATGCTAGGCATACCTAGACCGCCTTCAGTAGGATGAAGGCAACAGATCTCCCGACATACCCCTGGAGCTCTGCCTCTCCACAAGAAAGAGAACAAGAGCTGTACTAATGAACGCACTGTGGTAGACGGAAGTGGAAGTACCGAGAGTCGGTAAAGGAGAATCGGGTAGATATGCGAAACACATACCTCCGCCCTCCCCTTCAAGGAAAGATTCCTCCGAGACCACAACTTAATTGCGCCCTCGGCCTTCTCCCGTACCTCCGACCAATTCATATCCAACTGGATATCAGGACCGAACCAGACGCCGAGTATCTTGATCGGCCCATCCGTCCAGCTGAATGGTCCGGGAAGAGAAACCCCCTTCCACGCACCCAACCGCAAGCCAACAGACTTATCGCGGTTGATCTTGGCCCCTGTCACCATCTCATAGCCACTGATTTCTCTGCTGACTTCGTTAATCTCGGCTCTGCTCGACACAAGAACCGAAACGTCGTCAGCATAGGCAGAATACCTGGCCGAGGTGGTAGCACCAGGTAAAGAGATTCCGCGTAGGACCGGATTCGCCTTTAACTTGCGAAGGAAAGGTTCCAACGCAAGAACGTAAAGCATAGGCGAGAGCGGACAACCCTGACGAATAGATCGAGACAATACGAAAGGTTCCGATCTTACCCCGTTCACTTCTACCAGCGCACCGGGAGTCGCATACATAAGCCGGATCCAGGAGCGAAAGTACGGCCCGAAACCGGCAGCCGAAAGAACAGCCTCCAAGAATCGATGGTCAACCCTATCAAAGGCCTTGGACTGATCTAAATTGATCAGCGCGGCTTCACTGTCGACTTTCTCGATGATCAGGCGCACCATATGAAGGTTGTCCTGAATAGTCCGGCCCTTCACAGAACAAGTCTGCTCGGAGCCAATCAGACTAGACAGGACAAGCTGCAAACGGTTAGCCAAGACCTTAGCCAAAATCTTTAACTCTGTATTTAACATAGTTAAAGGGCGAAAGTTACCTATCCCATCCCCACCGCTTTTGCCCTTACGCACCAACTTGATCACACCCCTGGTGAAGCGTTGAGGTATAGACCCCTGCTTCATCCAGTTGTTGAAGACCAGCTGCAGCAAAGGAACAAAAACGGGCGACTGCCTCAAGTAAACTTCGTAAGGAAGACCATCTAATCCCGGAGATTTATCCAGGCCAACCTGTTTCAGCGCTTCCCAGATTTCCGACTCAGTGATGGGACCCTCGCACCCAGCCGCTTCAGCTGCCTCAAGGCAGGGAAAGTCAGCTAAATAGGTGTCGAACTGAGCAGAGCTCAGACCGGGCTCCCTGGTAAAAAGATCCCGAAAGTAATCCCGAAAAGCCTCGCATATGCCCGAGTTTGTAGTCACTGTCCGCCCATCCGGCAATGTGACGCTCGCGATATGCCGTCTTGAAGCATTCCTACTTTCCTCTGCACGCAATTCTGCGGCCATATTCGTCGCCTCAGAGGACATTCTTTTTAACCTAGCCCTAACTACCAGAGCTTGATCCTTCTTGGTAAGCAAGGAGGACAACTCTGCCTTAGCTAGGACTACTTCCCCACTATCACGGGATTTCACAGCCCGATCGACTCTTTGCTCTAACACCGTTTGCGCCGCTAATCTATCTACGTTGAGTCGACGACTAAAATCGGCAGCAAACGTTCGAATTTTAGATTTAAGTTTGTCCCACCAGGCATTTCCCACCACAGCCCCCGTCAGTTCCCTTTGTAAGGTTAGTAAAAACTGGTCCCGGAAATGCTGCTCGCCAAATAACGAGCAGTTGAATTTCCAGTAGCCAGTTATCCTAACATTAGGCTTATCTAAGTTTACACGGACCCGGACAAGCCTATGATCCGAATAAACTATATAATGAAAACTTGGACACCCTAAGAGTCCTACATCGACTCTCCTAACTAAAAGTCGGTCGAGGTAGCTCGCAAGCACACCTACAGCCGAGCTGCCACTATTTGTCCAAGTCCACACTACCCGCTGAGGGTGTTCATTCCGGTACTTGTCGATGAGATCAAACCCATCGACAAAGCCCCGAAAATGCTCCACTCCCCAGTTTTTAGTACCCTCTTTATATTTGGACCCTATACGATCTATATCGGGGTCAAGGACGGCATTCCAATCCCCCGCTAAAATTAACCGACGTGATGTCGTCATAAACGGCTCGATCTGCCGAAACAAAGCAAGTCGCTCAGCCTGGCTATGGGGCCCATAAACCCCAATGAGACGCAAAGCCTTATCATTTATGGTAGCATCCAGCACGCAAAGCCTGCCCGCCGGATCTGCGAAGACAAGAGCACACGCAGCCTTCAAAGTCTTGCTCACCAGCCAAGAGACACCCCTCGAGCGTCCATCAAAACATGCTGAATAAAGAGTAAACTCCCTAGACAGAATGTCTTCATAATCGCGAGAAGAAAAACGGGTCTCTTGCACACAACATATATTCACACCGAGGCTCTGAAGGTCGCGAACGAGTCTCACCCTTCGAGACTCCGACCTCAGGCCTCGGACATTCAAACTAGCTAACCAGAGTGCCATTATCGAATCGACTAGGGTCGCCCATCAGAGTTGAACATAGCTGGGGTGAGAACACCGACAGCCTGTCCCATTGATCCTGACGCCATCTCACTGTCGACGGTATCACCATGAGACAGACCGCCGATGTCCGCAGGATAAGTTAATTTTAGCGCCCTATACAGGGAAGGGTGAACAAAAACAGGGACCCTCCCTCTGCATGTTTTCAATGGATCAAGGTCAGGTTCATAAACCGCCGCTGGGGGCACCAATTTCAGGGACGAGTTCGCCTCCTCGATCATGCCCCAAATCTCCCGCGTACCCGGGCCGGATCGGACGACAGTCAGGAGTCTACGGGCATTTTTGAACTTTTCCGGCACCTCCACATCAACTCCATTGATGTGCCGGAAGTTATAGAGAATCCTCAGCGGCCTCGGGTTTTTAGTCTGCCCGCAGACCCTATCTAATTGCTCCCCGGATACGCGGCAGACGTCTTCCCCTGGGAGATATGGCGGTTTGACTTTTTTCTTCCTCTTCTCTGCTACTGCAGGCAACTCCGGGCTTCTCTCCCTCTTTTTTTGAGGAGTATGAGAGGGAGTAGGTGTGGGCGTGCATGTCGGAGTATGAGAGGGAGTGATGCCTGATGAGGTCTTAAAAGGGGAAGGAGTTTTGGAGGTACTGGATCTTGTTGGTGAGTTCGTCAGAGATTTAGGCGGAGGTGGTCTGACGAATTTGTTGGTACCTGAAGGGGAAGACGGGGCAGAGGATGAGGGGCAGGGCACCCCCAGCGACTTGGAATTCTTGGCCCGTTTTGCCTCTAATTTTTCCTTCAGCTTTTTTAAATTTAAAATTTTCTGCCAGCTAGGTTCATTTAGCTTCTGCGTCTCTGTGGCTGATTTTTCGTAAGACGCCGAGGCGTCGCCCTCAGAGCTGGTAGAGGGAATGGGGATGTAGGTGGGTTTGTCCCTGGAGTTATGCTGGGACAGAGGTCCCGCTGTCTGGACCTTCCCTTTGGCCCTACCTACTACACGCCATTCCCCCTCATCCTTCTCCTTATCCACACTTGTGGAAGGCGTTGGTTTGAGGGGTAATGAGGGCATCGACCCAACCGAGGGATTTTCCCCACCGGTCCGTTTAGTAGGTAGGCCCATTACAGGCGCCGCGGATTTTTCAGTGTCGGCCAAAGGGGGATTTGGGTCGCCAGCAACCGGAGCTCCAGGGGCCTTCTTCCCTGGGCAGGAGGAGGAGAGATGACCAGTCACTCCACACCTCCAGCATACTGGTTTTCTGCCAGTCACAATGACTGGCAATCTCCGATTGCCAAAATCCAGACAGTTGGGGATGGACTTGAAGGCCGCCTCGTCTATCATGATATCGAAAGTCCACCCCCCGTTCAAATTGTCCGAGAGAGCCCCTAAAATTTGGCCGTACTGCATAAAAAATGCAGCCAGGAGCTCTCCGGAAATTTGAGGAGGAACCTCAAAAACTGCCACCCTGGTCCTTCGCCTGCCTAGATATTCCGTGCGGAGAATAAGGTCTTTCGTAATTAATTCTCTCTTTGCCATATCTAGGCAATCTTCTGGCGTGGGCAGCAGCACGTCCCACATAAAAAACTTTACGCCTTTAATAACTCTTTGGGGTTTTATCCCCAGGGACATAAGTGATTTGATCACTGTGTCTTTCGTGGATCGACAGATTTTGCGCGTACGCCTGTCAACCGCGAAGACGGTCACCATTCGTTGTTCGAATGTCTGAAGCTCTTGAACGTCTTTGAGGATGCCATCTTTGTTTACCAGATGGGCAAAATCCTTTGCCTTTTCCAAGAACTCCGCGATATTCACTATACAGCTCGGTGGGGACTTCCAGCAAGAGGGCGATTCCTCGGCTGTAGACTTAGCTTGTGCCACTTTCGGCACCTTGTCGTTTGATGAGTTGGAGACCTGCATAGCCTCCTCCTTGTCATTTACACTTGTCTGGTCTGGCTTGTTTGGGGTAACCTTACCCCGTTTCTTATTCTTAGTTTTATCCGGGGGGTCGGCTTTAGCAGCCGCCCCAAAGAGGTCTTTTTTGACCCCTGACCGACTCATCTCGTCGGCCATTAAAGGGTTAACGCGGAAAAGCTGGCCAAATTGCAAGGAGCTGGGATAGGGGGAGAAGAGAAGTAATAAAAAAAGAAAAAAAAAAAAAAAAAAAAAAAAAAAGGTAGTTTCTTCTAAAATTAGAAGAAATTAAATAAAGTAAACAAAAAGTCAAACTATAAAATAACAATAAACTTTAGAAAAATAAAAAACAAAAAGGAAAACTATAAACTAACTAGTCTCGTAAGACTTTAAAAAAAAAAATAAAGATGGCGCCCGAAGGCAGCCGAAAATAAAAGAAACTCCTACTTTTTTTTTTTTTTTTTCTCAATTAAAACACAGAAAGAAAAGGAAAAGAAAGAAAAATGTCTGGTTTGACACTAGTCAAACCAAACTAAAAAATTAAAGGTTTGCGGCCGAAGCCGCTAAAGAAATAAATTAAATAAAAAGCAGAAACTTAAAAATTACAGGATTGCGACCGAAGTCGCTAAATAAAACGGGGGAGGGTAAAAAAACGAAAAGGAGGACAAATTAAAACAAAACTTTCTTTTTTCCTTTCTTTAACTAGTAAAACAGAAAATAAAAAAGCCGGTAAGACTGCCTTACCGAACTAAAAAATGTTGGCCGAAGCCAAGAAATAAATAAATTTAAAGGAAAGAAATAAAACAAATGAAAAATCAAAACTTAAAAAATAACTTAACTTAACGAACAAAAGTCAATAAATTTCTTCAAAAATTACACGTTCGCCGGTCAAAAATTGGTCCTAAAAAATAACAACACGCCTTCCTACAAAGGAAGCCGCAAAGTCAGTTAAAGAAACTAGCCGCAGACAGGAACAATATTTATTTGCATGTAACATACAAAATGTGGCACAAGGCCAAAAAGGGGGTTGGGGAAGGACGGTCATCATCTGTCTTAAACTAAAAACTTAGCTAGTCGCAAACACTGACCCAAACATACCAACAATAGACGAGCACCAAAACAACACATTCTTCCATACCTTTCTTACTACATCCACCATAATTCCTCAAATTCTCTATGAAATTCTAACTATTCCCCATATGTACAATTCAAAGTCTGTGGGGGGGGGGGGATAACAATTTAAAAACCCCGATGAATATTTACAATATGCAAAAATATATACAAGAAACAAAACAAAATAAGATTAGTAATAAAACCCCCCACAATACCTAAAATGTGGCAGAAACATCAGTTAACTAGACGAAATAATTGCGGGATTATAGCAGTAAAAACGGTCATCCTTCCCAAATCACTCACACAGACACACACCCATTTAGACACAATAACAAAAACGAAAAACCACACACACGAAACGAAAGTCATCCCGCAACCACCAGAGAACTGACGTCACTGGCCACCTAACGAGGGAAGGGATGGGGAATTAAACCAAAGAAAAAAATAGGGACAGAAATAAAAGGGGGGCTAATGGGCATTCATACCCTAGCTAAGTTAAGCAGAAACAAGAAAACTGAAGATTCAAAACTAAACCTAAACTAGCCTAATATCGGGACGGGTTGCTCTGTTCAGCCCATGAGGGACGAAATCCTGCACCTAGCCGAGGTCCAAGTGCCACTCCAAGTCAGCTCCTCTCACTCTACACATTCGCGCAAGATTCACCCACCTTTTGGCGAATTCTGATGAAGGGAGTCGCCGCCTTTCCGTCCTAATCTTGACTTTAAGCTGATGCTTAAAGTACAAGATTAGTAGGGAAGAAGTGAACTTCTCGCCTCCATAGAATCCCTTCTGACGCGTCACCCAAATCACGACTCTTATAACTCCTAGCAAGCAGTGGAACACATAAAGTTCAGACTTCGTTAACGGCGGGGCCACATTGCTACAAACAGAAGCGGCCTCAAGGACGAAAAACTTTCCCTGCAACATGCGAACCATGAGACCTTCAACAAACTTACACAATGGTGCTACCAACTTGCAATGAAAGAAGACGTGACCAAGGGTCTCGACTTCCCCCTCACAACGTCGGCAGTTTGGATATTTCTCCAAACCCGCTGCGCAAAGTTTTTTGCCGACCCAGAGGGCCCCACGTATCACCAGCCAGGTGAGGGATGCCTCATCGTTGTTGAGACATTTCAACCCGGAAGCCCAAGGCCAGATTGAGCGAGCCTCCTGCTTCGTAAGACCGAGCTTGTCAATCAGATCATCATGAACGGACCCCCTGACTACCACCTGATATAATGCCCTACGAGACAACGCCTGGACGTTGTGGAGGCCAACCGTCGCCCGTAAGAGGTGTTTCAGAGCCAGACGACATTCACGGTAGAAGGAGCACTCGACACGAGGCAAACGGCCAGCCTCCTTCTCGCCCGAGTGCACACTTCTCAAGGATGGAAAGGATCTTCGGGCGTCTTCCTTCCAGAAGGCGCCCCCGTCATCCGTGTCGCGACACAAACGATCCAGGAACCCGATGCGAAGCATATCGAGACGAATCTCAATGCTAGGCATACCTAGACCGCCTTCAGTAGGATGAAGGCAACAGATCTCCCGACATACCCCTGGAGCTCTGCCTCTCCACAAGAAAGAGAACAAGAGCTGTACTAATGAACGCACTGTGGTAGACGGAAGTGGAAGTACCGAGAGTCGGTAAAGGAGAATCGGGTAGATATGCGAAACACATACCTCCGCCCTCCCCTTCAAGGAAAGATTCCTCCGAGACCACAATTTAATTGCGCCCTCGGCCTTCTCCCGTACCTCCGACCAATTCATATCCAACTGGATATCAGGACCGAACCAGACGCCGAGTATCTTGATCGGCCCATCCGTCCAGCTGAATGGTCCGGGAAGAGAAACCCCCTTCCACGCACCCAACCGCAAGCCAACAGACTTATCGCGGTTGATCTTGGCCCCTGTCACCATCTCATAGCCACTGATTTCTCTGCTGACTTCGTTAATCTCGGCTCTGCTCGACACAAGAACCGAAACGTCGTCAGCATAGGCAGAATACCTGGCCGAGGTGGTAGCACCAGGTAAAGAGATTCCGCGTAGGACCGGATTCGCCTTTAACTTGCGAAGGAAAGGTTCCAACGCAAGAACGTAAAGCATAGGCGAGAGCGGACAACCCTGACGAATAGATCGAGACAATACGAAAGGTTCCGATCTTACCCCGTTCACTTCTACCAGCGCACCGGGAGTCGCATACATAAGCCGGATCCAGGAGCGAAAGTACGGCCCGAAACCGGCAGCCGAAAGAACAGCCTCCAAGAATCGATGGTCAACCCTATCAAAGGCCTTGGACTGATCTAAATTGATCAGCGCGGCTTCACTGTCGACTTTCTCGATGATCAGGCGCACCATATGAAGGTTGTCCTGAATAGTCCGGCCCTTCACAGAACAAGTCTGCTCGGAGCCAATCAGACTAGACAGGACAAGCTGCAAACGGTTAGCCAAGACCTTAGCCAAAATCTTTAACTCTGTATTTAACATAGTTAAAGGGCGAAAGTTACCTATCCCATCCCCACCGCTTTTGCCCTTACGCACCAACTTGATCACACCCCTGGTGAAGCGTTGAGGTATAGACCCCTGCTTCATCCAGTTGTTGAAGACCAGCTGCAGCAAAGGAACAAAAACGGGCGACTGCCTCAAGTAAACTTCGTAAGGAAGACCATCTAATCCCGGAGATTTATCCAGGCCAACCTGTTTCAGCGCTTCCCAGATTTCCGACTCAGTGATGGGCCCCTCGCACCCAGCCGCTTCAGCTGCCTCAAGGCAGGGAAAGTCAGCTAAATAGGTGTCGAACTGAGCAGAGCTCAGACCGGGCTCCCTGGTAAAAAGATCCCGAAAGTAATCCCGAAAAGCCTCGCATATGCCCGAGTTTGTAGTCACTGTCCGCCCATCCGGCAATGTGACGCTCGCGATATGCCGTCTTGAAGCATTCCTACTTTCCTCTGCACGCAATTCTGCGGCCATATTCGTCGCCTCAGAGGACATTCTTTTTAACCTAGCCCTAACTACCAGAGCTTGATCCTTCTTGGTAAGCAAGGAGGACAACTCTGCCTTAGCTAGGACTACTTCCCCACTATCACGGGATTTCACAGCCCGATCGACTCTTTGCTCTAACACCGTTTGCGCCGCTAATCTATCTACGTTGAGTCGACGACTAAAATCGGCAGCAAACGTTCGAATTTTAGATTTAAGTTTGTCCCACCAGGCATTTCCCACCACAGCCCCCGTCAGTTCCCTTTGTAAGGTTAGTAAAAACTGGTCCCGGAAATGCTGCTCGCCAAATAACGAGCAGTTGAATTTCCAGTAGCCAGTTATCCTAACATTAGACTTATCTAAGTTTACACGGACCCGGACAAGCCTATGATCCGAATAAACTATATAATGAAAACTTGGACACCCTAAGAGTCCTACATCGACTCTCCTAACTAAAACTCGGTCGAGGTAGCTCGCAAGCACACCTACAGCCGAGCTGCCACTATTTGTCCAAGTCCACACTACCCGCTGAGGGTGTTCATTCCGGTACTTGTCGATGAGATCAAACCCATCGACAAAGCCCCGAAAATGCTCCACTCCCCAGTTTTTAGTACCCTCTTTATATTTGGACCCTATACGATCTATATCGGGGTCAAGGACGGCATTCCAATCCCCCGCTAAAATTAACCGACGTGATGTCGTCATAAACGGCTCGATCTGCCGAAACAAAGCAAGTCGCTCAGCCTGGCTATGGGGCCCATAAACCCCAATGAGACGCAAAGCCTTATCATTTATGGTAGCATCCAGCACGCAAAGCCTGCCCGCCGGATCTGCGAAGACAAGAGCACACGCAGCCTTCAAAGTCTTGCTCACCAGCCAAGAGACACCCCTCGAGCGTCCATCAAAACATGCTGAATAAAGAGTAAACTCCCTAGACAGAATGTCTTCATAATCGCGAGAAGAAAAACGGGTCTCTTGCACACAACATATATTCACACCGAGGCTCTGAAGGTCGCGAACGAGTCTCACCCTTCGAGACTCCGACCTCAGGCCTCGGACATTCAAACTAGCTAACCAGAGTGCCATTATCGAATCGACTAGGGTCGCCCATCAGAGTTGAACATAGCTGGGGTGAGAACACCGACAGCCTGTCCCATTGATCCTGACGCCATCTCACTGTCGACGGTATCACCATGAGACAGACCGCCGATGTCCGCAGGATAAGTTAATTTTAGCGCCCTATACAGGGAAGGGTGAACAAAAACAGGGACCCTCCCTCTGCATGTTTTCAATGGATCAAGGTCAGGTTCATAAACCGCCGCTGGGGGCACCAATTTCAGGGACGAGTTCGCCTCCTCGATCATGCCCCAAATCTCCCGCGTACCCGGGCCGGATCGGACGACAGTCAGGAGTCTACGGGCATTTTTGAACTTTTCCGGCACCTCCACATCAACTCCATTGATGTGCCGGAAGTTATAGAGAATCCTCAGCGGCCTCGGGTTTTTAGTCTGCCCGCAGACCCTATCTAATTGCTCCCAGGATACGCGGCAGACGTCTTCCCCTGGGAGATATGGCGGTTTGACCTTTTTCTTCCTCTTCTCTGCTACTGGCGGCAACTCCGGGCTTCTCTCCCTCTTTTTTTGAGGAGAATGAGAGGGAGTAGGAGTGGGCGTGCATGTCGGTGTATGAGAGGGAGTGATGCCTGATGAGGTCTTAAAAGGGGAAGGAGTTTTGGAGGTACTGGATCTTGTTGGTGAGTTCGTCAGAGATTTAGGCGGAGGTGGTCTGACGAATTTGTTGGTACCTGAAGGGGAAGACGGGGCAGAGGATGAGGGGCAGGGCACCCCCAGCGACTTAGAATTCTTGGCCCGTTTTGCCTCTAATTTTTCCTTCAGCTTCTTTAAATTTAAAATCTTCTGCCAGCCAGGCTCATTTAGCTTCTGCGTCTCTGTGGCTGATTTTTCGTAAGACGCCGAGGCGTCGCCCTCAGAGCTGGTAGAGGGAATGGGGATGTAGGTGGGTTTGTCCCTGGAGTTATGCTGGGACAGAGGTCCCGCTGTCTGGACCTTCCCTTTGGCCCTACCTACTACACGCCATTCCCCCTCATCCTTCTCCTTATCCACACTTGTGGAAGGCGTTGGTTTGAGGGGTAATGAGGGCATCGACCCAACCGAGGGATTTTCCCCACCGGTCCGTTTAGTAGGTAGGCCCATTACAGGCGCCGCGGATTTTTCAGTGTCGGCCAAAGGGGGATTTGGGTCGCCAGCAACCGGAGCTCCAGGGGCCTTCTTCCCTGGGCAGGAGGAGGAGAGATGACCAGTCACTCCACACCTCCAGCATACTGGTTTTCTGCCAGTCACAATGACTGGCAATCTCCGGTTGCCAAAATCCAGACAGTTGGGGATGGACTTGAAGGCCGCCTCGTCTATCATGATATCGAAAGTCCACCCCCCGTTCAAATTGTCCGAGAGAGCCCCTAAAATTTGGCCGTACTGCATAAAAAATGCAGCCAGGAGCTCTCCGGAAATTTGAGGAGGAACCTCAAAAACTGCCACCCTGGTCCTTCGCCTGCCTAGATATTCCGTGCGGAGAATAAGGTCTTTCGTAATTAATTCTCTCTTTGCCATATCTAGGCAATCTTCTGGCGTGGGCAGCAGCACGTCCCACATAAAAAACTTTACGCCTTTAATAACTCTTTGGGGTTTTATCCCCAGGGACATAAGTGATTTGATCACTGTGTCTTTCGTGGATCGACAGATTTTGCGCGTACGCCTGTCAACCGCGAAGACGGTCACCATTCGTTGTTCGAATGTCTGAAGCTCTTGAACGTCTTTGAGGATGCCATCTTTGTTTACCAGATGGGCAAAATCCTTTGCCTTTTCCAAGAACTCCGCGATATTCACTATACAGCTCGGTGGGGACTTCCAGCAAGAGGGCGATTCCTCGGCTGTAGACTTAGCTTGTGCCACTTTCGGCACCTTGTCGTTTGATGAGTTGGAGACCTGCATAGCCTCCTCCTTGTCATTTACACTTGTCTGGTCTGGCTTGTTTGGGGTAACCTTACCCCGTTTTTTACTTTTGGGTTTATCTGGGGGGTCGGCTTTAGCAGCCGCCCCAAAGAGGTCTTTTTTGACCCCTGACCGACTCATCTCGTCGGCCATTAAAGGGTTAACGTGAAAAGCTGGCCAAATTGCAAGGAGCTGGGATAGGGGGAGAAGAGAAGTAATAAAAAAATAAAAGGGAGAAGAAAAAAAAAGGTAGTTTCTTCTAAAATTAGAAGAAATTAAATAAAGTAAACAAAAAGTCAAACTATAAAATAACAATAAACTTTAGAAAAATAAAAAACAAACAGGAAAACTATAAACTAACTTGTCTCTTAAGACTTTAAAAAAAATAAAGATGGCGCCCGAAGGCAGCCGAAAATAAAAGAAACTCCTACTTTTTTTTTCTCAATTAAAACACAGAAAGAAAAAGAAAAGAAAGAAAAATGTCTGGTTTGACACTAGTCAAACCAAACTAAAAAAGGTTTGCGGCCGAAGCCGCTAAAGAAATAAATTAACTAAAAAGCAGAAAATTAAAAATTACAGGATTGCGACCGAAGTCGCTAAATAAAACGGGGGAGGGTAAAAAACGAAAAGGAGGACAAATTAAAACAAAACTTTTTCTTTTTTCCTTTCTTTAACTAGTAAAACAGAAAATAAAAAAGCCGGTAAGACTGTCTTACCGAACTAAAAAATGTTGGCCGAAGCCAAGAAATAAATAAATTTAAAGGAAAGAAATAAAACAAATGAAAAATCAAAACTTAAAAAATAACTTAACTTAACGAACAAAAGTCAATAAAGTTCTTCAAAAATTACACGTTCGCCGGTACAAAAATTGGTCCTAAAAATTAACAACACGCCTTCCTACAAAGGAAGCCGCAAAGTCAGTTAACGAAACTAGCCGCAGCCAGGAACAATATTTATTTGCATGTAACATACAAAATGTGGCACAAGGCCAAAAAGGGGGTTGGGGAAGGACGGTCATCATCTGTCTTAAACTAAAAACTTAGCTAGTCGCAAACACTGACCCAAACATACCAACAATAGTCCTAGCACCAAAACAACACATTCTTCCATACCTTTCTTACTACATCCACCATAATTCCTCAAATTCTCTATGAAATTCTAACTAGTCCCCATATGTACAATTCAAAGTCTGTGGGGGGGGGGGATAACAATTTAAAAACCCCGATGAATATTTACAATATGCAAAAATATATACAAGAAACAAAACAAAATAAGATTAGTAATAAAACCCCCCACAATACCTAAATGTGGCAGAAACATCAGTTAACTAGACGAAATAATTGCGGGATTATAGCAGTAAAAACGGTCATCCTTCCCAAATCACTCACACAGACACACACCCATTTAGACACAATAACAAAAACGAAAAACCACACACACGAAACGAAAGTCATCCCGCAACCACCAGAGAACTGACGTCACTGGCCACCTAACGAGGGAAGGGATGGGGAATTAAACCAAAGAAAAGAATAGGGACAGAAATAAAAGGGGGGCTAATGGGCATTCATACCCTAGCTAAGTTAAGCAGAAACAAGAAAACTAAAGATTCAAAACTAAACCTAAACTAGCCTAATATCGGGACGGGTTGCTCTGTTCAACCCATGAGGGACGAAATCCTGCACCTAGCCGAGGTCCAAGTGCCACTCCAAGTCAGCTCCTCTCACTCTACACATTCGCGCAAGATTCACCCACCTTTTGGCGAATTCTGATGAAGGGAGTCGCCGCCTTTCCGTCCTAATCTTGACTTTAAGCTGATGCTTAAAGTACAAGATTAGTAGGGAAGAAGTGAACTTCTCGCCTCCATAGAATCCCTTCTGACGTGTCACCCAAATCACGACTCTCATAACTCCTAGCAAGCAGTGGAACACATAAAGTTCAGACTTCGTTAACGGCGGGGCCACATTGCTACAAACAGAAGCGGCCTCAAGGACGAAAAACTTTCCCTGCAACATGCGAACCATGAGACCTTCAACAAACTTACACAATGGTGCTACCAACTTGCAATGAAAGAAGACGTGACCAAGGGTCTCGACTTCCCCCTCACAACGTCGGCAGTTTGGATATTTCTCCAAACCCGCTGCGCAAAGTTTTTTGCCGACCCAGAGGGCCCCACGTATCACCAGCCAGGTGAGGGATGCCTCATCGTTGTTGAGACATTTCAACCCGGAAGCCCAAGGCCAGATTGAGCGAGCCTCCTGCTTCGTAAGACCGAGCTTGTCAATCAGATCATCATGAACGGACCCCCTGACTACCACCTGATATAATGCCCTACGAGACAACGCCTGGACGTTGTGGAGGCCAACCGTCGCCCGTAAGAGGTGTTTCAGAGCCAGACGACATTCACGGTAGAAGGAGCACTCGACACGAGGCAAACGGCCAGCCTCCTTCTCGCCCGAGTGCACACTTCTCAAGGATGGAAAGGATCTTCGGGCGTCTTCCTTCCAGAAGGCGCCCCCGTCATCCGTGTCGCGACACAAACGATCCAGGAACCCGATGCGAAGCATATCGAGACGAATCTCAATGCTAGGCATACCTAGACCGCCTTCAGTAGGATGAAGGCAACAGATCTCCCGACATACCCCTGGAGCTCTGCCTCTCCACAAGAAAGAGAACAAGAGCTGTACTAATGAACGCACTGTGGTAGACGGAAGTGGAAGTACCGAGAGTCGGTAAAGGAGAATCGGGTAGATATGCGAAACACATACCTCCGCCCTCCCCTTCAAGGAAAGATTCCTCCGAGACCACAACTTAATTGCGCCCTCGGCCTTCTCCCGTACCTCCGACCAATTCATATCCAACTGGATATCAGGACCGAACCAGACGCCGAGTATCTTGATCGGCCCATCCGTCCAGCTGAATGGTCCGGGAAGAGAAACCCCCTTCCACGCACCCAACCGCAAGCCAACAGACTTATCGCGGTTGATCTTGGCCCCTGTCACCATCTCATAGCCACTGATTTCTCTGCTGACTTCGTTAATCTCGGCTCTGCTCGACACAAGAACCGAAACGTCGTCAGCATAGGCAGAATACCTGGCCGAGGTGGTAGCACCAGGTAAAGAGATTCCGCGTAGGACCGGATTCGCCTTTAACTTGCGAAGGAAAGGTTCCAACGCAAGAACGTAAAGCATAGGCGAGAGCGGACAACCCTGACGAATAGATCGAGACAATACGAAAGGTTCCGATCTTACCCCGTTCACTTCTACCAGCGCACCGGGAGTCGCATACATAAGCCGGATCCAGGAGCGAAAGTACGGCCCGAAACCGGCAGCCGAAAGAACAGCCTCCAAGAATCGATGGTCAACCCTATCAAAGGCCTTGGACTGATCTAAATTGATCAGCGCGGCTTCACTGTCGACTTTCTCGATGATCAGGCGCACCATATGAAGGTTGTCCTGAATAGTCCGGCCCTTCACAGAACAAGTCTGCTCGGAGCCAATCAGACTAGACAGGACAAGCTGCAAACGGTTAGCCAAGACCTTAGCCAAAATCTTTAACTCTGTATTTAACATAGTTAAAGGGCGAAAGTTACCTATCCCATCCCCACCGCTTTTGCCCTTACGCACCAACTTGATCACACCCCTGGTGAAGCGTTGAGGTATAGACCCCTGCTTCATCCAGTTGTTGAAGACCAGCTGCAGCAAAGGAACAAAAACGGGCGACTGCCTCAAGTAAACTTCGTAAGGAAGACCATCTAATCCCGGAGATTTATCCAGGCCAACCTGTTTCAGCGCTTCCCAGATTTCCGACTCAGTGATGGGACCCTCGCACCCAGCCGCTTCAGCTGCCTCAAGGCAGGGAAAGTCAGCTAAATAGGTGTCGAACTGAGCAGAGCTCAGACCGGGCTCCCTGGTAAAAAGATCCCGAAAGTAATCCCGAAAAGCCTCGCATATGCCCGAGTTTGTAGTCACTGTCCGCCCATCCGGCAATGTGACGCTCGCGATATGCCGTCTTGAAGCATTCCTACTTTCCTCTGCACGCAATTCTGCGGCCATATTCGTCGCCTCAGAGGACATTCTTTTTAACCTAGCCCTAACTACCAGAGCTTGATCCTTCTTGGTAAGCAAGGAGGACAACTCTGCCTTAGCTAGGACTACTTCCCCACTATCACGGGATTTCACAGCCCGATCGACTCTTTGCTCTAACACCGTTTGCGCCGCTAATCTATCTACGTTGAGTCGACGACTAAAATCGGCAGCAAACGTTCGAATTTTAGATTTAAGTTTGTCCCACCAGGCATTTCCCACCACAGCCCCCGTCAGTTCCCTTTGTAAGGTTAGTAAAAACTGGTCCCGGAAATGCTGCTCGCCAAATAACGAGCAGTTGAATTTCCAGTAGCCAGTTATCCTAACATTAGGCTTATCTAAGTTTACACGGACCCGGACAAGCCTATGATCCGAATAAACTATATAATGAAAACTTGGACACCCTAAGAGTCCTACATCGACTCTCCTAACTAAAACTCGGTCGAGGTAGCTCGCAAGCACACCTACAGCCGAGCTGCCACTATTTGTCCAAGTCCACACTACCCGCTGAGGGTGTTCATTCCGGTACTTGTCGATGAGATCAAACCCATCGACAAAGCCCCGAAAATGCTCCACTCCCCAGTTTTTAGTACCCTCTTTATATTTGGACCCTATACGATCTATATCGGGGTCAAGGACGGCATTCCAATCCCCCGCTAAAATTAACCGACGTGATGTCGTCATAAACGGCTCGATCTGCCGAAACAAAGCAAGTCGCTCAGCCTGGCTATGGGGCCCATAAACCCCAATGAGACGCAAAGCCTTATCATTTATGGTAGCATCCAGCACGCAAAGCCTGCCCGCCGGATCTGCGAAGACAAGAGCACACGCAGCCTTCAAAGTCTTGCTCACCAGCCAAGAGACACCCCTCGAGCGTCCATCAAAACATGCTGAATAAAGAGTAAACCCTCTAGACAGAATGTCTTCATAATCGCGAGAAGAAAAACGGGTCTCTTGCACACAACATATATTCACACCGAGGCTCTGAAGGTCGCGAACGAGTCTCACCCTTCGAGACTCCGACCTCAGGCCTCGGACATTCAAACTAGCTAACCAGAGTGCCATTATCGAATCGACTAGGGTCGCCCATCAGAGTTGAACATAGCTGGGGTGAGGACACCGACAGCCTGTCCCATTGATCCTGACGCCATCTCACTGTCGACGGTATCACCATGAGACAGACCGCCGATGTCCGCAGGATAAGTTAATTTTAGCGCCCTATACAGGGAAGGGTGAACAAAAACAGGGACCCTCCCTCTGCATGTTTTCAATGGATCAAGGTCAGGTTCATAAACCGCCGCTGGGGGCACCAATTTCAGGGACGAGTTCGCCTCCTCGATCATGCCCCAAATCTCCCGCGTACCCGGGCCGGATCGGACGACAGTCAGGAGTCTACGGGCATTTTTGAACTTTTCCGGCACCTCCACATCAACTCCATTGATGTGCCGGAAGTTGAAGAGAATCTTCAGCGGCCTCGGGTTTTTCGTCTGCCCGCAGACCCTTTCTAATTGCTCCCCGGATACGCGGCAGACGTCTTCCCCTGTGAGATATGGTGGTTTGATCTTTTTCTTTCTCTTCTCTGCTACTGCAGGCAACTCCGGGCTTCTCTCCCTCTTTTTTTGAGGAGAATGAGAGGGAGTAGGTGTGGGCGTGCATGTCGGAGTATGAGAGGGAGTGATGCCTGATGAGGTCTTAAAAGGGGAAGGAGTTTTTGAGGTACAGGTTCTTGTTGGCGAATTGGTCAGAGATTTAGGCGGAGGTGGTTTCATAAATTTGTTGGTACCTGAAGGGGAAGACGGGGCAGAGGATGAGGGGCAGGGCACCCCCAGCGACTTGGAATTCTTAGCCCGTTTTGAGTCGATTTTTTCCTTTAACTTTTTAAGATTTAAAATTTTCTGCCAGCTAGGCTCGTTGAGTTTTTGCGCTGCTGTGGCTGACTTTTCGTAAGACGCCGAGGCGTCGCCCTCAGAGCTGGTAGAGGGAATGGGGATGTAGGTGGGTTTATCCCTGGAGTTATGCTGGGACAGAGGTCCCGCTGTCTGGACCTTCCCTTTGGCCCTACCTACTACACGCCATTCCCCCTCATCCTTCTCCTTATCCACACTTGTGGAAGGCGTCGGTTTGAGGGGTAATGAGGGCATCGACCCAACCGAGGGATTTTCCCCACCGGTCCGTTTAGTAGGTAGGCCCATTACAGGCGCCGCGGATTTTTCAGTGTCGGCCAAAGGGGGATTTTGGTCGCTAGCAACCGGAGCTCCAGGGGCCTTCTTCCCTGGGCAGGAGGAGGAGAGATGACCAGTCACTCCACACCTCCAGCATACTGGTTTTCTGCCAGTCACAATGACTGGCAATCTCCGGTTGCCAAAATCCAGACAGTTGGGGATGGACTTGAAGGCCGCCTCGTCTATCATGATATCGAAAGTCCACCCCCCGTTCAAATTGTCCGAGAGAGCCCCTAAAATTTGGCCGTACTGCATAAAAAATGCAGCCAGGAGCTCTCCGGAAATTTGAGGAGGAACCTCAAAAACGGCCACCCTGGTCCTTCGCCTGCCTAGATATTCCGTGCGGAGAATAAGGTCTTTCGTAATTAATTCTCTCTTTGCCATATCTAGGCAATCTTCTGGCGTGGGCAGCAGCACGTCCCACATAAAAAACTTTACGCCTTTAATAACTCTTTGGGGTTTTATCCCCAGGGACATAAGTGATTTGATCACTGTGTCTTTCGTGGATCGACAGATTTTGCGCGTACGCCTGTCAACCGCGAAGACGGTCACCATTCGTTGTTCGAATGTCTGAAGCTCTTGAACGTCTTTGAGGATGCCATCTTTGTTTACCAGATGGGCAAAATCCTTTGCCTTTTCCAAGAACTCCGCGATATTCACTATACAGCTCGGTGGGGACTTCCAGCAAGAGGGCGATTCCTCGGCTGTAGACTTAGCTTGTGCCACTTTCGGCACCTTGTCGTTTGATGAGTTGGAGACCTGCATAGCCTCCTCCTTGTCATTTACACTTGTCTGGTCTGGCTTGTTTGGGGTAACCTTACCCCGTTTCTTATTCTTAGTTTTATCCGGGGGATCGGCTTTAGCAGCCGCCCCAAAGAGGTCTTTTTTGACCCCTGACCGACTCATCTCGTCGGCCATTCCAAAGGGCTAAAACAGTAAAGCTGGCCAAATTGCAAGGAGCTGGGATAGGGGAGAAGAGAAGTAATAATAAAAAAAATAAAAAGGAGAAGAAAAAAAAAAGGTAGTTTCTTCTAAAATTAGAAGAACTTAAATAAAGTAAACAAAAAGTCAAACTATAAAATAACAATAAACTTTAGAAAAATAAAAAACAAGAAGGCAAACTATAAACTAACTAGTCTCGTAAGACTTTAAAAAGAAATTAAAGATGGCGCCCGAAGGCAGCCGAAAATAAAAGAGACTCCTACTTTTTTTTTTTTCTCAATTAAAACACAGAAAGAAAAAGAAAAGAAAGAAAAATGTCTGGTTTGACACTAGTCAAACCAAACTAAAAAAGGTTTGCGGCCGAAGCCGCTAAAGAAATAAATTAAATAAAAAGCAGAAACTTAAAAATTACAGGATTGCGACCGAAGTCGCTAAATAAAACGGGGGAGGGTAAAAAACGAAAAGGAGGACAAATTAAAACAAAACTTTTTCTTTTTTCTTTTCTTCAACTGGAATAACAACAGAAAATAAAAAAGCCGGTAAGACTGTCTTACCGAACTAAAAAAATGTTGGCCGAAGCCAAGAAATAAATAAATTTAAAGGAAAGAAATAAAACAAATGAAAAATCAAAACTTAAAAAATAACTTAACTTAACGAACAAAAGTCAATAAAGTTCTTCAAAAATTACACGTTCGCCGGTACAAAAATTGGTCCTGAAAATTAACAACACGCCTTCCTACAAAGGAAGCCGCAAAGTCAGTTAACGAAACTAGCCGCAGCCAGGAACAATATTTATTTGCATGTAACATACAAAATGTGGCACAAGGCCAAAAAGGGGGTTGGGGAAGGACGGTCATCATCTGTCTTAAACTAAAAACTTAGCTAGTCGCAACCACTGACCCAAACATACCAACAATAGTCCTAACACCAAAACAACACATTCTTCCATACCTTTCTTTCTACATCCACCATAATTCCTCAAATTCTCTATGAAATTCTAACTAGTCCCCATATGTACAATTCAAAGTCTGTGGGGGGGGGGGAATAACAATTTAAAAACCCCAATGAATATTTACAATATGCAAAAATATATACAAGAAACAAAACAAAATAAGATTAGTAATAAAACCCCCCACAATACCTAAATGTGGCAGAAACATCAGTTAACTAGACGAAATAATTGCGGGATTATAGCAGTAAAAACGGTCATCCTTCCCAAATCACTCACACAGACACACACCCATTTAGACACAATAACAAAAACGAAAAACCACACACACGAAACGAAAGTCATCCCGCAACCACCAGAGAACTGACGTCACTGGCCACCTAACGAGGGAAGGGATGGGGAATTAAACCAAAGAAAAAAAAATAGGGACAGAAATAAAAGGGGGGCTAATGGGCATTCATACCCTAGCTAAGTTAAGCAGAAACAAGAAAACTAAAGATTCAAAACTAAACCTAAACTAGCCTAATATCGGGACGGGTTGCTCTGTTCAACCCATGAGGGACGAAATCCTGCACCTAGCCGAGGTCCAAGTGCCACTCCAAGTCAGCTCCTCTCACTCTACACATTCGCGCAAGATTCACCCACCTTTTGGCGAATTCTGATGAAGGGAGTCGCCGCCTTTCCGTCCTAATCTTGACTTTAAGCTGATGCTTAAAGTACAAGATTAGTAGGGAAGAAGTGAACTTCTCGCCTCCATAGAATCCCTTCTGACGTGTCACCCAAATCACGACTCTCATAACTCCTAGCAAGCAGTGGAACACATAAAGTTCAGACTTCGTTAACGGCGGGGCCACATTGCTACAAACAGAAGCGGCCTCAAGGACGAAAAACTTTCCCTGCAACATGCGAACCATGAGACCTTCAACAAACTTACACAATGGTGCTACCAACTTGCAATGAAAGAAGACGTGACCAAGGGTCTCGACTTCCCCCTCACAACGTCGGCAGTTTGGATATTTCTCCAAACCCGCTGCGCAAAGTTTTTTGCCGACCCAGAGGGCCCCACGTATCACCAGCCAGGTGAGGGATGCCTCATCGTTGTTGAGACATTTCAACCCGGAAGCCCAAGGCCAGATTGAGCGAGCCTCCTGCTTCGTAAGACCGAGCTTGTCAATCAGATCATCATGAACGGACCCCCTGACTACCACCTGATATAATGCCCTACGAGACAACGCCTGGACGTTGTGGAGGCCAACCGTCGCCCGTAAGAGGTGTTTCAGAGCCAGACGACATTCACGGTAGAAGGAGCACTCGACACGAGGCAAACGGCCAGCCTCCTTCTCGCCCGAGTGCACACTTCTCAAGGATGGAAAGGATCTTCGGGCGTCTTCCTTCCAGAAGGCGCCCCCGTCATCCGTGTCGCGACACAAACGATCCAGGAACCCGATGCGAAGCATATCGAGACGAATCTCAATGCTAGGCATACCTAGACCGCCTTCAGTAGGATGAAGGCAACAGATCTCCCGACATACCCCTGGAGCTCTGCCTCTCCACAAGAAAGAGAACAAGAGCTGTACTAATGAACGCACTGTGGTAGACGGAAGTGGAAGTACCGAGAGTCGGTAAAGGAGAATCGGGTAGATATGCGAAACACATACCTCCGCCCTCCCCTTCAAGGAAAGATTCCTCCGAGACCACAATTTAATTGCGCCCTCGGCCTTCTCCCGTACCTCCGACCAATTCATATCCAACTGGATATCAGGACCGAACCAGACGCCGAGTATCTTGATCGGCCCATCCGTCCAGCTGAATGGTCCGGGAAGAGAAACCCCCTTCCACGCACCCAACCGCAAGCCAACAGACTTATCGCGGTTGATCTTGGCCCCTGTCACCATCTCATAGCCACTGATTTCTCTGCTGACTTCGTTAATCTCGGCTCTGCTCGACACAAGAACCGAAACGTCGTCAGCATAGGCAGAATACCTGGCCGAGGTGGTAGCACCAGGTAAAGAGATTCCGCGTAGGACCGGATTCGCCTTTAACTTGCGAAGGAAAGGTTCCAACGCAAGAACGTAAAGCATAGGCGAGAGCGGACAACCCTGACGAATAGATCGAGACAATACGAAAGGTTCCGATCTTACCCCGTTCACTTCTACCAGCGCACCGGGAGTCGCATACATAAGCCGGATCCAGGAGCGAAAGTACGGCCCGAAACCGGCAGCCGAAAGAACAGCCTCCAAGAATCGATGGTCAACCCTATCAAAGGCCTTGGACTGATCTAAATTGATCAGCGCGGCTTCACTGTCGACTTTCTCGATGATCAGGCGCACCATATGAAGGTTGTCCTGAATAGTCCGGCCCTTCACAGAACAAGTCTGCTCGGAGCCAATCAGACTAGACAGGACAAGCTGCAAACGGTTAGCCAAGACCTTAGCCAAAATCTTTAACTCTGTATTTAACATAGTTAAAGGGCGAAAGTTACCTATCCCATCCCCACCGCTTTTGCCCTTACGCACCAACTTGATCACACCCCTGGTGAAGCGTTGAGGTATAGACCCCTGCTTCATCCAGTTGTTGAAGACCAGCTGCAGCAAAGGAACAAAAACGGGCGACTGCCTCAAGTAAACTTCGTAAGGAAGACCATCTAATCCCGGAGATTTATCCAGGCCAACCTGTTTCAGCGCTTCCCAGATTTCCGACTCAGTGATGGGACCCTCGCACCCAGCCGCTTCAGCTGCCTCAAGGCAGGGAAAGTCAGCTAAATAGGTGTCGAACTGAGCAGAGCTCAGACCGGGCTCCCTGGTAAAAAGATCCCGAAAGTAATCCCGAAAAGCCTCGCATATGCCCGAGTTTGTAGTCACTGTCCGCCCATCCGGCAATGTGACGCTCGCGATATGCCGTCTTGAAGCATTCCTACTTTCCTCTGCACGCAATTCTGCGGCCATATTCGTCGCCTCAGAGGACATTCTTTTTAACCTAGCCCTAACTACCAGAGCTTGATCCTTCTTGGTAAGCAAGGAGGACAACTCTGCCTTAGCTAGGACTACTTCCCCACTATCACGGGATTTCACAGCCCGATCGACTCTTTGCTCTAACACCGTTTGCGCCGCTAATCTATCTACGTTGAGTCGACGACTAAAATCGGCAGCAAACATTCGAATTTTAGATTTAAGTTTGTCCCACCAGGCATTTCCCACCACAGCCCCCGTCAGTTCCCTTTGTAAGGTTAGTAAAAACTGGTCCCGGAAATGCTGCTCGCCAAATAACGAGCAGTTGAATTTCCAGTAGCCAGTTATCCTAACATTAGGCTTATCTAAGTTTACACGGACCCGGACAAGCCTATGATCCGAATAAACTATATAATGAAAACTTGGACACCCTAAGAGTCCTACATCGACTCTCCTAACTAAAACTCGGTCGAGGTAGCTCGCAAGCACACCTACAGCCGAGCTGCCACTATTTGTCCAAGTCCACACTACCCGCTGAGGGTGTTCATTCCGGTACTTGTCGATGAGATCAAACCCATCGACAAAGCCCCGAAAATGCTCCACTCCCCAGTTTTTAGTACCCTCTTTATATTTGGACCCTATACGATCTATATCGGGGTCAAGGACGGCATTCCAATCCCCCGCTAAAATTAACCGACGTGATGTCGTCATAAACGGCTCGATCTGCCGAAACAAAGCAAGTCGCTCAGCCTGGCTATGGGGCCCATAAACCCCAATGAGACGCAAAGCCTTATCATTTATGGTAGCATCCAGCACGCAAAGCCTGCCCGCCGGATCTGCGAAGACAAGAGCACACGCAGCCTTCAAAGTCTTGCTCACCAGCCAAGAGACACCCCTCGAGCGTCCATCAAAACATGCTGAATAAAGAGTAAACTCCCTAGACAGAATGTCTTCATAATCGCGAGAAGAAAAACGGGTCTCTTGCACACAACATATATTCACACCGAGGCTCTGAAGGTCGCGAACGAGTCTCACCCTTCGAGACTCCGACCTCAGGCCTCGGACATTCAAACTAGCTAACCAGAGTGCCATTATCGAATCGACTAGGGTCGCCCATCACAGTTGAACATAGCTGGGGTGAGGACACCGACAGCCTGTCCCATTGATCCTGACGCCATCTCACTGTCGACGGTATCACCATGAGACAGACCGCCGATGTCCGCAGGATAAGTTAATTTTAGCGCCCTATACAGGGAAGGGTGAACAAAAACAGGGACCCTTCCTCTGCATGTTTTCAATGGATCAAGGTCAGGTTCATAAACCGCCGCTGGGGGCACCAATTTCAGGGACGAGTTCGCCTCCTCGATCATGCCCCAAATCTCCCGCGTACCCGGGCCAGATCGGACGACAGTCAGGAGTCTACGGGCATTTTTGAACTTTTCCGGCACCTCCACATCAACTCCATTGATGTGCCGGAAGTTAAATAGAATCCTCAGCGGCCTCGGGTTTTTAGTCTGCCCGCAGACCCTTTCTAATTGCTCCCCGGATACGCGGCAGACGTCTTCCCCTGTGAGATATGGTGGTTTGATCTTTTTCTTCCTCTTCTCTGCTACTGCAGGCAACTCCGGGCTTCTCTCCCTCTTTTTTTGAGGAGAATGAGAGGGAGTAGGTGTGGGCGTGCATGTCGGAGTATGAGAGGGTGTGATGCCTGATGAGGTCTTGAAAGGGGAAGGAGTTTTTGAATTACAAGATCTTGTTGGTGAGTTGGTCAGAGATTTGGGCGGAGGTGGTTTCATGAATTTGTTGGTTCCTGAAGGGGAAGACGGGGCAGAGGATGAGGGGCAAGGCCCCCAGCGCGACTTACGGTTCTTAGAGCGACTGGCATCTAGCTTTTCTTTTAGCTTTTTTAAATTTAAAATTTTCTGCCAGCTAGGTTCACATAGCTTCTGCGTCTCTGTGGCTGATTTTTCGTAGGACGCCGAGGCGTCGCCCTCAGAGCTGGTAGAGGGAATGGGGATGTAGGTGGGTTTGTCCCTGGAGTTATGCTGGGACAGAGGTCCCGCTGTCTGGACCTTCCCTTTGGCCCTACCTACTACACGCCATTCCCCCTCATCCTTCTCCTTATCCACACTTGTGGAAGGCGTTGGTTTGAGGGGTAATGAGGGCATCGACCCAACCGAGGGATTTTCCCCACCGGTCCGTTTAGTAGGTAGGCCCATTACAGGCGCCGCGGATTTTTCAGTGTCGGCCAAAGGGGGATTTGGGTCGCCAGCAACCGGAGCTCCAGGGGCCTTCTTCCCTGGGCAGGAGGAGGAGAGATGACCAGTCACTCCACACCTCCAGCATACTGGTTTTCTGCCAGTCACAATGACTGGCAATCTCCGGTTGCCAAAATCCAGACAGTTGGGGATGGACTTGAAGGCCGCCTCGTCTATCATGATATCGAAAGTCCACCCCCCGTTCAAATTGTCCGAGAGAGCCCCTAAAATTTGGCCGTACTGCATAAAAAATGCAGCCAAGAGCTCTCCGGAAATTTGAGGAGGAACCTCAAAAACTGCCACCCTGGTCCTTCGCCTGCCTAGATATTCCGTGCGGAGAATAAGGTCTTTCGTAATTAATTCTCTCTTTGCCATATCTAGGCAATCTTCTGGCGTGGGCAGCAGCACGTCCCACATAAAAAACTTTACGCCTTTAATAACTCTTTGGGGTTTTATCCCCAGGGACATAAGTGATTTGATCACTGTGTCTTTCGTGGATCGACAGATTTTGCGCGTACGCCTGTCAACCGCGAAGACGGTCACCATTCGTTGTTCGAATGTCTGAAGCTCTTGAACGTCTTTGAGGATGCCATCTTTGTTTACCAGATGGGCAAAATCCTTTGCCTTTTCCAAGAACTCCGCGATATTCACTATACAGCTCGGTGGGGACTTCCAGCAAGAGGGCGATTCCTCGGCTGTAGACTTAGCTTGTGCCACTTTCGGCACCTTGTCATTTGATGAGTTGGAGACCTGCATAGCCTCCTCCTTGTCATTTACACTTGTCTGGTCTGGCTTGTTTGGGGTAACCTTACCCCGTTTTTTACTTTTGGGTTTATCTGGGGGGTCGGCTTTAGCAGCCGCCCCAAAGAGGTCTTTTTTGACCCCTGACCGACTCATCTCGTCGGCCATTAAAGGGTTAACGTGAAAAGCTGGCCAAATTGCAAGGAGCTGGGATAGGGGGAGAAGAGAAGTAATAAAAAAATAAAAGGGAGAAGAAAAAAAAAGGTAGTTTCTTCTAAAATTAGAAGAAATTAAATAAAGTAAACAAAAAGTCAAACTATAAAATAACAATAAACTTTAGAAAAATAAAAAACAAACAGGAAAACTATAAACTAACTTGTCTCTTAAGACTTTAAAAAAAATAAAGATGGCGCCCGAAGGCAGCCGAAAATAAAAGAAACTCCTACTTTTTTTTTCTCAATTAAAACACAGAAAGAAAAAGAAAAGAAAGAAAAATGTCTGGTTTGACACTAGTCAAACCAAACTAAAAAAGGTTTGCGGCCGAAGCCGCTAAAGAAATAAATTAACTAAAAAGCAGAAAATTAAAAATTACAGGATTGCGACCGAAGTCGCTAAATAAAACGGGGGAGGGTAAAAAACGAAAAGGAGGACAAATTAAAACAAAACTTTTTCTTTTTTCCTTTCTTTAACTAGTAAAACAGAAAATAAAAAAGCCGGTAAGACTGTCTTACCGAACTAAAAAATGTTGGCCGAAGCCAAGAAATAAATAAATTTAAAGGAAAGAAATAAAACAAATGAAAAAATCAAAACTTAAAAAATAACTTAACTTAACGAACAAAAGTCAATAAAGTTCTTCAAAAATTACACGTTCGCCGGTACAAAAATTGGTCCTGAAAATTAACAACACGCCTTCCTACAAAGGAAGCCGCAAAGTCAGTTAACGAAACTAGCCGCAGCCAGGAACAATATTTATTTGCATGTAACATACAAAATGTGGCACAAGGCCAAAAAGGGGGTTGGGGAAGGACGGTCATCATCTGTCTTAAACTAAAAACTTAGCTAGTCGCAAACACTGACCCAAACATACCAACAATAGACTAGCACCAAAACAACACATTCTTCCATACCTTTCTTACTACATCCACCATAATTCCTCAAATTCTCTATGAAATTCTAACTATTCCCCATATGTACAATTCAAAGTCTGTGGGGGGGGGGATAACAATTTAAAAACCCCGATGAATATTTACAATATGCAAAAATATATACAAGAAACAAAACAAAATAAGATTAGTAATAAAACCCCCCACAATACCTAAATGTGGCAGAAACATCAGTTAACTAGACGAAATAATTGCGGGATTATAGCAGTAAAAACGGTCATCCTTCCCAAATCACTCACACAGACACACACCCATTTAGACACAATAACAAAAACGAAAAACCACACACACGAAACGAAAGTCATCCCGCAACCACCAGAGAACTGACGTCACTGGCCACCTAACGAGGGAAGGGATGGGGAATTAAACCAAAGAAAAAAAATAGGGACAGAAATAAAAGGGGGGCTAATGGGCATTCATACCCTAGCTAAGTTAAGCAGAAACAAGAAAACTAAAGATTCAAAACTAAACCTAAACTAGCCTAATATCGGGACGGGTTGCTCTGTTCAACCCATGAGGGACGAAATCCTGCACCTAGCCGAGGTCCAAGTGCCACTCCAAGTCAGCTCCTCTCACTCTACACATTCGCGCAAGATTCACCCACCTTTTGGCGAATTCTGATGAAGGGAGTCGCCGCCTTTCCGTCCTAATCTTGACTTTAAGCTGATGCTTAAAGTACAAGATTAGTAGGGAAGAAGTGAACTTCTCGCCTCCATAGAATCCCTTCTGACGTGTCACCCAAATCACGACTCTCATAACTCCTAGCAAGCAGTGGAACACATAAAGTTCAGACTTCGTTAACGGCGGGGCCACATTGCTACAAACAGAAGCGGCCTCAAGGACGAAAAACTTTCCCTGCAACATGCGAACCATGAGACCTTCAACAAACTTACACAATGGTGCTACCAACTTGCAATGAAAGAAGACGTGACCAAGGGTCTCGACTTCCCCCTCACAACGTCGGCAGTTTGGATATTTCTCCAAACCCGCTGCGCAAAGTTTTTTGCCGACCCAGAGGGCCCCACGTATCACCAGCCAGGTGAGGGATGCCTCATCGTTGTTGAGACATTTCAACCCGGAAGCCCAAGGCCAGATTGAGCGAGCCTCCTGCTTCGTAAGACCGAGCTTGTCAATCAGATCATCATGAACGGACCCCCTGACTACCACCTGATATAATGCCCTACGAGACAACGCCTGGACGTTGTGGAGGCCAACCGTCGCCCGTAAGAGGTGTTTCAGAGCCAGACGACATTCACGGTAGAAGGAGCACTCGACACGAGGCAAACGGCCAGCCTCCTTCTCGCCCGAGTGCACACTTCTCAAGGATGGAAAGGATCTTCGGGCGTCTTCCTTCCAGAAGGCGCCCCCGTCATCCGTGTCGCGACACAAACGATCCAGGAACCCGATGCGAAGCATATCGAGACGAATCTCAATGCTAGGCATACCTAGACCGCCTTCAGTAGGATGAAGGCAACAGATCTCCCGACATACCCCTGGAGCTCTGCCTCTCCACAAGAAAGAGAACAAGAGCTGTACTAATGAACGCACTGTGGTAGACGGAAGTGGAAGTACCGAGAGTCGGTAAAGGAGAATCGGGTAGATATGCGAAACACATACCTCCGCCCTCCCCTTCAAGGAAAGATTCCTCCGAGACCACAACTTAATTGCGCCCTCGGCCTTCTCCCGTACCTCCGACCAATTCATATCCAACTGGATATCAGGACCGAACCAGACGCCGAGTATCTTGATCGGCCCATCCGTCCAGCTGAATGGTCCGGGAAGAGAAACCCCCTTCCACGCACCCAACCGCAAGCCAACAGACTTATCGCGGTTGATCTTGGCCCCTGTCACCATCTCATAGCCACTGATTTCTCTGCTGACTTCGTTAATCTCGGCTCTGCTCGACACAAGAACCGAAACGTCGTCAGCATAGGCAGAATACCTGGCCGAGGTGGTAGCACCAGGTAAAGAGATTCCGCGTAGGACCGGATTCGCCTTTAACTTGCGAAGGAAAGGTTCCAACGCAAGAACGTAAAGCATAGGCGAGAGCGGACAACCCTGACGAATAGATCGAGACAATACGAAAGGTTCCGATCTTACCCCGTTCACTTCTACCAGCGCACCGGGAGTCGCATACATAAGCCGGATCCAGGAGCGAAAGTACGGCCCGAAACCGGCAGCCGAAAGAACAGCCTCCAAGAATCGATGGTCAACCCTATCAAAGGCCTTGGACTGATCTAAATTGATCAGCGCGGCTTCACTGTCGACTTTCTCGATGATCAGGCGCACCATATGAAGGTTGTCCTGAATAGTCCGGCCCTTCACAGAACAAGTCTGCTCGGAGCCAATCAGACTAGACAGGACAAGCTGCAAACGGTTAGCCAAGACCTTAGCCAAAATCTTTAACTCTGTATTTAACATAGTTAAAGGGCGAAAGTTACCTATCCCATCCCCACCGCTTTTGCCCTTACGCACCAACTTGATCACACCCCTGGTGAAGCGTTGAGGTATAGACCCCTGCTTCATCCAGTTGTTGAAGACCAGCTGCAGCAAAGGAACAAAAACGGGCGACTGCCTCAAGTAAACTTCGTAAGGAAGACCATCTAATCCCGGAGATTTATCCAGGCCAACCTGTTTCAGCGCTTCCCAGATTTCCGACTCAGTGATGGGACCCTCGCACCCAGCCGCTTCAGCTGCCTCAAGGCAGGGAAAGTCAGCTAAATAGGTGTCGAACTGAGCAGAGCTCAGACCGGGCTCCCTGGTAAAAAGATCCCGAAAGTAATCCCGAAAAGCCTCGCATATGCCCGAGTTTGTAGTCACTGTCCGCCCATCCGGCAATGTGACGCTCGCGATATGCCGTCTTGAAGCATTCCTACTTTCCTCTGCACGCAATTCTGCGGCCATATTCGTCGCCTCAGAGGACATTCTTTTTAACCTAGCCCTAACTACCAGAGCTTGATCCTTCTTGGTAAGCAAGGAGGACAACTCTGCCTTAGCTAGGACTACTTCCCCACTATCACGGGATTTCACAGCCCGATCGACTCTTTGCTCTAACACCGTTTGCGCCGCTAATCTATCTACGTTGAGTCGACGACTAAAATCGGCAGCAAACATTCGAATTTTAGATTTAAGTTTGTCCCACCAGGCATTTCCCACCACAGCCCCCGTCAGTTCCCTTTGTAAGGTTAGTAAAAACTGGTCCCGGAAATGCTGCTCGCCAAATAACGAGCAGTTGAATTTCCAGTAGCCAGTTATCCTAACATTAGGCTTATCTAAGTTTACACGGACCCGGACAAGCCTATGATCCGAATAAACTATATAATGAAAACTTGGACACCCTAAGAGTCCTACATCGACTCTCCTAACTAAAACTCGGTCGAGGTAGCTCGCAAGCACACCTACAGCCGAGCTGCCACTATTTGTCCAAGTCCACACTACCCGCTGAGGGTGTTCATTCCGGTACTTGTCGATGAGATCAAACCCATCGACAAAGCCCCGAAAATGCTCCACTCCCCAGTTTTTAGTACCCTCTTTATATTTGGACCCTATACGATCTATATCGGGGTCAAGGACGGCATTCCAATCCCCCGCTAAAATTAACCGACGTGATGTCGTCATAAACGGCTCGATCTGCCGAAACAAAGCAAGTCGCTCAGCCTGGCTATGGGGCCCATAAACCCCAATGAGACGCAAAGCCTTATCATTTATGGTAGCATCCAGCACGCAAAGCCTGCCCGCCGGATCTGCGAAGACAAGAGCACACGCAGCCTTCAAAGTCTTGCTCACCAGCCAAGAGACACCCCTCGAGCGTCCATCAAAACATGCTGAATAAAGAGTAAACTCCCTAGACAGAATGTCTTCATAATCGCGAGAAGAAAAACGGGTCTCTTGCACACAACATATATTCACACCGAGGCTCTGAAGGTCGCGAACGAGTCTCACCCTTCGAGACTCCGACCTCAGGCCTCGGACATTCAAACTAGCTAACCAGAGTGCCATTATCGAATCGACTAGGGTCGCCCATCACAGTTGAACATAGCTGGGGTGAGGACACCGACAGCCTGTCCCATTGATCCTGACGCCATCTCACTGTCGACGGTATCACCATGAGACAGACCGCCGATGTCCGCAGGATAAGTTAATTTTAGCGCCCTATACAGGGAAGGGTGAACAAAAACAGGGACCCTTCCTCTGCATGTTTTCAATGGATCAAGGTCAGGTTCATAAACCGCCGCTGGGGGCACCAATTTCAGGGACGAGTTCGCCTCCTCGATCATGCCCCAAATCTCCCGCGTACCCGGGCCAGATCGGACGACAGTCAGGAGTCTACGGGCATTTTTGAACTTTTCCGGCACCTCCACATCAACTCCATTGATGTGCCGGAAGTTAAATAGAATCCTCAGCGGCCTCGGGTTTTTAGTCTGCCCGCAGACCCTTTCTAATTGCTCCCCGGATACGCGGCAGACGTCTTCCCCTGTGAGATATGGTGGTTTGATCTTTTTCTTCCTCTTCTCTGCTACTGCAGGCAACTCCGGGCTTCTCTCCCTCTTTTTTTGAGGAGAATGAGAGGGAGTAGGTGTGGGCGTGCATGTCGGAGTATGAGAGGGTGTGATGCCTGATGAGGTCTTGAAAGGGGAAGGAGTTTTTGAATTACAAGATCTTGTTGGTGAGTTGGTCAGAGATTTGGGCGGAGGTGGTTTCATGAATTTGTTGGTTCCTGAAGGGGAAGACGGGGCAGAGGATGAGGGGCAAGGCCCCCAGCGCGACTTACGGTTCTTAGAGCGACTGGCATCTAGCTTTTCTTTTAGCTTTTTTAAATTTAAAATTTTCTGCCAGCTAGGTTCACATAGCTTCTGCGTCTCTGTGGCTGATTTTTCGTAGGACGCCGAGGCGTCGCCCTCAGAGCTGGTAGAGGGAATGGGGATGTAGGTGGGTTTGTCCCTGGAGTTATGCTGGGACAGAGGTCCCGCTGTCTGGACCTTCCCTTTGGCCCTACCTACTACACGCCATTCCCCCTCATCCTTCTCCTTATCCACACTTGTGGAAGGCGTTGGTTTGAGGGGTAATGAGGGCATCGACCCAACCGAGGGATTTTCCCCACCGGTCCGTTTAGTAGGTAGGCCCATTACAGGCGCCGCGGATTTTTCAGTGTCGGCCAAAGGGGGATTTGGGTCGCCAGCAACCGGAGCTCCAGGGGCCTTCTTCCCTGGGCAGGAGGAGGAGAGATGACCAGTCACTCCACACCTCCAGCATACTGGTTTTCTGCCAGTCACAATGACTGGCAATCTCCGGTTGCCAAAATCCAGACAGTTGGGGATGGACTTGAAGGCCGCCTCGTCTATCATGATATCGAAAGTCCACCCCCCGTTCAAATTGTCCGAGAGAGCCCCTAAAATTTGGCCGTACTGCATAAAAAATGCAGCCAAGAGCTCTCCGGAAATTTGAGGAGGAACCTCAAAAACTGCCACCCTGGTCCTTCGCCTGCCTAGATATTCCGTGCGGAGAATAAGGTCTTTCGTAATTAATTCTCTCTTTGCCATATCTAGGCAATCTTCTGGCGTGGGCAGCAGCACGTCCCACATAAAAAACTTTACGCCTTTAATAACTCTTTGGGGTTTTATCCCCAGGGACATAAGTGATTTGATCACTGTGTCTTTCGTGGATCGACAGATTTTGCGCGTACGCCTGTCAACCGCGAAGACGGTCACCATTCGTTGTTCGAATGTCTGAAGCTCTTGAACGTCTTTGAGGATGCCATCTTTGTTTACCAGATGGGCAAAATCCTTTGCCTTTTCCAAGAACTCCGCGATATTCACTATACAGCTCGGTGGGGACTTCCAGCAAGAGGGCGATTCCTCGGCTGTAGACTTAGCTTGTGCCACTTTCGGCACCTTGTCATTTGATGAGTTGGAGACCTGCATAGCCTCCTCCTTGTCATTTACACTTGTCTGGTCTGGCTTGTTTGGGGTAACCTTACCCCGTTTTTTACTTTTGGGTTTATCTGGGGGGTCGGCTTTAGCAGCCGCCCCAAAGAGGTCTTTTTTGACCCCTGACCGACTCATCTCGTCGGCCATTAAAGGGTTAACGTGAAAAGCTGGCCAAATTGCAAGGAGCTGGGATAGGGGGAGAAGAGAAGTAATAAAAAAATAAAAGGGAGAAGAAAAAAAAAGGTAGTTTCTTCTAAAATTAGAAGAAATTAAATAAAGTAAACAAAAAGTCAAACTATAAAATAACAATAAACTTTAGAAAAATAAAAAACAAACAGGAAAACTATAAACTAACTTGTCTCTTAAGACTTTAAAAAAAATAAAGATGGCGCCCGAAGGCAGCCGAAAATAAAAGAAACTCCTACTTTTTTTTTCTCAATTAAAACACAGAAAGAAAAAGAAAAGAAAGAAAAATGTCTGGTTTGACACTAGTCAAACCAAACTAAAAAAGGTTTGCGGCCGAAGCCGCTAAAGAAATAAATTAACTAAAAAGCAGAAAATTAAAAATTACAGGATTGCGACCGAAGTCGCTAAATAAAACGGGGGAGGGTAAAAAACGAAAAGGAGGACAAATTAAAACAAAACTTTTTCTTTTTTCCTTTCTTTAACTAGTAAAACAGAAAATAAAAAAGCCGGTAAGACTGTCTTACCGAACTAAAAAATGTTGGCCGAAGCCAAGAAATAAATAAATTTAAAGGAAAGAAATAAAACAAATGAAAAAATCAAAACTTAAAAAATAACTTAACTTAACGAACAAAAGTCAATAAAGTTCTTCAAAAATTACACGTTCGCCGGTACAAAAATTGGTCCTGAAAATTAACAACACGCCTTCCTACAAAGGAAGCCGCAAAGTCAGTTAACGAAACTAGCCGCAGCCAGGAACAATATTTATTTGCATGTAACATACAAAATGTGGCACAAGGCCAAAAAGGGGGTTGGGGAAGGACGGTCATCATCTGTCTTAAACTAAAAACTTAGCTAGTCGCAAACACTGACCCAAACATACCAACAATAGACTAGCACCAAAACAACACATTCTTCCATACCTTTCTTACTACATCCACCATAATTCCTCAAATTCTCTATGAAATTCTAACTATTCCCCATATGTACAATTCAAAGTCTGTGGGGGGGGGGGATAACAATTTAAAAACCCCGATGAATATTTACAATATGCAAAAATATATACAAGAAACAAAACAAAATAAGATTAGTAATAAAACCCCCCACAATACCTAAATGTGGCAGAAACATCAGTTAACTAGACGAAATAATTGCGGGATTATAGCAGTAAAAACGGTCATCCTTCCCAAATCACTCACACAGACACACACCCATTTAGACACAATAACAAAAACGAAAAACCACACACACGAAACGAAAGTCATCCCGCAACCACCAGAGAACTGACGTCACTGGCCACCTAACGAGGGAAGGGATGGGGAATTAAACCAAAGAAAAAAAATAGGGACAGAAATAAAAGGGGGGCTAATGGGCATTCATACCCTAGCTAAGTTAAGCAGAAACAAGAAAACTAAAGATTCAAAACTAAACCTAAACTAGCCTAATATCGGGACGGGTTGCTCTGTTCAACCCATGAGGGACGAAATCCTGCACCTAGCCGAGGTCCAAGTGCCACTCCAAGTCAGCTCCTCTCACTCTACACATTCGCGCAAGATTCACCCACCTTTTGGCGAATTCTGATGAAGGGAGTCGCCGCCTTTCCGTCCTAATCTTGACTTTAAGCTGATGCTTAAAGTACAAGATTAGTAGGGAAGAAGTGAACTTCTCGCCTCCATAGAATCCCTTCTGACGTGTCACCCAAATCACGACTCTCATAACTCCTAGCAAGCAGTGGAACACATAAAGTTCAGACTTCGTTAACGGCGGGGCCACATTGCTACAAACAGAAGCGGCCTCAAGGACGAAAAACTTTCCCTGCAACATGCGAACCATGAGACCTTCAACAAACTTACACAATGGTGCTACCAACTTGCAATGAAAGAAGACGTGACCAAGGGTCTCGACTTCCCCCTCACAACGTCGGCAGTTTGGATATTTCTCCAAACCCGCTGCGCAAAGTTTTTTGCCGACCCAGAGGGCCCCACGTATCACCAGCCAGGTGAGGGATGCCTCATCGTTGTTGAGACATTTCAACCCGGAAGCCCAAGGCCAGATTGAGCGAGCCTCCTGCTTCGTAAGACCGAGCTTGTCAATCAGATCATCATGAACGGACCCCCTGACTACCACCTGATATAATGCCCTACGAGACAACGCCTGGACGTTGTGGAGGCCAACCGTCGCCCGTAAGAGGTGTTTCAGAGCCAGACGACATTCACGGTAGAAGGAGCACTCGACACGAGGCAAACGGCCAGCCTCCTTCTCGCCCGAGTGCACACTTCTCAAGGATGGAAAGGATCTTCGGGCGTCTTCCTTCCAGAAGGCGCCCCCGTCATCCGTGTCGCGACACAAACGATCCAGGAACCCGATGCGAAGCATATCGAGACGAATCTCAATGCTAGGCATACCTAGACCGCCTTCAGTAGGATGAAGGCAACAGATCTCCCGACATACCCCTGGAGCTCTGCCTCTCCACAAGAAAGAGAACAAGAGCTGTACTAATGAACGCACTGTGGTAGACGGAAGTGGAAGTACCGAGAGTCGGTAAAGGAGAATCGGGTAGATATGCGAAACACATACCTCCGCCCTCCCCTTCAAGGAAAGATTCCTCCGAGACCACAACTTAATTGCGCCCTCGGCCTTCTCCCGTACCTCCGACCAATTCATATCCAACTGGATATCAGGACCGAACCAGACGCCGAGTATCTTGATCGGCCCATCCGTCCAGCTGAATGGTCCGGGAAGAGAAACCCCCTTCCACGCACCCAACCGCAAGCCAACAGACTTATCGCGGTTGATCTTGGCCCCTGTCACCATCTCATAGCCACTGATTTCTCTGCTGACTTCGTTAATCTCGGCTCTGCTCGACACAAGAACCGAAACGTCGTCAGCATAGGCAGAATACCTGGCCGAGGTGGTAGCACCAGGTAAAGAGATTCCGCGTAGGACCGGATTCGCCTTTAACTTGCGAAGGAAAGGTTCCAACGCAAGAACGTAAAGCATAGGCGAGAGCGGACAACCCTGACGAATAGATCGAGACAATACGAAAGGTTCCGATCTTACCCCGTTCACTTCTACCAGCGCACCGGGAGTCGCATACATAAGCCGGATCCAGGAGCGAAAGTACGGCCCGAAACCGGCAGCCGAAAGAACAGCCTCCAAGAATCGATGGTCAACCCTATCAAAGGCCTTGGACTGATCTAAATTGATCAGCGCGGCTTCACTGTCGACTTTCTCGATGATCAGGCGCACCATATGAAGGTTGTCCTGAATAGTCCGGCCCTTCACAGAACAAGTCTGCTCGGAGCCAATCAGACTAGACAGGACAAGCTGCAAACGGTTAGCCAAGACCTTAGCCAAAATCTTTAACTCTGTATTTAACATAGTTAAAGGGCGAAAGTTACCTATCCCATCCCCACCGCTTTTGCCCTTACGCACCAACTTGATCACACCCCTGGTGAAGCGTTGAGGTATAGACCCCTGCTTCATCCAGTTGTTGAAGACCAGCTGCAGCAAAGGAACAAAAACGGGCGACTGCCTCAAGTAAACTTCGTAAGGAAGACCATCTAATCCCGGAGATTTATCCAGGCCAACCTGTTTCAGCGCTTCCCAGATTTCCGACTCAGTGATGGGACCCTCGCACCCAGCCGCTTCAGCTGCCTCAAGGCAGGGAAAGTCAGCTAAATAGGTGTCGAACTGAGCAGAGCTCAGACCGGGCTCCCTGGTAAAAAGATCCCGAAAGTAATCCCGAAAAGCCTCGCATATGCCCGAGTTTGTAGTCACTGTCCGCCCATCCGGCAATGTGACGCTCGCGATATGCCGTCTTGAAGCATTCCTACTTTCCTCTGCACGCAATTCTGCGGCCATATTCGTCGCCTCAGAGGACATTCTTTTTAGCCTAGCCCTAACTACCAGAGCTTGATCCTTCTTGGTAAGCAAGGAGGACAACTCTGCCTTAGCTAGGACTACTTCCCCACTATCACGGGATTTCACAGCCCGATCGACTCTTTGCTCTAACACCGTTTGCGCCGCTAATCTATCTACGTTGAGTCGACGACTAAAATCGGCAGCAAACGTTCGAATTTTAGATTTAAGTTTGTCCCACCAGGCATTTCCCACCACAGCCCCCGTCAGTTCCCTTTGTAAGGTTAGTAAAAACTGGTCCCGGAAATGCTGCTCGCCAAATAACGAGCAGTTGAATTTCCAGTAGCCAGTTATCCTAACATTAGGCTTATCTAAGTTTACACGGACCCGGACAAGCCTATGATCCGAATAAACTATATAATGAAAACTTGGACACCCTAAGAGTCCTACATCGACTCTCCTAACTAAAACTCGGTCGAGGTAGCTCGCAAGCACACCTACAGCCGAGCTGCCACTATTTGTCCAAGTCCACACTACCCGCTGAGGGTGTTCATTCCGGTACTTGTCGATGAGATCAAACCCATCGACAAAGCCCCGAAAATGCTCCACTCCCCAGTTTTTAGTACCCTCTTTATATTTGGACCCTATACGATCTATATCGGGGTCAAGGACGGCATTCCAATCCCCCGCTAAAATTAACCGACGTGATGTCGTCATAAACGGCTCGATCTGCCGAAACAAAGCAAGTCGCTCAGCCTGGCTATGGGGCCCATAAACCCCAATGAGACGCAAAGCCTTATCATTTATGGTAGCATCCAGCACGCAAAGCCTGCCCGCCGGATCTGCGAAGACAAGAGCACACGCAGCCTTCAAAGTCTTGCTCACCAGCCAAGAGACACCCCTCGAGCGTCCATCAAAACATGCTGAATAAAGAGTAAACTCCCTAGACAGAATGTCTTCATAATCGCGAGAAGAAAAACGGGTCTCTTGCACACAACATATATTCACACCGAGGCTCTGAAGGTCGCGAACGAGTCTCACCCTTCGAGACTCCGACCTCAGGCCTCGGACATTCAAACTAGCTAACCAGAGTGCCATTATCGAATCGACTAGGGTCGCCCATCAGAGTTGAACATAGCTGGGGTGAGAACACCGACAGCCTGTCCCATTGATCCTGACGCCATCTCACTGTCGACGGTATCACCATGAGACAGACCGCCGATGTCCGCAGGATAAGTTAATTTTAGCGCCCTATACAGGGAAGGGTGAACAAAAACAGGGACCCTCCCTCTGCATGTTTTCAATGGATCAAGGTCAGGTTCATAAACCGCCGCTGGGGGCACCAATTTCAGGGACGAGTTCGCCTCCTCGATCATGCCCCAAATCTCCCGCGTACCCGGGCCGGATCGGACGACAGTCAGGAGTCTACGGGCATTTTTGAACTTTTCCGGCACCTCCACATCAACTCCATTGATGTGCCGGAAGTTATAGAGAATCCTCAGCGGCCTCGGGTTTTTAGTCTGCCCGCAGACCCTATCTAATTGCTCCCCGGATACGCGGCAGACGTCTTCCCCTGGGAGATATGGCGGTTTGACCTTTTTCTTCCTCTTCTCTGCTACTGGCGGCAACTCCGGGCTTCTCTCCCTCTTTTTTTGAGGAGAATGAGAGGGAGTAGGAGTGGGCGTGCATGTCGGTGTATGAGAGGGAGTGATGCCTGATGAGGTCTTAAAAGGGGAAGGAGTTTTGGAGGTACTGGATCTTGTTGGTGAGTTCGTCAGAGATTTAGGCGGAGGTGGTCTGACGAATTTGTTGGTACCTGAAGGGGAAGACGGGGCAGAGGATGAGGGGCAGGGCACCCCCAGCGACTTGGAATTCTTGGCCCGTTTTGCCTCTAATTTTTCCTTCAGCTTCTTTAAATTTAAAATCTTCTGCCAGCCAGGCTCGTTGAGTTTTTGCGCTGCTGTGGCTGACTTTTCGTAAGACGCCGAGGCGTCGCCCTCAGAGCTGGTAGAGGGAATGGGGATGTAGGTGGGTTTGTCCCTGGAGTTATGCTGGGACAGAGGTCCCGCTGTCTGGACCTTCCCTTTGGCCCTACCTACTACACGCCATTCCCCCTCATCCTTCTCCTTATCCACACTTGTGGAAGGCGTTGGTTTGAGGGGTAATGAGGGCATCGACCCAACCGAGGGATTTTCCCCACCGGTCCGTTTAGTAGGTAGGCCCATTACAGGCGCCGCGGATTTTTCAGTGTCGGCCAAAGGGGGATTTGGGTCGCCAGCAACCGGAGCTCCAGGGGCCTTCTTCCCTGGGCAGGAGGAGGAGAGATGACCAGTCACTCCACACCTCCAGCATACTGGTTTTCTGCCAGTCACAATGACTGGCAATCTCCGGTTGCCAAAATCCAGACAGTTGGGGATGGACTTGAAGGCCGCCTCGTCTATCATGATATCGAAAGTCCACCCCCCGTTCAAATTGTCCGAGAGAGCCCCTAAAATTTGGCCGTACTGCATAAAAAATGCAGCCAAGAGCTCTCCGGAAATTTGAGGAGGAACCTCAAAAACTGCCACCCTGGTCCTTCGCCTGCCTAGATATTCCGTGCGGAGAATAAGGTCTTTCGTAATTAATTCTCTCTTTGCCATATCTAGGCAATCTTCTGGCGTGGGCAGCAGCACGTCCCACATAAAAAACTTTACGCCTTTAATAACTCTTTGGGGTTTTATCCCCAGGGACATAAGTGATTTGATCACTGTGTCTTTCGTGGATCGACAGATTTTGCGCGTACGCCTGTCAACCGCGAAGACGGTCACCATTCGTTGTTCGAATGTCTGAAGCTCTTGAACGTCTTTGAGGATGCCATCTTTGTTTACCAGATGGGCAAAATCCTTTGCCTTTTCCAAGAACTCCGCGATATTCACTATACAGCTCGGTGGGGACTTCCAGCAAGAGGGCGATTCCTCGGCTGTAGACTTAGCTTGTGCCACTTTCGGCACCTTGTCATTTGATGAGTTGGAGACCTGCATAGCCTCCTCCTTGTCATTTACACTTGTCTGGTCTGGCTTGTTTGGGGTAACCTTACCCCGTTTTTTACTTTTGGGTTTATCTGGGGGGTCGGCTTTAGCAGCCGCCCCAAAGAGGTCTTTTTTGACCCCTGACCGACTCATCTCGTCGGCCATTAAAGGGTTAACGTGAAAAGCTGGCCAAATTGCAAGGAGCTGGGATAGGGGGAGAAGAGAAGTAATAAAAAAATAAAAGGGAGAAGAAAAAAAAAGGTAGTTTCTTCTAAAATTAGAAGAAATTAAATAAAGTAAACAAAAAGTCAAACTATAAAATAACAATAAACTTTAGAAAAATAAAAAACAAACAGGAAAACTATAAACTAACTTGTCTCTTAAGACTTTAAAAAAAATAAAGATGGCGCCCGAAGGCAGCCGAAAATAAAAGAAACTCCTACTTTTTTTTTCTCAATTAAAACACAGAAAGAAAAAGAAAAGAAAGAAAAATGTCTGGTTTGACACTAGTCAAACCAAACTAAAAAAGGTTTGCGGCCGAAGCCGCTAAAGAAATAAATTAACTAAAAAGCAGAAAATTAAAAATTACAGGATTGCGACCGAAGTCGCTAAATAAAACGGGGGAGGGTAAAAAACGAAAAGGAGGACAAATTAAAACAAAACTTTTTCTTTTTTCCTTTCTTTAACTAGTAAAACAGAAAATAAAAAAGCCGGTAAGACTGTCTTACCGAACTAAAAAATGTTGGCCGAAGCCAAGAAATAAATAAATTTAAAGGAAAGAAATAAAACAAATGAAAAAATCAAAACTTAAAAAATAACTTAACTTAACGAACAAAAGTCAATAAAGTTCTTCAAAAATTACACGTTCGCCGGTACAAAAATTGGTCCTGAAAATTAACAACACGCCTTCCTACAAAGGAAGCCGCAAAGTCAGTTAACGAAACTAGCCGCAGCCAGGAACAATATTTATTTGCATGTAACATACAAAATGTGGCACAAGGCCAAAAAGGGGGTTGGGGAAGGACGGTCATCATCTGTCTTAAACTAAAAACTTAGCTAGTCGCAAACACTGACCCAAACATACCAACAATAGACTAGCACCAAAACAACACATTCTTCCATACCTTTCTTACTACATCCACCATAATTCCTCAAATTCTCTATGAAATTCTAACTATTCCCCATATGTACAATTCAAAGTCTGTGGGGGGGGGGATAACAATTTAAAAACCCCGATGAATATTTACAATATGCAAAAATATATACAAGAAACAAAACAAAATAAGATTAGTAATAAAACCCCCCACAATACCTAAATGTGGCAGAAACATCAGTTAACTAGACGAAATAATTGCGGGATTATAGCAGTAAAAACGGTCATCCTTCCCAAATCACTCACACAGACACACACCCATTTAGACACAATAACAAAAACGAAAAACCACACACACGAAACGAAAGTCATCCCGCAACCACCAGAGAACTGACGTCACTGGCCACCTAACGAGGGAAGGGATGGGGAATTAAACCAAAGAAAAAAAATAGGGACAGAAATAAAAGGGGGGCTAATGGGCATTCATACCCTAGCTAAGTTAAGCAGAAACAAGAAAACTAAAGATTCAAAACTAAACCTAAACTAGCCTAATATCGGGACGGGTTGCTCTGTTCAACCCATGAGGGACGAAATCCTGCACCTAGCCGAGGTCCAAGTGCCACTCCAAGTCAGCTCCTCTCACTCTACACATTCGCGCAAGATTCACCCACCTTTTGGCGAATTCTGATGAAGGGAGTCGCCGCCTTTCCGTCCTAATCTTGACTTTAAGCTGATGCTTAAAGTACAAGATTAGTAGGGAAGAAGTGAACTTCTCGCCTCCATAGAATCCCTTCTGACGTGTCACCCAAATCACGACTCTCATAACTCCTAGCAAGCAGTGGAACACATAAAGTTCAGACTTCGTTAACGGCGGGGCCACATTGCTACAAACAGAAGCGGCCTCAAGGACGAAAAACTTTCCCTGCAACATGCGAACCATGAGACCTTCAACAAACTTACACAATGGTGCTACCAACTTGCAATGAAAGAAGACGTGACCAAGGGTCTCGACTTCCCCCTCACAACGTCGGCAGTTTGGATATTTCTCCAAACCCGCTGCGCAAAGTTTTTTGCCGACCCAGAGGGCCCCACGTATCACCAGCCAGGTGAGGGATGCCTCATCGTTGTTGAGACATTTCAACCCGGAAGCCCAAGGCCAGATTGAGCGAGCCTCCTGCTTCGTAAGACCGAGCTTGTCAATCAGATCATCATGAACGGACCCCCTGACTACCACCTGATATAATGCCCTACGAGACAACGCCTGGACGTTGTGGAGGCCAACCGTCGCCCGTAAGAGGTGTTTCAGAGCCAGACGACATTCACGGTAGAAGGAGCACTCGACACGAGGCAAACGGCCAGCCTCCTTCTCGCCCGAGTGCACACTTCTCAAGGATGGAAAGGATCTTCGGGCGTCTTCCTTCCAGAAGGCGCCCCCGTCATCCGTGTCGCGACACAAACGATCCAGGAACCCGATGCGAAGCATATCGAGACGAATCTCAATGCTAGGCATACCTAGACCGCCTTCAGTAGGATGAAGGCAACAGATCTCCCGACATACCCCTGGAGCTCTGCCTCTCCACAAGAAAGAGAACAAGAGCTGTACTAATGAACGCACTGTGGTAGACGGAAGTGGAAGTACCGAGAGTCGGTAAAGGAGAATCGGGTAGATATGCGAAACACATACCTCCGCCCTCCCCTTCAAGGAAAGATTCCTCCGAGACCACAACTTAATTGCGCCCTCGGCCTTCTCCCGTACCTCCGACCAATTCATATCCAACTGGATATCAGGACCGAACCAGACGCCGAGTATCTTGATCGGCCCATCCGTCCAGCTGAATGGTCCGGGAAGAGAAACCCCCTTCCACGCACCCAACCGCAAGCCAACAGACTTATCGCGGTTGATCTTGGCCCCTGTCACCATCTCATAGCCACTGATTTCTCTGCTGACTTCGTTAATCTCGGCTCTGCTCGACACAAGAACCGAAACGTCGTCAGCATAGGCAGAATACCTGGCCGAGGTGGTAGCACCAGGTAAAGAGATTCCGCGTAGGACCGGATTCGCCTTTAACTTGCGAAGGAAAGGTTCCAACGCAAGAACGTAAAGCATAGGCGAGAGCGGACAACCCTGACGAATAGATCGAGACAATACGAAAGGTTCCGATCTTACCCCGTTCACTTCTACCAGCGCACCGGGAGTCGCATACATAAGCCGGATCCAGGAGCGAAAGTACGGCCCGAAACCGGCAGCCGAAAGAACAGCCTCCAAGAATCGATGGTCAACCCTATCAAAGGCCTTGGACTGATCTAAATTGATCAGCGCGGCTTCACTGTCGACTTTCTCGATGATCAGGCGCACCATATGAAGGTTGTCCTGAATAGTCCGGCCCTTCACAGAACAAGTCTGCTCGGAGCCAATCAGACTAGACAGGACAAGCTGCAAACGGTTAGCCAAGACCTTAGCCAAAATCTTTAACTCTGTATTTAACATAGTTAAAGGGCGAAAGTTACCTATCCCATCCCCACCGCTTTTGCCCTTACGCACCAACTTGATCACACCCCTGGTGAAGCGTTGAGGTATAGACCCCTGCTTCATCCAGTTGTTGAAGACCAGCTGCAGCAAAGGAACAAAAACGGGCGACTGCCTCAAGTAAACTTCGTAAGGAAGACCATCTAATCCCGGAGATTTATCCAGGCCAACCTGTTTCAGCGCTTCCCAGATTTCCGACTCAGTGATGGGACCCTCGCACCCAGCCGCTTCAGCTGCCTCAAGGCAGGGAAAGTCAGCTAAATAGGTGTCGAACTGAGCAGAGCTCAGACCGGGCTCCCTGGTAAAAAGATCCCGAAAGTAATCCCGAAAAGCCTCGCATATGCCCGAGTTTGTAGTCACTGTCCGCCCATCCGGCAATGTGACGCTCGCGATATGCCGTCTTGAAGCATTCCTACTTTCCTCTGCACGCAATTCTGCGGCCATATTCGTCGCCTCAGAGGACATTCTTTTTAACCTAGCCCTAACTACCAGAGCTTGATCCTTCTTGGTAAGCAAGGAGGACAACTCTGCCTTAGCTAGGACTACTTCCCCACTATCACGGGATTTCACAGCCCGATCGACTCTTTGCTCTAACACCGTTTGCGCCGCTAATCTATCTACGTTGAGTCGACGACTAAAATCGGCAGCAAACATTCGAATTTTAGATTTAAGTTTGTCCCACCAGGCATTTCCAACCACAGCCCCCGTCAGTTCCCTTTGTAAGGTTAGTAAAAACTGGTCCCGGAAATGCTGCTCGCCAAATAACGAGCAGTTGAATTTCCAGTAGCCAGTTATCCTAACATTAGGCTTATCTAAGTTTACACGGACCCGGACAAGCCTATGATCCGAATAAACTATATAATGAAAACTTGGACACCCTAAGAGTCCTACATCGACTCTCCTAACTAAAACTCGGTCGAGGTAGCTCGCAAGCACACCTACAGCCGAGCTGCCACTATTTGTCCAAGTCCACACTACCCGCTGAGGGTGTTCATTCCGGTACTTGTCGATGAGATCAAACCCATCGACAAAGCCCCGAAAATGCTCCACTCCCCAGTTTTTAGTACCCTCTTTATATTTGGACCCTATACGATCTATATCGGGGTCAAGGACGGCATTCCAATCCCCCGCTAAAATTAACCGACGTGATGTCGTCATAAACGGCTCGATCTGCCGAAACAAAGCAAGTCGCTCAGCCTGGCTATGGGGCCCATAAACCCCAATGAGACGCAAAGCCTTATCATTTATGGTAGCATCCAGCACGCAAAGCCTGCCCGCCGGATCTGCGAAGACAAGAGCACACGCAGCCTTCAAAGTCTTGCTCACCAGCCAAGAGACACCCCTCGAGCGTCCATCAAAACATGCTGAATAAAGAGTAAACTCCCTAGACAGAATGTCTTCATAATCGCGAGAAGAAAAACGGGTCTCTTGCACACAACATATATTCACACCGAGGCTCTGAAGGTCGCGAACGAGTCTCACCCTTCGAGACTCCGACCTCAGGCCTCGGACATTCAAACTAGCTAACCAGAGTGCCATTATCGAATCGACTAGGGTCGCCCATCACAGTTGAACATAGCTGGGGTGAGGACACCGACAGCCTGTCCCATTGATCCTGACGCCATCTCACTGTCGACGGTATCACCATGAGACAGACCGCCGATGTCCGCAGGATAAGTTAATTTTAGCGCCCTATACAGGGAAGGGTGAACAAAAACAGGGACCCTTCCTCTGCATGTTTTCAATGGATCAAGGTCAGGTTCATAAACCGCCGCTGGGGGCACCAATTTCAGGGACGAGTTCGCCTCCTCGATCATGCCCCAAATCTCCCGCGTACCCGGGCCAGATCGGACGACAGTCAGGAGTCTACGGGCATTTTTGAACTTTTCCGGCACCTCCACATCAACTCCATTGATGTGCCGGAAGTTAAATAGAATCCTCAGCGGCCTCGGGTTTTTAGTCTGCCCGCAGACCCTTTCTAATTGCTCCCCGGATACGCGGCAGACGTCTTCCCCTGTGAGATATGGTGGTTTGATCTTTTTCTTCCTCTTCTCTGCTACTGCAGGCAACTCCGGGCTTCTCTCCCTCTTTTTTTGAGGAGAATGAGAGGGAGTAGGTGTGGGCGTGCATGTCGGAGTATGAGAGGGTGTGATGCCTGATGAGGTCTTGAAAGGGGAAGGAGTTTTTGAATTACAAGATCTTGTTGGTGAGTTGGTCAGAGATTTGGGCGGAGGTGGTTTCATGAATTTGTTGGTTCCTGAAGGGGAAGACGGGGCAGAGGATGAGGGGCAAGGCCCCCAGCGCGACTTACGGTTCTTAGAGCGACTGGCATCTAGCTTTTCTTTTAGCTTTTTTAAATTTAAAATTTTCTGCCAGCTAGGTTCACATAGCTTCTGCGTCTCTGTGGCTGATTTTTCGTAGGACGCCGAGGCGTCGCCCTCAGAGCTGGTAGAGGGAATGGGGATGTAGGTGGGTTTGTCCCTGGAGTTATGCTGGGACAGAGGTCCCGCTGTCTGGACCTTCCCTTTGGCCCTACCTACTACACGCCATTCCCCCTCATCCTTCTCCTTATCCACACTTGTGGAAGGCGTTGGTTTGAGGGGTAATGAGGGCATCGACCCAACCGAGGGATTTTCCCCACCGGTCCGTTTAGTAGGTAGGCCCATTACAGGCGCCGCGGATTTTTCAGTGTCGGCCAAAGGGGGATTTGGGTCGCCAGCAACCGGAGCTCCAGGGGCCTTCTTCCCTGGGCAGGAGGAGGAGAGATGACCAGTCACTCCACACCTCCAGCATACTGGTTTTCTGCCAGTCACAATGACTGGCAATCTCCGGTTGCCAAAATCCAGACAGTTGGGGATGGACTTGAAGGCCGCCTCGTCTATCATGATATCGAAAGTCCACCCCCCGTTCAAATTGTCCGAGAGAGCCCCTAAAATTTGGCCGTACTGCATAAAAAATGCAGCCAAGAGCTCTCCGGAAATTTGAGGAGGAACCTCAAAAACTGCCACCCTGGTCCTTCGCCTGCCTAGATATTCCGTGCGGAGAATAAGGTCTTTCGTAATTAATTCTCTCTTTGCCATATCTAGGCAATCTTCTGGCGTGGGCAGCAGCACGTCCCACATAAAAAACTTTACGCCTTTAATAACTCTTTGGGGTTTTATCCCCAGGGACATAAGTGATTTGATCACTGTGTCTTTCGTGGATCGACAGATTTTGCGCGTACGCCTGTCAACCGCGAAGACGGTCACCATTCGTTGTTCGAATGTCTGAAGCTCTTGAACGTCTTTGAGGATGCCATCTTTGTTTACCAGATGGGCAAAATCCTTTGCCTTTTCCAAGAACTCCGCGATATTCACTATACAGCTCGGTGGGGACTTCCAGCAAGAGGGCGATTCCTCGGCTGTAGACTTAGCTTGTGCCACTTTCGGCACCTTGTCATTTGATGAGTTGGAGACCTGCATAGCCTCCTCCTTGTCATTTACACTTGTCTGGTCTGGCTTGTTTGGGGTAACCTTACCCCGTTTTTTACTTTTGGGTTTATCTGGGGGGTCGGCTTTAGCAGCCGCCCCAAAGAGGTCTTTTTTGACCCCTGACCGACTCATCTCGTCGGCCATTAAAGGGTTAACGTGAAAAGCTGGCCAAATTGCAAGGAGCTGGGATAGGGGGAGAAGAGAAGTAATAAAAAAATAAAAGGGAGAAGAAAAAAAAAGGTAGTTTCTTCTAAAATTAGAAGAAATTAAATAAAGTAAACAAAAAGTCAAACTATAAAATAACAATAAACTTTAGAAAAATAAAAAACAAACAGGAAAACTATAAACTAACTTGTCTCTTAAGACTTTAAAAAAAATAAAGATGGCGCCCGAAGGCAGCCGAAAATAAAAGAAACTCCTACTTTTTTTTTCTCAATTAAAACACAGAAAGAAAAAGAAAAGAAAGAAAAATGTCTGGTTTGACACTAGTCAAACCAAACTAAAAAAGGTTTGCGGCCGAAGCCGCTAAAGAAATAAATTAACTAAAAAGCAGAAAATTAAAAATTACAGGATTGCGACCGAAGTCGCTAAATAAAACGGGGGAGGGTAAAAAACGAAAAGGAGGACAAATTAAAACAAAACTTTTTCTTTTTTCCTTTCTTTAACTAGTAAAACAGAAAATAAAAAAGCCGGTAAGACTGTCTTACCGAACTAAAAAATGTTGGCCGAAGCCAAGAAATAAATAAATTTAAAGGAAAGAAATAAAACAAATGAAAAAATCAAAACTTAAAAAATAACTTAACTTAACGAACAAAAGTCAATAAAGTTCTTCAAATATTACACGTTCGCCGGTACAAAAATTGGTCCTGAAAATTAACAACACGCCTTCCTACAAAGGAAGCCGCAAAGTCAGTTAACGAAACTAGCCGCAGCCAGGAACAATATTTATTTGCATGTAACATACAAAATGTGGCACAAGGCCAAAAAGGGGGTTGGGGAAGGACGGTCATCATCTGTCTTAAACTAAAAACTTAGCTAGTCGCAAACACTGACCCAAACATACCAACAATAGACTAGCACCAAAACAACACATTCTTCCATACCTTTCTTACTACATCCACCATAATTCCTCAAATTCTCTATGAAATTCTAACTATTCCCCATATGTACAATTCAAAGTCTGTGGGGGGGGGGATAACAATTTAAAAACCCCGATGAATATTTACAATATGCAAAAATATATACAAGAAACAAAACAAAATAAGATTAGTAATAAAACCCCCCACAATACCTAAATGTGGCAGAAACATCAGTTAACTAGACGAAATAATTGCGGGATTATAGCAGTAAAAACGGTCATCCTTCCCAAATCACTCACACAGACACACACCCATTTAGACACAATAACAAAAACGAAAAACCACACACACGAAACGAAAGTCATCCCGCAACCACCAGAGAACTGACGTCACTGGCCACCTAACGAGGGAAGGGATGGGGAATTAAACCAAAGAAAAAAAATAGGGACAGAAATAAAAGGGGGGCTAATGGGCATTCATACCCTAGCTAAGTTAAGCAGAAACAAGAAAACTAAAGATTCAAAACTAAACCTAAACTAGCCTAATATCGGGACGGGTTGCTCTGTTCAACCCATGAGGGACGAAATCCTGCACCTAGCCGAGGTCCAAGTGCCACTCCAAGTCAGCTCCTCTCACTCTACACATTCGCGCAAGATTCACCCACCTTTTGGCGAATTCTGATGAAGGGAGTCGCCGCCTTTCCGTCCTAATCTTGACTTTAAGCTGATGCTTAAAGTACAAGATTAGTAGGGAAGAAGTGAACTTCTCGCCTCCATAGAATCCCTTCTGACGTGTCACCCAAATCACGACTCTCATAACTCCTAGCAAGCAGTGGAACACATAAAGTTCAGACTTCGTTAACGGCGGGGCCACATTGCTACAAACAGAAGCGGCCTCAAGGACGAAAAACTTTCCCTGCAACATGCGAACCATGAGACCTTCAACAAACTTACACAATGGTGCTACCAACTTGCAATGAAAGAAGACGTGACCAAGGGTCTCGACTTCCCCCTCACAACGTCGGCAGTTTGGATATTTCTCCAAACCCGCTGCGCAAAGTTTTTTGCCGACCCAGAGGGCCCCACGTATCACCAGCCAGGTGAGGGATGCCTCATCGTTGTTGAGACATTTCAACCCGGAAGCCCAAGGCCAGATTGAGCGAGCCTCCTGCTTCGTAAGACCGAGCTTGTCAATCAGATCATCATGAACGGACCCCCTGACTACCACCTGATATAATGCCCTACGAGACAACGCCTGGACGTTGTGGAGGCCAACCGTCGCCCGTAAGAGGTGTTTCAGAGCCAGACGACATTCACGGTAGAAGGAGCACTCGACACGAGGCAAACGGCCAGCCTCCTTCTCGCCCGAGTGCACACTTCTCAAGGATGGAAAGGATCTTCGGGCGTCTTCCTTCCAGAAGGCGCCCCCGTCATCCGTGTCGCGACACAAACGATCCAGGAACCCGATGCGAAGCATATCGAGACGAATCTCAATGCTAGGCATACCTAGACCGCCTTCAGTAGGATGAAGGCAACAGATCTCCCGACATACCCCTGGAGCTCTGCCTCTCCACAAGAAAGAGAACAAGAGCTGTACTAATGAACGCACTGTGGTAGACGGAAGTGGAAGTACCGAGAGTCGGTAAAGGAGAATCGGGTAGATATGCGAAACACATACCTCCGCCCTCCCCTTCAAGGAAAGATTCCTCCGAGACCACAACTTAATTGCGCCCTCGGCCTTCTCCCGTACCTCCGACCAATTCATATCCAACTGGATATCAGGACCGAACCAGACGCCGAGTATCTTGATCGGCCCATCCGTCCAGCTGAATGGTCCGGGAAGAGAAACCCCCTTCCACGCACCCAACCGCAAGCCAACAGACTTATCGCGGTTGATCTTGGCCCCTGTCACCATCTCATAGCCACTGATTTCTCTGCTGACTTCGTTAATCTCGGCTCTGCTCGACACAAGAACCGAAACGTCGTCAGCATAGGCAGAATACCTGGCCGAGGTGGTAGCACCAGGTAAAGAGATTCCGCGTAGGACCGGATTCGCCTTTAACTTGCGAAGGAAAGGTTCCAACGCAAGAACGTAAAGCATAGGCGAGAGCGGACAACCCTGACGAATAGATCGAGACAATACGAAAGGTTCCGATCTTACCCCGTTCACTTCTACCAGCGCACCGGGAGTCGCATACATAAGCCGGATCCAGGAGCGAAAGTACGGCCCGAAACCGGCAGCCGAAAGAACAGCCTCCAAGAATCGATGGTCAACCCTATCAAAGGCCTTGGACTGATCTAAATTGATCAGCGCGGCTTCACTGTCGACTTTCTCGATGATCAGGCGCACCATATGAAGGTTGTCCTGAATAGTCCGGCCCTTCACAGAACAAGTCTGCTCGGAGCCAATCAGACTAGACAGGACAAGCTGCAAACGGTTAGCCAAGACCTTAGCCAAAATCTTTAACTCTGTATTTAACATAGTTAAAGGGCGAAAGTTACCTATCCCATCCCCACCGCTTTTGCCCTTACGCACCAACTTGATCACACCCCTGGTGAAGCGTTGAGGTATAGACCCCTGCTTCATCCAGTTGTTGAAGACCAGCTGCAGCAAAGGAACAAAAACGGGCGACTGCCTCAAGTAAACTTCGTAAGGAAGACCATCTAATCCCGGAGATTTATCCAGGCCAACCTGTTTCAGCGCTTCCCAGATTTCCGACTCAGTGATGGGACCCTCGCACCCAGCCGCTTCAGCTGCCTCAAGGCAGGGAAAGTCAGCTAAATAGGTGTCGAACTGAGCAGAGCTCAGACCGGGCTCCCTGGTAAAAAGATCCCGAAAGTAATCCCGAAAAGCCTCGCATATGCCCGAGTTTGTAGTCACTGTCCGCCCATCCGGCAATGTGACGCTCGCGATATGCCGTCTTGAAGCATTCCTACTTTCCTCTGCACGCAATTCTGCGGCCATATTCGTCGCCTCAGAGGACATTCTTTTTAACCTAGCCCTAACTACCAGAGCTTGATCCTTCTTGGTAAGCAAGGAGGACAACTCTGCCTTAGCTAGGACTACTTCCCCACTATCACGGGATTTCACAGCCCGATCGACTCTTTGCTCTAACACCGTTTGCGCCGCTAATCTATCTACGTTGAGTCGACGACTAAAATCGGCAGCAAACATTCGAATTTTAGATTTAAGTTTGTCCCACCAGGCATTTCCAACCACAGCCCCCGTCAGTTCCCTTTGTAAGGTTAGTAAAAACTGGTCCCGGAAATGCTGCTCGCCAAATAACGAGCAGTTGAATTTCCAGTAGCCAGTTATCCTAACATTAGGCTTATCTAAGTTTACACGGACCCGGACAAGCCTATGATCCGAATAAACTATATAATGAAAACTTGGACACCCTAAGAGTCCTACATCGACTCTCCTAACTAAAACTCGGTCGAGGTAGCTCGCAAGCACACCTACAGCCGAGCTGCCACTATTTGTCCAAGTCCACACTACCCGCTGAGGGTGTTCATTCCGGTACTTGTCGATGAGATCAAACCCATCGACAAAGCCCCGAAAATGCTCCACTCCCCAGTTTTTAGTACCCTCTTTATATTTGGACCCTATACGATCTATATCGGGGTCAAGGACGGCATTCCAATCCCCCGCTAAAATTAACCGACGTGATGTCGTCATAAACGGCTCGATCTGCCGAAACAAAGCAAGTCGCTCAGCCTGGCTATGGGGCCCATAAACCCCAATGAGACGCAAAGCCTTATCATTTATGGTAGCATCCAGCACGCAAAGCCTGCCCGCCGGATCTGCGAAGACAAGAGCACACGCAGCCTTCAAAGTCTTGCTCACCAGCCAAGAGACACCCCTCGAGCGTCCATCAAAACATGCTGAATAAAGAGTAAACTCCCTAGACAGAATGTCTTCATAATCGCGAGAAGAAAAACGGGTCTCTTGCACACAACATATATTCACACCGAGGCTCTGAAGGTCGCGAACGAGTCTCACCCTTCGAGACTCCGACCTCAGGCCTCGGACATTCAAACTAGCTAACCAGAGTGCCATTATCGAATCGACTAGGGTCGCCCATCACAGTTGAACATAGCTGGGGTGAGGACACCGACAGCCTGTCCCATTGATCCTGACGCCATCTCACTGTCGACGGTATCACCATGAGACAGACCGCCGATGTCCGCAGGATAAGTTAATTTTAGCGCCCTATACAGGGAAGGGTGAACAAAAACAGGGACCCTTCCTCTGCATGTTTTCAATGGATCAAGGTCAGGTTCATAAACCGCCGCTGGGGGCACCAATTTCAGGGACGAGTTCGCCTCCTCGATCATGCCCCAAATCTCCCGCGTACCCGGGCCAGATCGGACGACAGTCAGGAGTCTACGGGCATTTTTGAACTTTTCCGGCACCTCCACATCAACTCCATTGATGTGCCGGAAGTTAAATAGAATCCTCAGCGGCCTCGGGTTTTTAGTCTGCCCGCAGACCCTTTCTAATTGCTCCCCGGATACGCGGCAGACGTCTTCCCCTGTGAGATATGGTGGTTTGATCTTTTTCTTCCTCTTCTCTGCTACTGCAGGCAACTCCGGGCTTCTCTCCCTCTTTTTTTGAGGAGAATGAGAGGGAGTAGGTGTGGGCGTGCATGTCGGAGTATGAGAGGGTGTGATGCCTGATGAGGTCTTGAAAGGGGAAGGAGTTTTTGAATTACAAGATCTTGTTGGTGAGTTGGTCAGAGATTTGGGCGGAGGTGGTTTCATGAATTTGTTGGTTCCTGAAGGGGAAGACGGGGCAGAGGATGAGGGGCAAGGCCCCCAGCGCGACTTACGGTTCTTAGAGCGACTGGCATCTAGCTTTTCTTTTAGCTTTTTTAAATTTAAAATTTTCTGCCAGCTAGGTTCACATAGCTTCTGCGTCTCTGTGGCTGATTTTTCGTAGGACGCCGAGGCGTCGCCCTCAGAGCTGGTAGAGGGAATGGGGATGTAGGTGGGTTTGTCCCTGGAGTTATGCTGGGACAGAGGTCCCGCTGTCTGGACCTTCCCTTTGGCCCTACCTACTACACGCCATTCCCCCTCATCCTTCTCCTTATCCACACTTGTGGAAGGCGTTGGTTTGAGGGGTAATGAGGGCATCGACCCAACCGAGGGATTTTCCCCACCGGTCCGTTTAGTAGGTAGGCCCATTACAGGCGCCGCGGATTTTTCAGTGTCGGCCAAAGGGGGATTTGGGTCGCCAGCAACCGGAGCTCCAGGGGCCTTCTTCCCTGGGCAGGAGGAGGAGAGATGACCAGTCACTCCACACCTCCAGCATACTGGTTTTCTGCCAGTCACAATGACTGGCAATCTCCGGTTGCCAAAATCCAGACAGTTGGGGATGGACTTGAAGGCCGCCTCGTCTATCATGATATCGAAAGTCCACCCCCCGTTCAAATTGTCCGAGAGAGCCCCTAAAATTTGGCCGTACTGCATAAAAAATGCAGCCAAGAGCTCTCCGGAAATTTGAGGAGGAACCTCAAAAACTGCCACCCTGGTCCTTCGCCTGCCTAGATATTCCGTGCGGAGAATAAGGTCTTTCGTAATTAATTCTCTCTTTGCCATATCTAGGCAATCTTCTGGCGTGGGCAGCAGCACGTCCCACATAAAAAACTTTACGCCTTTAATAACTCTTTGGGGTTTTATCCCCAGGGACATAAGTGATTTGATCACTGTGTCTTTCGTGGATCGACAGATTTTGCGCGTACGCCTGTCAACCGCGAAGACGGTCACCATTCGTTGTTCGAATGTCTGAAGCTCTTGAACGTCTTTGAGGATGCCATCTTTGTTTACCAGATGGGCAAAATCCTTTGCCTTTTCCAAGAACTCCGCGATATTCACTATACAGCTCGGTGGGGACTTCCAGCAAGAGGGCGATTCCTCGGCTGTAGACTTAGCTTGTGCCACTTTCGGCACCTTGTCATTTGATGAGTTGGAGACCTGCATAGCCTCCTCCTTGTCATTTACACTTGTCTGGTCTGGCTTGTTTGGGGTAACCTTACCCCGTTTTTTACTTTTGGGTTTATCTGGGGGGTCGGCTTTAGCAGCCGCCCCAAAGAGGTCTTTTTTGACCCCTGACCGACTCATCTCGTCGGCCATTAAAGGGTTAACGTGAAAAGCTGGCCAAATTGCAAGGAGCTGGGATAGGGGGAGAAGAGAAGTAATAAAAAAATAAAAGGGAGAAGAAAAAAAAAGGTAGTTTCTTCTAAAATTAGAAGAAATTAAATAAAGTAAACAAAAAGTCAAACTATAAAATAACAATAAACTTTAGAAAAATAAAAAACAAACAGGAAAACTATAAACTAACTTGTCTCTTAAGACTTTAAAAAAAATAAAGATGGCGCCCGAAGGCAGCCGAAAATAAAAGAAACTCCTACTTTTTTTTTCTCAATTAAAACACAGAAAGAAAAAGAAAAGAAAGAAAAATGTCTGGTTTGACACTAGTCAAACCAAACTAAAAAAGGTTTGCGGCCGAAGCCGCTAAAGAAATAAATTAACTAAAAAGCAGAAAATTAAAAATTACAGGATTGCGACCGAAGTCGCTAAATAAAACGGGGGAGGGTAAAAAACGAAAAGGAGGACAAATTAAAACAAAACTTTTTCTTTTTTCCTTTCTTTAACTAGTAAAACAGAAAATAAAAAAGCCGGTAAGACTGTCTTACCGAACTAAAAAATGTTGGCCGAAGCCAAGAAATAAATAAATTTAAAGGAAAGAAATAAAACAAATGAAAAAATCAAAACTTAAAAAATAACTTAACTTAACGAACAAAAGTCAATAAAGTTCTTCAAAAATTACACGTTCGCCGGTACAAAAATTGGTCCTGAAAATTAACAACACGCCTTCCTACAAAGGAAGCCGCAAAGTCAGTTAACGAAACTAGCCGCAGCCAGGAACAATATTTATTTGCATGTAACATACAAAATGTGGCACAAGGCCAAAAAGGGGGTTGGGGAAGGACGGTCATCATCTGTCTTAAACTAAAAACTTAGCTAGTCGCAAACACTGACCCAAACATACCAACAATAGACTAGCACCAAAACAACACATTCTTCCATACCTTTCTTACTACATCCACCATAATTCCTCAAATTCTCTATGAAATTCTAACTATTCCCCATATGTACAATTCAAAGTCTGTGGGGGGGGGATAACAATTTAAAAACCCCGATGAATATTTACAATATGCAAAAATATATACAAGAAACAAAACAAAATAAGATTAGTAATAAAACCCCCCACAATACCTAAATGTGGCAGAAACATCAGTTAACTAGACGAAATAATTGCGGGATTATAGCAGTAAAAACGGTCATCCTTCCCAAATCACTCACACAGACACACACCCATTTAGACACAATAACAAAAACGAAAAACCACACACACGAAACGAAAGTCATCCCGCAACCACCAGAGAACTGACGTCACTGGCCACCTAACGAGGGAAGGGATGGGGAATTAAACCAAAGAAAAGAATAGGGACAGAAATAAAAGGGGGGCTAATGGGCATTCATACCCTAGCTAAGTTAAGCAGAAACAAGAAAACTAAAGATTCAAAACTAAACCTAAACTAGCCTAATATCGGGACGGGTTGCTCTGTTCAACCCATGAGGGACGAAATCCTGCACCTAGCCGAGGTCCAAGTGCCACTCCAAGTCAGCTCCTCTCACTCTACACATTCGCGCAAGATTCACCCACCTTTTGGCGAATTCTGATGAAGGGAGTCGCCGCCTTTCCGTCCTAATCTTGACTTTAAGCTGATGCTTAAAGTACAAGATTAGTAGGGAAGAAGTGAACTTCTCGCCTCCATAGAATCCCTTCTGACGTGTCACCCAAATCACGACTCTCATAACTCCTAGCAAGCAGTGGAACACATAAAGTTCAGACTTCGTTAACGGCGGGGCCACATTGCTACAAACAGAAGCGGCCTCAAGGACGAAAAACTTTCCCTGCAACATGCGAACCATGAGACCTTCAACAAACTTACACAATGGTGCTACCAACTTGCAATGAAAGAAGACGTGACCAAGGGTCTCGACTTCCCCCTCACAACGTCGGCAGTTTGGATATTTCTCCAAACCCGCTGCGCAAAGTTTTTTGCCGACCCAGAGGGCCCCACGTATCACCAGCCAGGTGAGGGATGCCTCATCGTTGTTGAGACATTTCCACCCGGAAGCCCAAGGCCAGATTGAGCGAGCCTCCTGCTTCGTAAGACCGAGCTTGTCAATCAGATCATCATGAACGGACCCCCTGACTACCACCTGATATAATGCCCTACGAGACAACGCCTGGACGTTGTGGAGGCCAACCGTCGCCCGTAAGAGGTGTTTCAGAGCCAGACGACATTCACGGTAGAAGGAGCACTCGACACGAGGCAAACGGCCAGCCTCCTTCTCGCCCGAGTGCACACTTCTCAAGGATGGAAAGGATCTTCGGGCGTCTTCCTTCCAGAAGGCGCCCCCGTCATCCGTGTCGCGACACAAACGATCCAGGAACCCGATGCGAAGCATATCGAGACGAATCTCAATGCTAGGCATACCTAGACCGCCTTCAGTAGGATGAAGGCAACAGATCTCCCGACATACCCCTGGAGCTCTGCCTCTCCACAAGAAAGAGAACAAGAGCTGTACTAATGAACGCACTGTGGTAGACGGAAGTGGAAGTACCGAGAGTCGGTAAAGGAGAATCGGGTAGATATGCGAAACACATACCTCCGCCCTCCCCTTCAAGGAAAGATTCCTCCGAGACCACAACTTAATTGCGCCCTCGGCCTTCTCCCGTACCTCCGACCAATTCATATCCAACTGGATATCAGGACCGAACCAGACGCCGAGTATCTTGATCGGCCCATCCGTCCAGCTGAATGGTCCGGGAAGAGAAACCCCCTTCCACGCACCCAACCGCAAGCCAACAGACTTATCGCGGTTGATCTTGGCCCCTGTCACCATCTCATAGCCACTGATTTCTCTGCTGACTTCGTTAATCTCGGCTCTGCTCGACACAAGAACCGAAACGTCGTCAGCATAGGCAGAATACCTGGCCGAGGTGGTAGCACCAGGTAAAGAGATTCCGCGTAGGACCGGATTCGCCTTTAACTTGCGAAGGAAAGGTTCCAACGCAAGAACGTAAAGCATAGGCGAGAGCGGACAACCCTGACGAATAGATCGAGACAATACGAAAGGTTCCGATCTTACCCCGTTCACTTCTACCAGCGCACCGGGAGTCGCATACATAAGCCGGATCCAGGAGCGAAAGTACGGCCCGAAACCGGCAGCCGAAAGAACAGCCTCCAAGAATCGATGGTCAACCCTATCAAAGGCCTTGGACTGATCTAAATTGATCAGCGCGGCTTCACTGTCGACTTTCTCGATGATCAGGCGCACCATATGAAGGTTGTCCTGAATAGTCCGGCCCTTCACAGAACAAGTCTGCTCGGAGCCAATCAGACTAGACAGGACAAGCTGCAAACGGTTAGCCAAGACCTTAGCCAAAATCTTTAACTCTGTATTTAACATAGTTAAAGGGCGAAAGTTACCTATCCCATCCCCACCGCTTTTGCCCTTACGCACCAACTTGATCACACCCCTGGTGAAGCGTTGAGGTATAGACCCCTGCTTCATCCAGTTGTTGAAGACCAGCTGCAGCAAAGGAACAAAAACGGGCGACTGCCTCAAGTAAACTTCGTAAGGAAGACCATCTAATCCCGGAGATTTATCCAGGCCAACCTGTTTCAGCGCTTCCCAGATTTCCGACTCAGTGATGGGACCCTCGCACCCAGCCGCTTCAGCTGCCTCAAGGCAGGGAAAGTCAGCTAAATAGGTGTCGAACTGAGCAGAGCTCAGACCGGGCTCCCTGGTAAAAAGATCCCGAAAGTAATCCCGAAAAGCCTCGCATATGCCCGAGTTTGTAGTCACTGTCCGCCCATCCGGCAATGTGACGCTCGCGATATGCCGTCTTGAAGCATTCCTACTTTCCTCTGCACGCAATTCTGCGGCCATATTCGTCGCCTCAGAGGACATTCTTTTTAACCTAGCCCTAACTACCAGAGCTTGATCCTTCTTGGTAAGCAAGGAGGACAACTCTGCCTTAGCTAGGACTACTTCCCCACTATCACGGGATTTCACAGCCCGATCGACTCTTTGCTCTAACACCGTTTGCGCCGCTAATCTATCTACGTTGAGTCGACGACTAAAATCGGCAGCAAACGTTCGAATTTTAGATTTGAGTTTGTCCCACCAGGCATTTCCCACCACAGCCCCCGTCAGTTCCCTTTGTAAGGTTAGTAAAAACTGGTCCCGGAAATGCTGCTCGCCAAATAACGAGCAGTTGAATTTCCAGTAGCCAGTTATCCTAACATTAGGCTTATCTAAGTTTACACGGACCCGGACAAGCCTATGATCCGAATAAACTATATAATGAAAACTTGGACACCCTAAGAGTCCTACATCGACTCTCCTAACTAAAACTCGGTCGAGGTAGCTCGCAAGCACACCTACAGCCGAGCTGCCACTATTTGTCCAAGTCCACACTACCCGCTGAGGGTGTTCATTCCGGTACTTGTCGATGAGATCAAACCCATCGACAAAGCCCCGAAAATGCTCCACTCCCCAGTTTTTAGTACCCTCTTTATATTTGGACCCTATACGATCTATATCGGGGTCAAGGACGGCATTCCAATCCCCCGCTAAAATTAACCGACGTGATGTCGTCATAAACGGCTCGATCTGCCGAAACAAAGCAAGTCGCTCAGCCTGGCTATGGGGCCCATAAACCCCAATGAGACGCAAAGCCTTATCATTTATGGTAGCATCCAGCACGCAAAGCCTGCCCGCCGGATCTGCGAAGACAAGAGCACACGCAGCCTTCAAAGTCTTGCTCACCAGCCAAGAGACACCCCTCGAGCGTCCATCAAAACATGCTGAATAAAGAGTAAACTCCCTAGACAGAATGTCTTCATAATCGCGAGAAGAAAAACGGGTCTCTTGCACACAACATATATTCACACCGAGGCTCTGAAGGTCGCGAACGAGTCTCACCCTTCGAGACTCCGACCTCAGGCCTCGGACATTCAAACTAGCTAACCAGAGTGCCATTATCGAATCGACTAGGGTCGCCCATCAGAGTTGAACATAGCTGGGGTGAGAACACCGACAGCCTGTCCCATTGATCCTGACGCCATCTCACTGTCGACGGTATCACCATGAGACAGACCGCCGATGTCCGCAGGATAAGTTAATTTTAGCGCCCTATACAGGGAAGGGTGAACAAAAACAGGGACCCTCCCTCTGCATGTTTTCAATGGATCAAGGTCAGGTTCATAAACCGCCGCTGGGGGCACCAATTTCAGGGACGAGTTCGCCTCCTCGATCATGCCCCAAATCTCCCGCGTACCCGGGCCGGATCGGACGACAGTCAGGAGTCTACGGGCATTTTTGAACTTTTCCGGCACCTCCACATCAACTCCATTGATGTGCCGGAAGTTAAAGAGAATCCTCAGCGGCCTCGGGTTTTTAGTCTGCCCGCAGACCCTTTCTAATTGCTCCCCGGATACGCGGCAGACGTCTTCCCCTGGGAGATATGGCGGTTTGATCTTTTTCTTTCTCTTCTCAGCTACTGCGGGCAACTCCGGGCTTCTCTCCCTCTTTTTTTGAGGAGTATGAGAGGGAGTAGGTGTGGGCGTGCATGTCGGAGTATGAGAGGGAGTGATGCCTGATGAGGTTTTGAAAGGGGAAGGAGTTTTTGAAGTACAAGATCTTGTTGGCGAGTTGGTCAGAGATTTGGGCGGAGGTGGTTTCATGAATTTGTTGGTTCCTGAAGGGGAAGACGGGGCAGAGGATGAGGGGCAAGGCCCCCAGCGCGACTTACGGTTCTTAGAGCGACTGGCATCTAGCTTTTCTTTTAGCTTTTTTAAATTTAAAATTTTCTGCCAGCTAGGTTCACATAGCTTCTGCGTCTCTGTGGCTGATTTTTCGTAGGACGCCGAGGCGTCGCCCTCAGAGCTGGTAGAGGGAATGGGGATGTAGGTGGGTTTGTCCCTGGAGTTATGCTGGGACAGAGGTCCCGCTGTCTGGACCTTCCCTTTGGCCCTACCTACTACACGCCATTCCCCCTCATCCTTCTCCTTATCCACACTTGTGGAAGGCGTTGGTTTGAGGGGTAATGAGGGCATCGACCCAACCGAGGGATTTTCCCCACCGGTCCGTTTAGTAGGTAGGCCCATTACAGGCGCCGCGGATTTTTCAGTGTCGGCCAAAGGGGGATTTGGGTCGCCAGCAACCGGAGCTCCAGGGGCCTTCTTCCCTGGGCAGGAGGAGGAGAGATGACCAGTCACTCCACATCTCCAGCATACTGGTTTTCTGCCAGTCACAATGACTGGCAATCTCCGGTTGCCAAAATCCAGACAGTTGGGGATGGACTTGAAGGCCGCCTCGTCTATCATGATATCGAAAGTCCACCCCCCGTTCAAATTGTCCGAGAGAGCCCCTAAAATTTGGCCGTACTGCATAAAAAATGCAGCCAAGAGCTCTCCGGAAATTTGAGGAGGAACCTCAAAAACTGCCACCCTGGTCCTTCGCCTGCCTAGATATTCCGTGCGGAGAATAAGGTCTTTCGTAATTAATTCTCTCTTTGCCATATCTAGGCAATCTTCTGGCGTGGGCAGCAGCACGTCCCACATAAAAAACTTTACGCCTTTAATAACTCTTTGGGGTTTTATCCCCAGGGACATAAGTGATTTGATCACCGTGTCTTTCGTGGATCGACAGATTTTGCGCGTACGCCTGTCAACCGCGAAGACGGTCACCATTCGTTGTTCGAATGTCTGAAGCTCTTGAACGTCTTTGAGGATGCCATCTTTGTTTACCAGATGGGCAAAATCCTTTGCCTTTTCCAAGAACTCCGCGATATTCACTATACAGCTCGGTGGGGACTTCCAGCAAGAGGGCGATTCCTCGGCTGTAGACTTAGCTTGTGCCACTTTCGGCACCTTGTCGTTTGATGAGTTGGAGACCTGCATAGCCTCCTCCTTGTCATTTACACTTGTCTGGTCTGGCTTGTTTGGGGTAACCTTACCCCGTTTTTTACTTTTGGATTTATCTGGGGGGTCGGCTTTCGCAGCCGCCCCAAAGAGGTCTTTTTTGACCCCTGACCGACTCATCTCGTCGGCCATTAAAGGGTTAACGCGGAAAAGCTGGCCAAATTGCAAGGAGCTGGGATAGGGGGAGAAGAGAAGTAATAATAAAAAAAAAAATAAAAAGGAGAAGAAAAAAAAAGTAGTTTCTTCTAAAATTAGAAGAAATTAAATAAAGTAAACAAAAAGTCAAACTATAAAATAACAATAAACTTTAGAAAAATAAAAAACAAGAAGGAAAACTATAAACTAACTAGTCTCGTAAGACTTTAAAAAGAAATTAAAGATGGCGCCCGAAGGCAGCCGAAAAATAAAAGAAACTCCTACTTTTTTTTTTTTTTTTCCTCAATTAACACACAGAAAGAAAAAGAAAAGAAAGAAAAATGTCTGGTTTGACACTAGTCAAACCAAACTAAAAAAGGTTTGCGGCCGAAGCCGCTAAAGAAATAAATTAAATAAAAAGCAGAAACTTAAAAATTACAGGATTGCGACCGAAGTCGCTAAATAAAACGGGGGAGGGTAAAAAACGAAAAGGAGGACAAATTAAAACAAAACTTTTTCTTTTTTCCTTTCTTTAACTAGTAAAACAGAAAATAAAAAAGCCGGTAAGACTGTCTTACCGAACTAAAAAATGTTGGCCGAAGCCAAGAAATAAATAAATTTAAAGGAAAGAAATAAAACAAATGAAAAATCAAAACTTAAAAAATAACTTAACTTAACGAACAAAAGTCAATAAAGTTCTTCAAAAATTACACGTTCGCCGGTACAAAAATTGGTCCTGAAAATTAACAACACGCCTTCCTACAAAGGAAGCCGCAAAGTCAGTTAACGAAACTAGCCGCAGCCAGGAACAATATTTATTTGCATGTAACATACAAAATGTGGCACAAGGCCAAAAAGGGGGTTGGGGAAGGACGGTCATCATCTGTCTTAAACTAAAAACTTAGCTAGTCGCAAACACTGACCCAAACATACCAATAATAGTCCTAGCACCAAAACAACACATTCTTCCATACCTTTCTTACTACATCCACCATAATTCCTCAAATTCTCTATGAAATTCTAACTAGTCCCCATATGTACAATTCAAAGTCTGTGGGGGGGGGGGATAACAATTTAAAAACCCCAATGAATATTTACAATATGCAAAAATATATACAAGAAACAAAACAAAATAAGATTAGTAATAAAACCCCCCACAATACCTAAATGTGGCAGAAACATCAGTTAACTAGACGAAATAATTGCGGGATTATAGCAGTAAAAACGGTCATCCTTCCCAAATCACTCACACAGACACACACCCATTTAGACACAATAACAAAAACGAAAAACCACACACACGAAACGAAAGTCATCCCGCAACCACCAGAGAACTGACGTCACTGGCCACCTAACGAGGGAAGGGATGGGGAATTAAACCAAAGAAAAGAATAGGGACAGAAATAAAAGGGGGGCTAATGGGCATTCATACCCTAGCTAAGTTAAGCAGAAACAAGAAAACTAAAGATTCAAAACTAAACCTAAACTAGCCTAATATCGGGACGGGTTGCTCTGTTCAACCCATGAGGGACGAAATCCTGCACCTAGCCGAGGTCCAAGTGCCACTCCAAGTCAGCTCCTCTCACTCTACACATTCGCGCAAGATTCACCCACCTTTTGGCGAATTCTGATGAAGGGAGTCGCCGCCTTTCCGTCCTAATCTTGACTTTAAGCTGATGCTTAAAGTACAAGATTAGTAGGGAAGAAGTGAACTTCTCGCCTCCATAGAATCCCTTCTGACGTGTCACCCAAATCACGACTCTCATAACTCCTAGCAAGCAGTGGAACACATAAAGTTCAGACTTCGTTAACGGCGGGGCCACATTGCTACAAACAGAAGCGGCCTCAAGGACGAAAAACTTTCCCTGCAACATGCGAACCATGAGACCTTCAACAAACTTACACAATGGTGCTACCAACTTGCAATGAAAGAAGACGTGACCAAGGGTCTCGACTTCCCCCTCACAACGTCGGCAGTTTGGATATTTCTCCAAACCCGCTGCGCAAAGTTTTTTGCCGACCCAGAGGGCCCCACGTATCACCAGCCAGGTGAGGGATGCCTCATCGTTGTTGAGACATTTCAACCCGGAAGCCCAAGGCCAGATTGAGCGAGCCTCCTGCTTCGTAAGACCGAGCTTGTCAATCAGATCATCATGAACGGACCCCCTGACTACCACCTGATATAATGCCCTACGAGACAACGCCTGGACGTTGTGGAGGCCAACCGTCGCCCGTAAGAGGTGTTTCAGAGCCAGACGACATTCACGGTAGAAGGAGCACTCGACACGAGGCAAACGGCCAGCCTCCTTCTCGCCCGAGTGCACACTTCTCAAGGATGGAAAGGATCTTCGGGCGTCTTCCTTCCAGAAGGCGCCCCCGTCATCCGTGTCGCGACACAAACGATCCAGGAACCCGATGCGAAGCATATCGAGACGAATCTCAATGCTAGGCATACCTAGACCGCCTTCAGTAGGATGAAGGCAACAGATCTCCCGACATACCCCTGGAGCTCTGCCTCTCCACAAGAAAGAGAACAAGAGCTGTACTAATGAACGCACTGTGGTAGACGGAAGTGGAAGTACCGAGAGTCGGTAAAGGAGAATCGGGTAGATATGCGAAACACATACCTCCGCCCTCCCCTTCAAGGAAAGATTCCTCCGAGACCACAATTTAATTGCGCCCTCGGCCTTCTCCCGTACCTCCGACCAATTCATATCCAACTGGATATCAGGACCGAACCAGACGCCGAGTATCTTGATCGGCCCATCCGTCCAGCTGAATGGTCCGGGAAGAGAAACCCCCTTCCACGCACCCAACCGCAAGCCAACAGACTTATCGCGGTTGATCTTGGCCCCTGTCACCATCTCATAGCCACTGATTTCTCTGCTGACTTCGTTAATCTCGGCTCTGCTCGACACAAGAACCGAAACGTCGTCAGCATAGGCAGAATACCTGGCCGAGGTGGTAGCACCAGGTAAAGAGATTCCGCGTAGGACCGGATTCGCCTTTAACTTGCGAAGGAAAGGTTCCAACGCAAGAACGTAAAGCATAGGCGAGAGCGGACAACCCTGACGAATAGATCGAGACAATACGAAAGGTTCCGATCTTACCCCGTTCACTTCTACCAGCGCACCGGGAGTCGCATACATAAGCCGGATCCAGGAGCGAAAGTACGGCCCGAAACCGGCAGCCGAAAGAACAGCCTCCAAGAATCGATGGTCAACCCTATCAAAGGCCTTGGACTGATCTAAATTGATCAGCGCGGCTTCACTGTCGACTTTCTCGATGATCAGGCGCACCATATGAAGGTTGTCCTGAATAGTCCGGCCCTTCACAGAACAAGTCTGCTCGGAGCCAATCAGACTAGACAGGACAAGCTGCAAACGGTTAGCCAAGACCTTAGCCAAAATCTTTAACTCTGTATTTAACATAGTTAAAGGGCGAAAGTTACCTATCCCATCCCCACCGCTTTTGCCCTTACGCACCAACTTGATCACACCCCTGGTGAAGCGTTGAGGTATAGACCCCTGCTTCATCCAGTTGTTGAAGACCAGCTGCAGCAAAGGAACAAAAACGGGCGACTGCCTCAAGTAAACTTCGTAAGGAAGACCATCTAATCCCGGAGATTTATCCAGGCCAACCTGTTTCAGCGCTTCCCAGATTTCCGACTCAGTGATGGGACCCTCGCACCCAGCCGCTTCAGCTGCCTCAAGGCAGGGAAAGTCAGCTAAATAGGTGTCGAACTGAGCAGAGCTCAGACCGGGCTCCCTGGTAAAGAGATCCCGAAAGTAATCCCGAAAAGCCTCGCATATGCCCGAGTTTGTAGTCACTGTCCGCCCATCCGGCAATGTGACGCTCGCGATATGCCGTCTTGAAGCATTCCTACTTTCCTCTGCACGCAATTCTGCGGCCATATTCGTCGCCTCAGAGGACATTCTTTTTAACCTAGCCCTAACTACCAGAGCTTGATCCTTCTTGGTAAGCAAGGAGGACAACTCTGCCTTAGCTAGGACTACTTCCCCACTATCACGGGATTTCACAGCCCGATCGACTCTTTGCTCTAACACCGTTTGCGCCGCTAATCTATCTACGTTGAGTCGACGACTAAAATCGGCAGCAAACGTTCGAATTTTAGATTTAAGTTTGTCCCACCAGGCATTTCCCACCACAGCCCCCGTCAGTTCCCTTTGTAAGGTTAGTAAAAACTGGTCCCGGAAATGCTGCTCGCCAAATAACGAGCAGTTGAATTTCCAGTAGCCAGTTATCCTAACATTAGGCTTATCTAAGTTTACACGGACCCGGACAAGCCTATGATCCGAATAAACTATATAATGAAAACTTGGACACCCTAAGAGTCCTACATCGACTCTCCTAACTAAAACTCGGTCGAGGTAGCTCGCAAGCACACCTACAGCCGAGCTGCCACTATTTGTCCAAGTCCACACTACCCGCTGAGGGTGTTCATTCCGGTACTTGTCGATGAGATCAAACCCATCGACAAAGCCCCGAAAATGCTCCACTCCCCAGTTTTTAGTACCCTCTTTATATTTGGACCCTATACGATCTATATCGGGGTCAAGGACGGCATTCCAATCCCCCGCTAAAATTAACCGACGTGATGTCGTCATAAACGGCTCGATCTGCCGAAACAAAGCAAGTCGCTCAGCCTGGCTATGGGGCCCATAAACCCCAATGAGACGCAAAGCCTTATCATTTATGGTAGCATCCAGCACGCAAAGCCTGCCCGCCGGATCTGCGAAGACAAGAGCACACGCAGCCTTCAAAGTCTTGCTCACCAGCCAAGAGACACCCCTCGAGCGTCCATCAAAACATGCTGAATAAAGAGTAAACCCTCTAGACAGAATGTCTTCATAATCGCGAGAAGAAAAACGGGTCTCTTGCACACAACATATATTCACACCGAGGCTCTGAAGGTCGCGAACGAGTCTCACCCTTCGAGACTCCGACCTCAGGCCTCGGACATTCAAACTAGCTAACCAGAGTGCCATTATCGAATCGACTAGGGTCGCCCATCACAGTTGAACATAGCTGGGGTGAGGACACCGACAGCCTGTCCCATTGATCCTGACGCCATCTCACTGTCGACGGTATCACCATGAGACAGACCGCCGATGTCCGCAGGATAGGTTAATTTTAGCGCCCTATACAGGGAAGGGTGAACAAAAACAGGGACCCTCCCTCTGCATGTTTTCAATGGATCAAGGTCAGGTTCATAAACCGCCGCTGGGGGCACCAATTTCAGGGACGAGTTCGCCTCCTCGATCATGCCCCAGATCTCCCGCGTACCCGGGCCGGATCGGACGACAGTCAGGAGTCTACGGGCATTTCTGAACTTTTCCGGCACCTCCACATCAACTCCATTAATGTGCCGGAAGTTAAACAGAATCCTCAGCGGCCTCGGGTTTTTAGTCTGCCCGCAGACCCTATCTAATTGCTCCCCGGATACGCGGCAGACGTCTTCCCCTGGGAGATATGGCGGTTTGATTTTCCTTTTCCTCTTCTCTGCTACTGGCGGCAACTCCGGGCTTCTCTCCCTCTTTTTTTGAGGAGAATGAGAGGGAGTAGGAGTGGGCGTGCATGTCGGTGTATGAGAGGGAGTGATGCCTGATGAGGTCTTAAAAGGGGAAGGAGTTTTGGAGGTACTGGATCTTGTTGGTGAGTTCGTCAGAGATTTAGGCGGAGGTGGTCTGACAAATTTGTTGGTACCTGAAGGGGAAGACGGGGCAGAGGATGAGGGGCAGGGCACCCCCAGCGACTTAGAATTCTTGGCCCGTTTTGCCTCTAATTTTTCCTTCAGCTTCTTTAAATTTAAAATCTTCTGCCAGCCAGGCTCATTTAGCTTCTGCGTCTCTGTGGCTGATTTTTCGTAAGACGCCGAGGCGTCGCCCTCAGAGCTGGTAGAGGGAATGGGGATGTAGGTGGGTTTGTCCCTGGAGTTATGCTGGGACAGAGGTCCCGCTGTCTGGACCTTCCCTTTGGCCCTACCTACTACACGCCATTCCCCCTCATCCTTCTCCTTATCCACACTTGTGGAAGGCGTCGGTTTGAGGGGTAATGAGGGCATCGACCCAACCGAGGGATTTTCCCCACCGGTCCGTTTAGTAGGTAGGCCCATTACAGGCGCCGCGGATTTTTCAGTGTCGGCCAAAGGGGGATTTGGGTCGCCAGCAACCGGAGCTCCAGGGGCCTTCTTCCCTGGGCAGGAGGAGGAGAGATGACCAGTCACTCCACACCTCCAGCATACTGGTTTTCTGCCAGTCACAATGACTGGCAATCTCCGGTTGCCAAAATCCAGACAGTTGGGGATGGACTTGAAGGCCGCCTCGTCTATCATGATATCGAAAGTCCACCCCCCGTTCAAATTGTCCGAGAGAGCCCCTAAAATTTGGCCGTACTGCATAAAAAATGCAGCCAGGAGCTCTCCGGAAATTTGAGGAGGAACCTCAAAAACGGCCACCCTGGTCCTTCGCCTGCCTAGATATTCCGTGCGGAGAATAAGGTCTTTCGTAATTAATTCTCTCTTTGCCATATCTAGGCAATCTTCTGGCGTGGGCAGCAGCACGTCCCACATAAAAAACTTTACGCCTTTAATAACTCTTTGGGGTTTTATCCCCAGGGACATAAGTGATTTAATCACTGTGTCTTTCGTGGATCGACAGATTTTGCGCGTACGCCTGTCAACCGCGAAGACGGTCACCATTCGTTGTTCGAATGTCTGAAGCTCTTGAACGTCTTTGAGGATGCCATCTTTGTTTACAAGATGGGCAAAATCCTTTGCCTTTTCCAAGAACTCCGCAATATTCACTATACAGCTCGGTGGGGACTTCCAGCAAGAGGGCGATTCCTCGGCTGTAGACTTAGCTTGTGCCACTTTCGGCGCCTTGTCGTTTGATGAGTTGGAGACCTGCATAGCCTCCTCCTTGTCATTTACACTTGTCTGGTCTGGCTTGTTTGGGGTAACCTTACCCCGTTTTTTACTTTTGGGTTTATCTGGGGGGTCGGCTTTAGCAGCCGCCCCAAAGAGGTCTTTTTTGACCCCTGACCGACTCATCTCGTCGGCCATTCCAAAGGGCTAAAACAGTAAAGCTGGCCAAATTGCAAGGAGCTGGGATAGGGGAGAAGAGAAGTAATAATAAAAAAATAAAAAGGAGAAGAGAAAAAAAAAAGGTAGTTTCTTCTAAAATTAGAAGAACTTAAATAAAGTAAACAAAAAGTCAAACTATAAAATAACAATAAACTTTAGAAAAATAAAAAACAAGAAGGCAAACTATAAACTAACTAGTCTCGTAAGACTTTAAAAAGAAATTAAAGATGGCGCCCGAAGGCAGCCGAAAATAAAAGAAACTCCTACTTTTTTTTTTTTTCTCAATTAACACACAGAAAGAAAAAGAAAAGAAAGAAAAATGTCTGGTTTGACACTAGTCAAACCAAACTAAAAAAGGTTTGCGGCCGAAGCCGCTAAAGAAATAAATTAAAAACAAAAGCTGAAACTTAAAAAATTAAAGGATTGCGACCGAAGTCGCTAAATAAAACGGGGGAGGGTAAAAAACGAAAAGGAGGACAAATTAAAACAAAACTTTTTCTTTTTTCCTTTCTTTAACTAGTAAAACAGAAAAATAAAAAAGCCGGTAAGACTGTCTTACCGAACTAAAAAAATGTTGGCCGAAGCCAAGAAATAAATAAATTTAAAGGAAAGAAATAAAACAAATGAAAAATCAAAACTTAAAAAATAACTTAACTTAACGAACAAAAGTCAATAAAGTTCTTCAAAAATTACACGTTCGCCGGTACAAAAATTGGTCCTGAAAATTAACAACACGCCTTCCTACAAAGGAAGCCGCAAAGTCAGTTAACGAAACTAGCCGCAGCCAGGAACAATATTTATTTGCATGTAACATACAAAATGTGGCACGAGGCCAAAAAGGGGGTTGGGGAAGGACGGTCATCATCTGTCTTAAACTAAAAACTTAGCTAGTCGCAAACACTGACCCAAACATACCAACAATAGTCCTAGCACCAAAACAACACATTCTTCCATACCTTTCTTACTACATCCACCATAATTCCTCAAATTCTCTATGAAATTCTAACTAGTCCCCATATGTACAATTCAAAGTCTGTGGGGGGGGGATAACAATTTAAAAACCCCGATGAATATTTACAATATGCAAAAATATATACAAGAAACAAAACAAAATAAGATTAGTAATAAAACCCCCCACAATACCTAAATGTGGCAGAAACATCAGTTAACTAGACGAAATAATTGCGGGATTATAGCAGTAAAAACGGTCATCCTTCCCAAATCACTCACACAGACACACACCCATTTAGACACAATAACAAAAACGAAAAACCACACACACGAAACGAAAGTCATCCCGCAACCACCAGAGAACTGACGTCACTGGCCACCTAACGAGGGAAGGGATGGGGAATTAAACCAAAGAAAAGAATAGGGACAGAAATAAAAGGGGGGCTAATGGGCATTCATACCCTAGCTAAGTTAAGCAGAAACAAGAAAACTAAAGATTCAAAACTAAACCTAAACTAGCCTAATATCGGGACGGGTTGCTCTGTTCAACCCATGAGGGACGAAATCCTGCACCTAGCCGAGGTCCAAGTGCCACTCCAAGTCAGCTCCTCTCACTCTACACATTCGCGCAAGATTCACCCACCTTTTGGCGAATTCTGATGAAGGGAGTCGCCGCCTTTCCGTCCTAATCTTGACTTTAAGCTGATGCTTAAAGTACAAGATTAGTAGGGAAGAAGTGAACTTCTCGCCTCCATAGAATCCCTTCTGACGTGTCACCCAAATCACGACTCTCATAACTCCTAGCAAGCAGTGGAACACATAAAGTTCAGACTTCGTTAACGGCGGGGCCACATTGCTACAAACAGAAGCGGCCTCAAGGACGAAAAACTTTCCCTGCAACATGCGAACCATGAGACCTTCAACAAACTTACACAATGGTGCTACCAACTTGCAATGAAAGAAGACGTGACCAAGGGTCTCGACTTCCCCCTCACAACGTCGGCAGTTTGGATATTTCTCCAAACCCGCTGCGCAAAGTTTTTTGCCGACCCAGAGGGCCCCACGTATCACCAGCCAGGTGAGGGATGCCTCATCGTTGTTGAGACATTTCAACCCGGAAGCCCAAGGCCAGATTGAGCGAGCCTCCTGCTTCGTAAGACCGAGCTTGTCAATCAGATCATCATGAACGGACCCCCTGACTACCACCTGATATAATGCCCTACGAGACAACGCCTGGACGTTGTGGAGGCCAACCGTCGCCCGTAAGAGGTGTTTCAGAGCCAGACGACATTCACGGTAGAAGGAGCACTCGACACGAGGCAAACGGCCAGCCTCCTTCTCGCCCGAGTGCACACTTCTCAAGGATGGAAAGGATCTTCGGGCGTCTTCCTTCCAGAAGGCGCCCCCGTCATCCGTGTCGCGACACAAACGATCCAGGAACCCGATGCGAAGCATATCGAGACGAATCTCAATGCTAGGCATACCTAGACCGCCTTCAGTAGGATGAAGGCAACAGATCTCCCGACATACCCCTGGAGCTCTGCCTCTCCACAAGAAAGAGAACAAGAGCTGTACTAATGAACGCACTGTGGTAGACGGAAGTGGAAGTACCGAGAGTCGGTAAAGGAGAATCGGGTAGATATGCGAAACACATACCTCCGCCCTCCCCTTCAAGGAAAGATTCCTCCGAGACCACAATTTAATTGCGCCCTCGGCCTTCTCCCGTACCTCCGACCAATTCATATCCAACTGGATATCAGGACCGAACCAGACGCCGAGTATCTTGATCGGCCCATCCGTCCAGCTGAATGGTCCGGGAAGAGAAACCCCCTTCCACGCACCCAACCGCAAGCCAACAGACTTATCGCGGTTGATCTTGGCCCCTGTCACCATCTCATAGCCACTGATTTCTCTGCTGACTTCGTTAATCTCGGCTCTGCTCGACACAAGAACCGAAACGTCGTCAGCATAGGCAGAATACCTGGCCGAGGTGGTAGCACCAGGTAAAGAGATTCCGCGTAGGACCGGATTCGCCTTTAACTTGCGAAGGAAAGGTTCCAACGCAAGAACGTAAAGCATAGGCGAGAGCGGACAACCCTGACGAATAGATCGAGACAATACGAAAGGTTCCGATCTTACCCCGTTCACTTCTACCAGCGCACCGGGAGTCGCATACATAAGCCGGATCCAGGAGCGAAAGTACGGCCCGAAACCGGCAGCCGAAAGAACAGCCTCCAAGAATCGATGGTCAACCCTATCAAAGGCCTTGGACTGATCTAAATTGATCAGCGCGGCTTCACTGTCGACTTTCTCGATGATCAGGCGCACCATATGAAGGTTGTCCTGAATAGTCCGGCCCTTCACAGAACAAGTCTGCTCGGAGCCAATCAGACTAGACAGGACAAGCTGCAAACGGTTAGCCAAGACCTTAGCCAAAATCTTTAACTCTGTATTTAACATAGTTAAAGGGCGAAAGTTACCTATCCCATCCCCACCGCTTTTGCCCTTACGCACCAACTTGATCACACCCCTGGTGAAGCGTTGAGGTATAGACCCCTGCTTCATCCAGTTGTTGAAGACCAGCTGCAGCAAAGGAACAAAAACGGGCGACTGCCTCAAGTAAACTTCGTAAGGAAGACCATCTAATCCCGGAGATTTATCCAGGCCAACCTGTTTCAGCGCTTCCCAGATTTCCGACTCAGTGATGGGACCCTCGCACCCAGCCGCTTCAGCTGCCTCAAGGCAGGGAAAGTCAGCTAAATAGGTGTCGAACTGAGCAGAGCTCAGACCGGGCTCCCTGGTAAAAAGATCCCGAAAGTAATCCCGAAAAGCCTCGCATATGCCCGAGTTTGTAGTCACTGTCCGCCCATCCGGCAATGTGACGCTCGCGATATGCCGTCTTGAAGCATTCCTACTTTCCTCTGCACGCAATTCTGCGGCCATATTCGTCGCCTCAGAGGACATTCTTTTTAACCTAGCCCTAACTACCAGAGCTTGATCCTTCTTGGTAAGCAAGGAGGACAACTCTGCCTTAGCTAGGACTACTTCCCCACTATCACGGGATTTCACAGCCCGATCGACTCTTTGCTCTAACACCGTTTGCGCCGCTAATCTATCTACGTTGAGTCGACGACTAAAATCGGCAGCAAACGTTCGAATTTTAGATTTAAGTTTGTCCCACCAGGCATTTCCCACCACAGCCCCCGTCAGTTCCCTTTGTAAGGTTAGTAAAAACTGGTCCCGGAAATGCTGCTCGCCAAATAACGAGCAGTTGAATTTCCAGTAGCCAGTTATCCTAACATTAGGCTTATCTAAGTTTACACGGACCCGGACAAGCCTATGATCCGAATAAACTATATAATGAAAACTTGGACACCCTAAGAGTCCTACATCGACTCTCCTAACTAAAACTCGGTCGAGGTAGCTCGCAAGCACACCTACAGCCGAGCTGCCACTATTTGTCCAAGTCCACACTACCCGCTGAGGGTGTTCATTCCGGTACTTGTCGATGAGATCAAACCCATCGACAAAGCCCCGAAAATGCTCCACTCCCCAGTTTTTAGTACCCTCTTTATATTTGGACCCTATACGATCTATATCGGGGTCAAGGACGGCATTCCAATCCCCCGCTAAAATTAACCGACGTGATGTCGTCATAAACGGCTCGATCTGCCGAAACAAAGCAAGTCGCTCAGCCTGGCTATGGGGCCCATAAACCCCAATGAGACGCAAAGCCTTATCATTTATGGTAGCATCCAGCACGCAAAGCCTGCCCGCCGGATCTGCGAAGACAAGAGCACACGCAGCCTTCAAAGTCTTGCTCACCAGCCAAGAGACACCCCTCGAGCGTCCATCAAAACATGCTGAATAAAGAGTAAACCCCCTAGACAGAATGTCTTCATAATCGCGAGAAGAAAAACGGGTCTCTTGCACACAACATATATTCACACCGAGGCTCTGAAGGTCGCGAACGAGTCTCACCCTTCGAGACTCCGACCTCAGGCCTCGGACATTCAAACTAGCTAACCAGAGTGCCATTATCGAATCGACTAGGGTCGCCCATCAGAGTTGAACATAGCTGGGGTGAGGACACCGACAGCCTGTCCCATTGATCCTGACGCCATCTCACTGTCGACGGTATCACCATGAGACAGACCGCCGATGTCCGCAGGATAGGTTAATTTTAGCGCCCTATACAGGGAAGGGTGAACAAAAACAGGGACCCTCCCTCTGCATGTTTTCAATGGATCAAGGTCAGGTTCATAAACCGCCGCTGGGGGCACCAATTTCAGGGACGAGTTCGCCTCCTCGATCATGCCCCAAATCTCCCGCGTACCCGGGCCGGATCGGACGACAGTCAGGAGTCTACGGGCATTTTTGAACTTTTCCGGCACCTCCACATCAACTCCATTGATGTGCCGGAAGTTAAAGAGAATCCTCAGCGGCCTCGGGTTTTTAGTCTGCCCGCAGACCCTTTCTAATTGCTCCCCGGATACGCGGCAGACGTCTTCCCCTGGGAGATATGGCGGTTTGATCTTTTTCTTTCTCTTCTCAGCTACTGCGGGCAACTCCGGGCTTCTCTCCCTCTTTTTTTGAGGAGTATGAGAGGGAGTAGGTGTGGGCGTGCATGTCGGAGTATGAGAGGGAGTGATGCCTGATGAGGTTTTGAAAGGGGAAGGAGTTTTTGAAGTACAAGATCTTGTTGGCGAGTTGGTCAGAGATTTGGGCGGAGGTGGTTTCATGAATTTGTTGGTTCCTGAAGGGGAAGACGGGGCAGAGGATGAGGGGCAAGGCCCCCAGCGCGACTTACGGTTCTTAGAGCGACTGGCATCTAGCTTTTCTTTTAGCTTTTTTAAATTTAAAATTTTCTGCCAGCTAGGTTCACATAGCTTCTGCGTCTCTGTGGCTGATTTTTCGTAGGACGCCGAGGCGTCGCCCTCAGAGCTGGTAGAGGGAATGGGGATGTAGGTGAGTTTGTCCCTGGAGTTATGCTGGGACAGAGGTCCCGCTGTCTGGACCTTCCCTTTGGCCCTACCTACTACACGCCATTCCCCCTCATCCTTCTCCTTATCCACACTTGTGGAAGGCGTTGGTTTGAGGGGTAATGAGGGCATCGACCCAACCGAGGGATTTTCCCCACCGGTCCGTTTAGTAGGTAGGCCCATTACAGGCGCCGCGGATTTTTCAGTGTCGGCCAAAGGGGGATTTGGGTCGCCAGCAACCGGAGCTCCAGGGGCCTTCTTCCCTGGGCAGGAGGAGGAGAGATGACCAGTCACTCCACATCTCCAGCATACTGGTTTTCTGCCAGTCACAATGACTGGCAATCTCCGGTTGCCAAAATCCAGACAGTTGGGGATGGACTTGAAGGCCGCCTCGTCTATCATGATATCGAAAGTCCACCCCCCGTTCAAATTGTCCGAGAGAGCCCCTAAAATTTGGCCGTACTGCATAAAAAATGCAGCCAAGAGCTCTCCGGAAATTTGAGGAGGAACCTCAAAAACTGCCACCCTGGTCCTTCGCCTGCCTAGATATTCCGTGCGGAGAATAAGGTCTTTCGTAATTAATTCTCTCTTTGCCATATCTAGGCAATCTTCTGGCGTGGGCAGCAGCACGTCCCACATAAAAAACTTTACGCCTTTAATAACTCTTTGGGGTTTTATCCCCAGGGACATAAGTGATTTGATCACCGTGTCTTTCGTGGATCGACAGATTTTGCGCGTACGCCTGTCAACCGCGAAGACGGTCACCATTCGTTGTTCGAATGTCTGAAGCTCTTGAACGTCTTTGAGGATGCCATCTTTGTTTACCAGATGGGCAAAATCCTTTGCCTTTTCCAAGAACTCCGCGATATTCACTATACAGCTCGGTGGGGACTTCCAGCAAGAGGGCGATTCCTCGGCTGTAGACTTAGCTTGTGCCACTTTCGGCACCTTGTCGTTTGATGAGTTGGAGACCTGCATAGCCTCCTCCTTGTCATTTATACTTGTCTGGTCTGGCTTGTTTGGGGTAACCTTACCCCGCTTTTTACTTTTGGATTTATCTGGGGGGTCGGCTTTAGCAGCCGCCCCAAAGAGGTCTTTTTTGACCCCTGACCGACTCATCTCGTCGGCCATTAAAGGGTTAACGCGGAAAAGCTGGCCAAATTGCAAGGAGCTGGGATAGGGGGAGAAGAGAAGTAATAAAAAAATAAAAAGAAAAAAAAGGTAGTTTCTTCTAAAATTAGAAGAAATTAAATAAAGTAAACAAAAAGTCAAACTATAAAATAACAATAAACTTTAGAAAAATAAAAAACAAGAAGGCAAACTATAAACTAACTAGTCTCGTAAGACTTTAAAAAGAAATTAAAGATGGCGCCCGAAGGCAGCCGAAAATAAAAGAAACTCCTACTTTTTTTTTTTTTCTCAATTAACACACAGAAAGAAAAAGAAAAGAAAGAAAAATGTCTGGTTTGACACTAGTCAAACCAAACTAAAAAAGGTTTGCGGCCGAAGCCGCTAAAGAAATAAATTAAAAACAAAAGCTGAAACTTAAAAAATTAAAGGATTGCGACCGAAGTCGCTAAATAAAACGGGGGAGGGTAAAAAACGAAAAGGAGGACAAATTAAAACAAAACTTTTTCTTTTTTCCTTTCTTTAACTAGTAAAACAGAAAAATAAAAAAGCCGGTAAGACTGTCTTACCGAACTAAAAAAATGTTGGCCGAAGCCAAGAAATAAATAAATTTAAAGGAAAGAAATAAAACAAATGAAAAATCAAAACTTAAAAAATAACTTAACTTAACGAACAAAAGTCAATAAAGTTCTTCAAAAATTACACGTTCGCCGGTACAAAAATTGGTCCTGAAAATTAACAACACGCCTTCCTACAAAGGAAGCCGCAAAGTCAGTTAACGAAACTAGCCGCAGCCAGGAACGTCTCGGACTTCTGTCTCTCGACATGCCACTATTTAAAGTCTTTGTTAACAGACGCAGACAAGTTCATCTTCAAGAGGGGTGGTAGGTTTCCGACACAACATCTTACTTTTCAGACATCTCTCATAAATGTTTGTACCTTGTCCTTAACTTTCGGAACCGTTTGTAAATATTTGTACCTTACTTTTCGGACATCCCCCATAACTAATTGGAATTTTATTTTACAGATATTCCCCAGCAATATTTATACCTCACTTTTCAGATTTGCCCCCAAAATAACTGTACCTCATTTTTCGGAATCCTCTTGTAAATATTTGTACTTCACTTTTCAGCCATCTTTCGTATTTTTCACTATCGCCGTTAGTTAGTGTTCATGCCTCAGAATTATGAATTTCATCTTGAAGTTAATTAGGCAGAGGCAGGTTAAGCAACTGGGCACCCGGCAAAATCCCGGTGAGTCTGTGGGTTGATGCCTCTTAATAAAAAGCTGATAACCGAGTTGGCTTCTCTATTTTCATTTAGAGCCTCTTGAATCTCCCACAAGCCGTATGGGTTTACGAGCTCACCAGGATATTTGTACCTTACTTTTCTGATTTAAAAAAAAGAAGTCTTTTCAATGCATAAGTAATCATGACTTTCTTTCTTTATTATCTGTGAATTGAACACTTCCAAATTAATCACTCTTCCCTTCTTTAAATATATTAAGGGTAGGTTGAAACAAAAGGGTAGAATGGAGTAAAAGGAGATTGGAATAAAAGAGGAGGTTTTCCTATTTTAATTTTCAGATGAATATTAATCTTTAACTAAATGATTGAATAAGCTCCTTGTGAGTCCCATGATTATAAAATACCCATGAGAATTCCTCTGTCTATTGCATTTTGAAATTTTGAGCCTAACAACTTTAACAAAATATTGCAATAATTATCATATGTATCAATGCAGGTTATTATTTATAGCAGTAAGAGGATACAAATAAAATGATTAAAAATTGACAAGGTTTTCCATTTCATTGAAGCAGACATTAGACACATGAGAGTGTTATCACCTGTATCTTCTCTTTCTTTCTTTCTTTCTTTCTTTCACTGAAACCAAACAGCATCTCTAATATGTCTTTTCTGTTTTTCCTCACAATCAAAATGGAATAGTCCATTATTTTGATGTATTGGTTGGGCATAACATACTTACTAACTAAGGAACAAGCAGATTTATAATATTCTGATATTTATTCTTTCATCTTTCGTCCATTAATATTTTAGTGTCTAAACATGGTTGCAAAATCTGACAAAAATTAGTATATATTATTGTCGTAAATTGTATTTTCCAAGAGTTGTAAGCAGATATTGTATTTTTAGCTTTTCCCATGTATATTATTGATAAAAATAAAATAATCAAAATTAATACCCCTATGGTATTTAAAAATTTCTTAAAATCCAACCTGCCCTTTTATTCCAACCTGCCCTCTCATACTAATCTATAACACTCCTATTATTCCATCTTCACCCATTATCTTCCATCTCCATTATATCATCTTACCCCTTTATTCCAACATCCCCTTTTATTCCAACCAGCACGTTTATTCGAATCTGTCCACCTCTCTCTTTATTCCAACTCTCCAATTCCATCCTGTCCCTTTATTCCAACCTGCCCTTTTATTATAAACCCTTTACCCTAACCTACTCTTTTAGTCCAACCCTCTCTTTTAATCTAATCTCTAACTCTCCTATTATTCCACCCTCACCCTTTATATGGTTAACTATGTCTGATTTAATAACAATAGTATTAAGCTGTAGAAAAACTCACGGGCCACACCATAAAGTTCAAGAAGAATATAAACAGCAAAAGGCCACAATTTTATAGTTTGCATTGCTCATTATGAGATAAAACTCCCACTAACCAATCTTTACATTTCAATGTTTTCCCCTGAAGGTGGCTGTAGAAGTGACTGTCCAAAAAATGCAACAAAAAGAAAAATGAATTCAAAAGTCCAAAGAACTGTTGGAATTAAAACTACAAATGGTTATGTTGTATTCCTGAAGAAGGTGAAAATAATGGATCTGCTGAAACATTGTTGGAGCAACAGACATAACAAAATGAATGAGATTAACTGCCTGAAAAAGCCTTTCAATAAATAACCTCATCCATTTATGCCCCTTGAAGAATATCAAACCATCTTCCTAATATAGACAGAAACCAGGTCAATATGCAAATAATCAATAAAATATATTTATCCTTTGTTGCAGAATGTTGTACAATGCAAGGAGGACATGTACTAAAGTATATTGTATTCAAAAGATACCAAATATCATAATAATTTGATGGCACCAAGTATAATAATATTATGATGGTACTATGTATAATAATGCTATGATAGTATTGAATATAATAATAATGCTATGATAGTATTGAATATAATAATAATACTATGATAGTACTGAATATAATAATAATGCTATGATGGTATTGAATATAATAATAATACTATGATAGTACTGAATATAATAATAATGCTATGATGGTATTGAATATAATAATAATACTATGATAGTATTGAATATAATAATAATGCTATAATGGTATTGAATATAATAATAATACTATGGTGGTATTGAATATAATAATAATAATGCTATGATAGTATTGAATATATTAATAATGCTATGATGGTATTGAATATGATAATAATATTATGATAGTATTGAATATAATAATAATGCCATGATGGTATTGAATATAATAATAATGCTATGATGGTATTGAATATAATAATAATGCTGTGATGATATTGAATATGCCCTTAAGAGGAATGCTGGTTTGAATGCGGTCAGAAGGCTCAGTTTAATGTCTAATGACAGGAACACAATTGAGTGACAAAATGTTGTTTGTTCGCCTGAAGGCAGATACTACATTTTGATCCCAGCCCAATGGACAGGGTGTGAATAAAAGCATAACTCAAGTAGCACTGGTTGCTTTGGTCAATGAATGCTGAATGTTTCCTTATAAGGAAATAGCTAATATTGCCATTACTATATATATTCATTAGAGTGAAAGTTTTACTGGATTTGTTTAATAAATACTATTTGTGTGATTTCCAATGAATTTCTATAGTAAAATAATTACCAATGAATTTCAAAATATGCTTTTTGTTGTGTTCATGCACATGTCATCATTAGAGTGAATGAAAGTTTTGACTTATCTTTTTAATAAATCCTCCCTATCATAAAATATATATCAATTGCTCATATTAATATATTTCTGATGAATCCCTTAGTTCATTGTACAAAATTAATTTTCCTGTAATATTTATTGCATGGGTCATGGCAGGCATATTTGATAGAGATTTTCTGAGATACTCTCAAAGCCTGATATCTGTCATATGAGATGCTTTTTCTTTGCTCTTTTTCTCAAATTAATCTGCCAAATCTGTTGTTGTTAAACTGCCTGAAACATGAAGAGTCTGGTATCCAAGAGAAACGGTACAAAAGAGTGTGTGGAACTGCAGTCATGAAACTGTTGATTCCATCAACATTCTGGAGGTGGAAAAACTGGATGTGTATTAGCATCAGCAGAGATAGCCGTTGCCACAACAACATCAGGGGAAGTACAAGTGACAAATAAGGGGTTGTGTGGGAAAGGTGACAATTTCACCTGTAACAACTGTTGTTGCTATAAGAGGTTTCTTTTTCAGGAACCAAAAAACAAAATGACCAACTGGGTTTATGGTGGGGTGAGAGTTGTGGTGGTTGCTTTTATGCCTGGAATAGAAGAGTAGGTTAGAATTATTAGTTAGATTGGAATAGAAGGGCGGGTTGGAATAGAAGAATAGGTAGGAATAGAAGGGTAGGCTGGAAGAGAATGTTTGGTTAGAATAAAAGGATACATTGTATGTTGGAATAAAAGGATATGCTGGAATAGAAGGGTAGATTGGAATAAAATGGTTGGAGGTAAGAATAAAGGTAGGTAGGAATTGAAGGGTAGATTGGAATAAAATGGTTGGAATAAAAGAATAAAGGTAGGTAGGAATTGAAGGGTAGATTGGAATAAAATGGTTGGAATAAAAGAATAAAGGTAGGTAGGAATTGAAGGGTAGATTGGAATAAAACAGTAGGTTGGAATAAAACGGTAAATTGGAATAGAAGAGTAGTTTGAAATAGAATGATAGATTGGAATGAATGGCATGCTAGAATAGAAGGGTAGATTGGAATAAAAGTAGGTTGAATAAAAGGGTAGGGTGTAGGCTAGAATAAAATGGTATGTTGGAATAGAAGGGTAGGTTGGAATTGAAAAGTAGATTGAAATAACAGGATAGGTTGGCGGTTGAAATAAAAGGATAGGCTGAAATAGAAAGGCAGGTTGAAATAAAAGTGTAGGTTGGAGATTGGAATAAAAACGGCAGGTTGTAGGTTGAAATAGAAGGGTAGGCTGGAATAAAAGGTGGGTTGGAATAGAAGGGTAGGCTGGAATAAAAGGTGGGTTGGAATAGAAGGGTAGGCTGGAATAAAAGGTGGGTTGGAATAGAAGGGTAGGCTGGAATAAAAGGTGGGTTGGAATAGAAGGGTAGGCTGGAATAAAAGGTGGGTTGGAATAGAAGGGTAGGCTGGAATAAAAGGTGGGTTGGAATAGAAGGGTAGGCTGGAATAAAAGGTGGGTTGGAATAGAAGGGTAGGCTGGAATAAAAGGTGGGTTGGAATAGAAGGGTAGGCTGGAATAAAAGGTGGGTTGGAATAGAAGGGTAGGCTGGAATAAAAGGTGGGTTGGAATAGAAGGGTAGGCTGGAATAAAAGGTGGGTTGGAATAGAAGGGTAGGCTGGAATAAAAGGTGGGTTGGAATAGAAGGGTAGGCTGGAATAAAAGGTGGGTTGGAATAGAAGGGTAGGCTGGAATAAAAGGTGGGTTGGAATAGAAGGGTAGGCTGGAATAAAAGGTGGGTTGGAATAGAAGGGTAGGCTGGAATAAAAGGTGGGTTGGAATAGAAGGGTAGGCTGGAATAAAAGGTGGGTTGGAATAGAAGGGTAGGCTGGAATAAAAGGTGGGTTGGAATAGAAGGGTAGGCTGGAATAAAAGGTGGGTTGGAATAGAAGGGTAGGCTGGAATAAAAGGTGGGTTGGAATAGAAGGGTAGGCTGGAATAAAAGGTGGGTTGGAATAGAAGGGTAGGCTGGAATAAAAGGTGGGTTGGAATAGAAGGGTAGGCTGGAATAAAAGGTGGGTTGGAATAGAAGGGTAGGCTGGAATAAAAGGTGGGTTGGAATAGAAGGGTAGGCTGGAATAAAAGGTGGGTTGGAATAGAAGGGTAGGCTGGAATAAAAGGTGGGTTGGAATAGAAGGGTAGGCTGGAATAAAAGGTGGGTTGGAATAGAAGGGTAGGCTGGAATAAAAGGTGGGTTGGAATAGAAGGGTAGGCTGGAATAAAAGGTGGGTTGGAATAGAAGGGTAGGCTGGAATAAAAGGTGGGTTGGAATAGAAGGGTAGGCTGGAATAAAAGGTGGGTTGGAATAGAAGGGTAGGCTGGAATAAAAGGTGGGTTGGAATAGAAGGGTAGGCTGGAATAAAAGGTGGGTTGGAATAGAAGGGTAGGCTGGAATAAAAGGTGGGTTGGAATAGAAGGGTAGGCTGGAATAAAAGGTGGGTTGGAATAGAAGGGTAGGCTGGAATAAAAGGTGGGTTGGAATAGAAGGGTAGGCTGGAATAAAAGGTGGGTTGGAATAGAAGGGTACATTGAAAGACAATTACAGGTTGGAATAAAATGGTAAGTTAGAATAGAAGGATAGATAGGAATTTCAATTTGGAAGAAAACTAGAAATTACAATGATCCAAATCTGGACAGGCATTGGGGTATCTCTCACAGAAACTGTATGACATTATTTCTCCAGTGCTATGTCTGCTTGTCGAAAAACTTTTCAAAGTGTGAATCACTTGCAACAGACTCCCAGCCAAATCAAAAAATTTGTCATAGCTTAACTCATGGAATTATCCTTGAAAGCCACCTTCTTCATTTGAATTATTTTTCCTTTTCCAGAAACTTGCTTGATCCATATTCACTGCTCCACTCACTTGGCCACTCTGAATATGATGGTCACATAATACACAAGTTCATCTCATAGAGATCCTGATCCTCACCGAGTGCCTCACACTAGGGATCATGCCAGATCGACATAATATATTATCATACTTGATGACATATAAGACCATAATTTTTCATCCTAAAAAAATGGCTAAAAAATTTCTTTGGTTTTTATATACAAAATTGTATCCAATTGGCTAATATTTATCCAAACACCATAAACTGTATATAAATGACCTAACTCAAAAATGTCTGGCTGGCTGATCATATCTGAATGTTCCTTTCTGCTAGAATAACTCACTAATCCCTTTTGCAGATGCCTGCTCAAGCACATTTTTGTTTGTTCAACACCCACAGAGCCCACCTGTGATTTATACAGCTTGTTGGATATTGGTTGAGGAAAGACCTTTGGCCTTACATCTGTTGCATCAGTGTGTGAGCGGAAATCGGAACTGGTGATAGCATAAACAGGAAAATATAAAATAAACAGGATGTACAAGTGTCCAGATCCTTGAATAAACAGGCTACACAGGTGTGTCCTGTGTGGAAGGAAACACATGTTGCATGGGTGCATGCTGGAAGAGGTGTGTCCACAGAAAGTTGCGTAGGCAACATACTGGAAGAAGGCATAGCCACATGAAGTTGCGTAGGTATCCAAATGTTATATAACCAGTCCAATTCTTGATCTGGACAGAGAGGCTGGCTTGAGGCTCACTGAAGATTTGTCTCCGTCAATTCCTGTGTGCGTGATCCTAACCTCTGTGATTCTCCCTCACTCTACCCATTTGCTGCAACTCAAACAATAAAGATATTTATATATTTTTATATATAAGTGTTCATCACCTTATTTGAGCCCAGCAGCAATATTCTACCTGCTGAGTGAACCTTAGTTACAGTCTCTGTGAGAAAGTGCATAATCTGGGATGACCAACAGTTTTAAACAAGACCAATATGCACAAATACATGGTTAGGATGACTTTGGGGATCAAATATGAATTGGAATCCAACAGAAATGATCAGATAAAGAACAAATAGGAAATGTTTATTAATCTAACATGTTTCCCTTTTATTAAAGCTTCACCAGAGAATGAGATACGGAGAAAAAAGAAGGAAGAACTTCTGTTTTTTTTTACTTTTGTGTTGTTTGTTTTTCATAGGTTAATCATGTTTCACATGTTAAACAAATGTTGTTATAATTTGTGGCATTCTGAATTCTTGGAGAGATGATGCATCTATTCAAAGTTCCAAGAAATCAACAGATTCCAAGCCTAACTGAAAAACCATAAATACTGCTTTATGTTTGTAAGTGTCTAATAACTCTACTTTGTTTATGTAGGATTCAGATGATGACGTGTTTATGTCTAGTAGATATGTTTGGTTGTTTTTCACACATTGATATTTTTTAAGCCTTTCATCCCCAAGCAAGGCAGCAGTGCCACTAGCACACACGGGCTTACAAGGAGTGAAAAGAGTGGGTGTAGGGGGAATTGAGGAAAGGAAAGTAGGACAGGGATCAAAGCAACAGAAAATGTCAATTGGCGTTGCATTTAAATTTTTGAAGATTGTAGCTATTAGGGAAGTAAGAGGAAGGGAGTTCCAATGTCAGGAAGTGCAAGGAAATAAACTGCTGGAGTAGAAGTGGTGGCTACATTTAACTATTTCAACAGTAAAAGGGTGGGACCTAGATGCCAATCTAGTAGCATGTTTAGATTCATGTAGTCGGGACACTAGTGAAAAAAGCTCGTCAGAGCAGTAGTCATAAAAATATTTGTAGAAAAGACAGAGGGAAGCCACATCACATCTGTGTGAAATTGTCTGAAGTCAAGAAGCTAATGCAGGATCGATTACATTGCAGATCCCTCTTTGGATTTTGTCAAAAACCTCAAGATGAATAGCAGAGGCACCAGACCAGATATGGCAACAGTATTCAATGCAAGGATGAATGGTAAATTTGTAGATGTGTAACATGGACTCTGACAATAAATACCTTCTGGCATGACACAGTGAACCAACTTTCCTTGCATTAGATGCAGCTATTGAGTTTTGGGAACATTTTACGTACATACTGTTTGATTTCGACAAACATACATTAGATTCTATAACAATGGATTCAATAAAGATTGGTGATATAATATAACATTTTTGATGTGTGTTTATAGTTGGTAATATTGTTATTAGTAGTCCTTTGAAGTATTTATGATGTAAAGAATTATGTTCTTTTTTAATTAGAGTGGCATCTTCAAAATCTAAGTTATGGCCAGTTTTGTTTCTGTGTATTAGGAGAAAGTTCAAATGGTTGTCTAAGCATAAATCTCTTTTATGTTCATAGATACAGACTTTTAGAGTTTGTGATGTCTCTCTGATATAAATGCTTTTACATTGTAAGCAATTTATTTGATAAGTACTGGCATTTGAATTGATGTTGAATTAATTTTTCTTCCTAATTATATCTCCGATTGTCTTGGATGTTGGTTGTAAAGATTCTAGTATTAGGGAAAACTAATTTATTTTACAAGTTTTGTAGAAAAAGTGTTAGAGGATAGGATTATGAATTTTGTGTTGCGGTCATTAGAAGTGCTATTGGTAGTGTCTTGTTTTTTTGGATTTTCTAGATTTTGTAAGCTTTTTTTTGTTTTCTAGCATTGTGAACAAACTTTCTTCCTTCCTTCGTTCTTTCTTTCTTTCTTTCTTTCTTTCTAAATTTCAGCTTTGTCTCTTTGCTTTCCTTTCAATACTTAAGCATTCTTTTCTTTCCTTCTTTATAAATTTCAGCCATCTTTACCTTTTTCTTTCCTTTCAATATTTAAGCATTCTTTTCTTTCTTTTTTCTTTCTTTCTTTCTTTCTAAATTTCAGCCAACTTTGCTTTTTTTCTTTCCTTTTAATATTTAATGATTCTTCTCCTTCCTTCTTTCCATATCTGATATATATCCATATCTATCTGCTTTTCATGGCATCTCTATTAATCTAAGTTCATTTTTATCTATCTATCTTTATCTATCTTTATATATATATATATATATATATATATATATATATATATATATATATATGTAATTGTATCTATATTCTTTTACATTGTAAGCAATTTATTTGATAAGTAATGGCATCTGCTGAAGTGATGGATTTATTTTTCTTTCTAATTATATCTATTGTAGTAAAGATCTTAGTATTAGAGATAACTAATTTATTTTACAAGTTTTATAGAAAGTGTGTCAGAGGGTTGAATTATGAATTTTGCATTGTGGTTGTTAGAAGTGATCTTGGTGGTGTCTTGATTTTTTGGATTTGCAAATTTTCTAAGCTTTTTTTTGTTTTATAGCATTGTGAACAAACTTCCTTCCTTCATTCTTACTTTCTAAGTTTCAGCCTTCTTTACCTTTTTTCTTTCCTTTCAATATTTAAGTGTTCTTTTCTTTCTTTCTTCCTAAATTTCAGCCATCTTTGCTTTTTTCTTTCCTTTTAATATTTAATGATACTTCCTTTCCTTCTTTCATTCTTTCTATATCTGATATAGAGATTTTCTAAGCCCGGCTTAGATGTGGCACAAGACCGAAAGTATGGGGCACCCAGTGAGGTTCGAACTTCTATATCTGATATATATCTATATCTATCTGCTTTTCATGGCATCTCTATTAATCTAAGTTCATTTCTATCTATCTTTATATATATATATATATATATATATATATATATATATATATATATATATATATATATATATGTATGTATGTATATATATATACGTAATTGTATGTATATTCTTTTACATTGTAAGCAATTTATTTGATAAGTAAAGGCATCTACTGAAGTGATGGATTTGTTTTTTTTCCTAATTATATCTCCGGTTGTGTTGAATGTGGTGTTAAAGATCTTAGTATTAGAGATAACTAATTTATTTACAAGTGTAGAAGAAAGTGTGTCAGAGGGTAGAATTATGAATTTTGCGTTGTGGCTGTTAGAAGTGATCTTGGTGGTGATCTTGGTTTTTTGGACTTGCAGATTTTATGAGCTTGTTTTCTAGTGTTGAGGATGAAACGATAACATGTAAAACCATGTGAGCACAACCAGTAACAGCTTCCAAATAGCTTCATCTACATAACAGGGCTTGGGTTAACCCATGGTGTAGTTTATAGGCACTTCTTAACAGTGCCACACACTAAGATCATCTCTCTAAGCCAAATGCATGCAATATGCTAAACGATTTGGATAAAAGCAGCACATAACCTATCAGGTGGGGCTCAGTAAGAAATACCTTCAAGTCAGGTAACTTTATGTAAAGCAAGTGACAAGCAATCTGTGCTATTGAATTGGTTATTTTCTGTAACCCATCTTAATTCTTCAAGACAAAACATGTAGATGTTAACCTACCGTAACATAAACATTCATGTCCTTAAACAGCCATGTCAGGTTCAGACTTCCATACAGATGGCATGCATGGCACCATTAAGAAGTATCTAAACTGTCAGCTGTATACAACCATTTTCTTAGACTGAAAATGACTTTGAGCAGGTGAAGCCTGAGGGTCTTGGCAAAGATTATCCTTCTTTGAACATTGTGGACTGGTGCTACAGAACCACAAACTAAGAACTGTACCAAATAACAGAAACCACATCACTTGAGGAGTATCAACAGCAGCAACTGCTAAAATGGATAGCACATGTAACTCAAAGAGAAAATAATGACATAATCAAGATGTTGTCATTCCACACTACTTTAAATAAAAGGTTAAGAAAGAAACCCCATCAATACTGGAAAGAGTGATAGCAGTTAATGGATTTGAGAAACCTATTTTCCTGAAAAATTGTTTTAAGAAAAAGATTTTGTAATTTTCAACCAAAAGTAGTACTGGCTGCTCAGTTAATGAATGTTAAATGTTTTCTTATAAGGAAACATCTAGTATTACCATTATAGTTACTATTAGCTACCTTATCAACCAAAGTCAAAATCCTAGCTTTCCCAACTCTGCACAGCAGTTATGAATTCTGTAATCTTTTTAATGGCTGAATATTATGTGCTTTGCCAAGACTTCATATGGTTTTGAATTCAGAGTTGTCCTTCACATAGACCGGTTGCCAACCATAACTAGAGACTCCAGTCTGTCTTGCTAATTAACCCATAGCTGGGGAAAGAAGAGATGGATTCATACCTTTTCCAATAGTATTTACATGAAACTGAATGTAATAATCATTGACCAGAAGCCAAACTCAGCTGTTAATTGTTACATTAGTTGGATCTCCAATAAATTAAAATCAAAAGCTATGAGAGCCACTCCTGGTGTAAAATCAGGGCATTTTATTATTATTATTATTGGCTTACAGCCATATCACATTGAAACACTGGTTCTCATATGATCCCTGAAGTTAAGCAATGTCAGGCTTAGTCAGTACCTGGATGACCACTTAGGAATACCTGGTTCATTATATTCACTTATGTGCAAATACCCTTGGAAAATGTATGAATCCACTTCTCCTTTCCCCAGCTATGGGTTAATTAGTAGGACTTTTATCAGTAAATCATTATTATCTCCAAAAAATTCTTACAATCTAAAAAATATTTTCTGGCTTTAAATAACTTGCAAAAGGTTGATAAACTGTAAAAAACAAAAACAATATTATTATCATATTATATGTCAGCTTGTTTCTTCATTTTTTAATTAGTTTGCGTGGACATTACGACCTGCCATTACTTCAGATAAATAATAGACAACTCCTGTTTGATTGTGAGGATAAATGGTTGAAAAGATATATCAAAGGTGTTGTTTGGTCTTAGGGAAAGAAAGAAAGAAAGAAAGAAAGAAAGAAAGAAAGAAAGACAAATGTGGCTGTAGCACTCTCAAGCCATTACCTCAATTTGAGTTAACAAGAAGAAAGACAAATATGTATTATAAGTAAATCATCTTTATGACTATTGTGTAAAGTGATCATGGAATGTCTAGGAAGAACATTACAGTAAAGGTTGGTTAATAGGTAAGGAGGATGTAATTGTTAGTCATTGTTATTAGTGGATGGTATTAGTATATATGGGAAAGGTATGAATCTTCTTCTTCTCTCCCTAGTTATTGGTAAATAGCAGGATAGACCGGGTTCTGTAGCCTTGGATGGCAATTGGTCTACTGCAGAAAGAAATGGCAACCTACTGCGGGAAAAAAAAATCCTCTTTGTCAGTCATGTATCAAAAGATACATGATCGCCTAAGTGTGTATCATGCATGGCACATGACTGACTGAATTAGTATATAACAGTTGACAATACTTCATTTTATTTGTTTGGTTGCTTTATATTATTTTTGCCGTCTTCCTTTCTTTTTCTTTTTCTTGAAAAACTTTGTCAATTCTGTTTGTTAGACAGTTCTGTTATTTTGCATTTAACCATCGCTGCTCACTTCACAAAATATGGAGATTAAGGAGGGGGTCTGTGGATTTCTGATAAAACATGCTGCATAAATACTGTCTTTATATCCACACTCCAGCAGTTATCATATGTCATTTAAAGAAAGTTTCATTTCTTGATATGGTTTTAAACATTTAACTTTGTGGCTTATACAGAATTTGTCAGCAAAGGAACATTTAGTCATTAACCAGAAGAATTTAATTCATTTGTAAAACAAAAAAGGCATTTTTTGTATATGGTGTAGTCACTGAATTCTTAGATAGATTAGATGCCAAAATAGAACATTAAAATGCATGTGAAGAAATTCCTGCATCTTTATAGTTTCTTAATATCTTCAGCACCAATTATTTTTTAATGCTTAATACTTAGAGTGCTGTATTGTTAAAGCATTGTTGCCTGGCTGTACTGGACCATTTTGGAAAAAATAGAAAATTGGCATTACTATAGAACCACTAATGGTTATTTCTCATGAGCACTGCTATTCTGCTTTTAATCAAATTTTCTAGAATCTGTCTTACATATTTATAAGTCTACCATTCAACCTTGCTTTGAATATTGCAGCCACATCTGACTCAATGCTCCTGCTGTATATTTAGAGATTCTTGATAAAATCCAAAGAATTAGCAATATTATTTTTCCTGACCTAGTGTCTTGACTTCAGTCACTTTCCTACTATCATAATATAACTTCCTTGTGCCTTTTCTATAAATACTTTTTAGCATTCTGCTATCACTTTTCTATCAATGTCAATTTTTGTGTAAATCTGTGCAAAAAGTGGATCACAGAGCCATGATATTTTTCTCACCTCTCTTTGGTTAGTTAATATTTAAAGCATTTTTTTGCCTACATCTGTACAACGCCTACGTGTTATTTAAAACCATTTTCTGCCAAAATCAGAAATGCTTCCCGGAGCCAATCACGTGATTACGTTGATTATAAATACCAGACACAAGTTCGTTCTCTCTTCTCTTTTTTTGATTTCTCTCACTTACTAAAATGTAGCTGTTTAAGAAATTGCATTTTGACCAAGTTCAGGCGGATGCTATGAATACATATTCACACACGCACACATACAAATACGTATGGAAACTTAATTACAAGCATTACAAACATTACAGAACATTACAAGCATCAATATATTACGAATATTCAACTACAAGCAATGGAAACTAATTAAATATTACGGAACATTCACTCCTTCAACTCTTCTGAAGTTAAAAGTTTATCAACATATTCTCAGCTTTACAAAATTCTTTCAACTCTCTCAAAGTGAACATTTTGAGCAGCAAGTACATTCAACTTTCTATGAGCTCAGATAAAAAATATTTCTTTAGTAAAGACTTTAATTCCAGTCAAAGAGAAATAACTCCTATTAATTCTACTTGTATATCATTGACATACATAAATACGAATAATCTTGTTATAAAAACGTTTTGTGTTCCTTATTATTTCATATTTTGTGGTATTTAGCATAAATATACATTTGAGGGCTTCTACACATTTCATGGTAATTGCTTGGATGACTTCTTCACTATGGTAACCGTAAGTCCTATGTTAACAGTTTCTTTTCTCACACTTCTTGCTTGTGGAACTCTCTTCCAGCTCCATGCTTTCCAGCCAACTTTGATCTTCAAAAATTTAAATGCAATGTCAATTGTTACCTGCTGTCTTCTTGATTACTCTTCTATCGTTCTTGCTCCTTAATAACATTTCTCTTTTTTCTTTTCCTTTCACACTCACTAACCCCTTGTGTCTTAGTGGCTTTACTGCCTTGCATGGGTGATATGGCTAAAAGAAATATACATCAACATCATACAATGTAAGTTTCATAAAGACATATAAGTTTCTCTTTTAAACATATTTGTCAACAACAGGCAATGTATATGTTATATTCCGTGCTAATAGGAATATATACTTGAAAAACAAGGTGGATAAAATAAGTAAAGGTTTATTGTAAAAACCAGTACAATAAGAATAAAGGTAACAGCTAGTCTTCATAGTCCATTGACTTACAGATACTTATAGGTAGTTACTACCTATAGTGTAGTCACTCATGGGGGTGACAGGTTATTCCATTACATCAGTATATTTTATAGCAATTTAATAAATGGAACTTAGATGTGGCACAAGGTTAAAAGTATGGATAACCCAGTGAGGATAAAACTAATGAGACAAGCTTGTTAACCATTACACCATGTGGAATTCCCCATGTAAGTCTTATAAAACATATAATTACATCCACAGCAACGGAAGTGTTAACAGGTAAAGTAATGAAAATATTAATTAATATCCTTCAGGGTGAATAATTTGTTAAAAATTTTGACGAAAAGGTGGTGGGTTGAAAGATGTCGAAACTGGTTCATGTTGACAGAGAAACACTCTCTGCTACTGATATTTATTAGCCAGTAAAAATAAAATGTGAGAAAGAAATTCTTGGAGTATTTTGTGGGCATATATGAGTAAACGCTGTTTCTTTACAACAGAACAAAATCAAAAGAAAGAAGTCTTGGGAAATAAGAGTCAAGGGTTTTAGATTTAAAGGGAATTGGAAGTGAGAGAAAGAAAGAAATAAGAGAGAAACAAGTAAGGAAGAAGAAAAAAGAGAGAATTTAGGAGGAGAAAAGGGAAAGAGAATAACAAAAAGATTGACTGAAGGAGAAGAGAAGACATGAAAGAAGAAAACTAGGAGAACATGGAAAGGAAAAGACAGTGAAAGAAAGAATAAAAATGCAAAAGAAAGACTAAAATTTAGAGGAGAAAGAAATATGGAAGAAGTGGATGACACTGGAAAAAGAAAGAAAGAAAGAAAGAAAGAAAACAATGAAAAGTGAAGGGGAGAAAAGAGAAAACTGAAGGGAAAGAAAGAAAGAAAGAAAGAAAGAAAGAAAGAAAGAAAGAAAGAAAGAAAACAATGAAAAGTGAAGAGGAAGAAAAGAGGAAACTGAAGGGAAAGAAAGAATGAAAGAAAGAAAGAAAGAAGGGCAGGCAAAGAAAAAGAAAATATTAAAAGGGAAAAGAAAAGCAAAAAATGAAGAGAAAGAAAGAAAAAGAATATAATAAAAAATGAAGAGAAAGAAAAAATCAAAAAATGAAAGAAAGAATGCTGAAAGAAAAAAAATAAGCAAAAAAGTGAAAGAAAGAATAAGTATGCGAAAGAAAGACTAAAATTTAGAAGAGGATGAAATATGGAAGAAGTTGATGACACTGGAAAAGTCAAGAAAGAAAGAAAGAAAAAGAAAATAATGAAAATGTGAAGGGGAGAAAAGCAAAAAACTGAAGGGAAAGAAAGAAAGAAAGAAAGAAAGAAAGAAAGAAAGAAAGAAAAGAAAAAGAAAATAATAAAAAATGAAGGGAAAGAAAAGATCAAAAAATGAAAGAAAGAAAATAAGTAAAAAAGTGAAAGTAAAGAAAACAAACAAAAAAGGCAATGAAATAAAGAAAAAAAGGACAGAATGACAAAGAAAGAAAGAAAATAAACAAAAAGTGAAGAGAAAGAAAGAAAGAAATCTCTGTGAAGAAAGAGAGACAAACTAATAAATAAATAAAGCTAGGGGAGAGAAAGAAAGAGAAAAATAAATGAAAAGAAATATTGAAAGAAAAAAGAAAGAAGGCAAAAATCTAGGGAAAAGAAAAAATAAGCAATTAAGTAAAGGGAAAGAAAGAAAGAAAAGTAAAAGAAAGAGACAAGCAAATAAAATAAAGTGAAAGAAATGTATAGGAAAAAGAAAAGAAAGAAAAATGAAAGAAATGCTTAATATATGAAAAGATGGAATTAGAGATTAAAATAAAGTAAAAAATAAAAGTATTTACATTGTTTGGACTGTTGTCCTCAACTTTGTTGCCATAAGCATAATGTTTCAACCCTTGTATGCTCCGGCCTTCTTCAGATAATTGGAATTTTAAATTGAACCCTTTATTTCACCCACTTGGGTTGATTGTTCTAGTTCCACATGCCATGCAGATGTCTCAGTATCAGTTATTTCCTTTTAACTCAACTCTACAAGTTTTAGTTCACATCAGCAGTAGCCAGGTATTGAACTCTTTGGGTCAAGTCACTGGATTCAACCAACACTTTTATCCACTGGGCCACATGTCCTTGAGGACATCAGTGTATGAATTTTTGGAACTTATAAACCTAATGTCTCAGTAACCATTTTTAACCAGAGCTCACAGTGCAATTTTGTTGTTATATTATTGTTTTTCTCTAGCACTTCATATGACTGGTTCCTATATCGTATTAATTTCGATGCTTGGCTGGCTTAGGAGATTTTTGTGGCTTAGCATATATGCTGATTCCTTAAGTTTTCATATTTTCCAGTGGTGTTCTCAGTCTATTATTTCAACCTCATCCCACAGGGTAATAATCTCCCTTTTTCTCCATATGTGGTCAGCTATGGCCTGTTTCTCCTTTATATTTCTTACCACAGCTGCATGGGATGGTGTACACACAGTCCTTAATCATGTTCTTCTCTATGGGAGGTCTTACTCAAAAGAGGTGTCTGTGAAGTGTTGAACCACTTTTGAAGGTTGTCCTGATGTTATGTGAACCACAGATCTTTTGTATTTTTTCTGATAATTCCTTCATATAGAGTAGGCAAACCAAAGATGTTTTCTGAGTGTTGTTATCCTCAAGAACCTTTCTATTCCAGTTTGTCAAAGCTGCTGTCAGGGTAGTTGTTACGTTGTACAGTATTGCTTATACTGACCATTTCTTGTTCATATGTCTCTTAAGAATTTTGTTGTAAGCAGCGGCTGATCCCTTTCTTTACACTGTATGGGGTGTAGGAGCTGAAGTTGAGGTATTGTCCGGTGAAAGTTGGCTTGTGGTATACAGATGTCTTGAACCCATGCTCTGTTCAGGATATTAGTACATCCAGGAATGCTAATTTGTGAATATGGCAACAAAGATGAGGACAGGAGTCCAAACAATGTAAATAGTGTAAATAATTACAATACCTCATCTCAGAAATATAGACAGATCCTGAAGGAGGCAGGATCATACAACAGCTGAAACATTGTGAATATGACAATAAAGATGAGGACAATAGTCCGAACCAGTAAATAGTGCAAATAATTACAATACCTCATCTCAGAAATATAGCCAGATCCTGAAGGAGGCAGGATCATGCAACAGTTGAAACGTTGTGAATATGACAATAAAGATGAGGACAACTGTCCGAACAATGTAAATAACATAAATAATTACAATACCTCATCTCAGAAATATAAACCGATATTAAAAGAAATGTAGTAAAAATGTTTCCATGACGTTTTTCTCAGAAAAAAGGATGAATAAAATTGAGAAGAGTAAAAATTTAAAAACTGAAAGAAAAACAGAGAATGAGTGAAATTTTAAATTCTTTCTTTTAAGGCAAAGAAGATAAAAATAAGAAATAGAGAAATAAAGACCTGAACCTATCTCTTACAAGGAAAGAAAGCAAACAAGAAAGAAAAGAAAAAAGAAAGAAAACAAAAAAGGAATTAATAAAAATTGCCTCACTTTTAAATTCGGTTACACTGAGCATCATGGGAATGATCTCAAGCAGCAGTAACTCCCCTTCACACACACACACACACACACACACCACTTATACTTCAACCACTGCTATCCGTGGACCCTATTCAGCAGACTATCATCCCCAATCAGTTGTGTTTACTGACCAGCTGCAGGCACTCAGGTGTAATGTAGCTTTACATAAACAAACAGGGGAACGGATTGTTTTTAAGCATTAAAAAGGGAGGAGAGTCAGCAATAAAAAAAAAATTAAATTCTATCACAACCACCAGAACCAAGACTATGGCAACCAGGAAAATAACCAGAAGGCAAAAGTCTGTCATCAGATTAGGACTAAGGAAACTCACCACTCCTCTGCACTCCCAAATTAGGGATCAAGGAAGAAGTGAGGAGTAAAGAGAAAGAAAAAAAGAAAAGAGTTAAAAGAGAAAAGGAGAAAAACGGCATTCTAATCATCCATTGGTTGAGAAAGAAAATGTGAGATTTGAAGTATATTTGGACTGGAGCTACACAATCCTTTCTAGCCTTGATAGAATTCAAAATCTTGTGGAGAGTGGGCCATAAAGCCAATGGTAATGGTAATATTAGCCTTTTCTCATAAGGAATCTTTCAGCATTCATTGACCAAGCAGCTTGTACTTCTGTCAGTTGAAATTTCTAAACTCACCCTCTTAAAACAGTTTTTCAGGAAAATAGGTTTCTCAAGTCCCATAGCTGTTATCACTCTTTCCAGTATTGATGAGGGTTTCCTTCCTTACCTTTTGTTTGAAGTTATGTGGAACATCAACATATTCATTATGCCATTAATCCCTTTTCAAGTAACATGTTTAGTTGTTATTGCTGTTGATAGTCTTCAAATGATATGATTTCTCTTGTCTAGTACAGTTCTTTGTGATTCTATAGCACCAGAACAGGAAAATGAAGTATAAACAGGAGGTACATTGTCATAATGAAGAATAGAGAGGTACATTTAGGTATTGAATAATGAAGAATAAGCAAGTACATTGTGATGATGAAGATTATAGGCAGATACATTGTCACAGTGAATAATGAAGAATAGACAGGTACATTGTTAGTATTGAATAATGAAGAATAAGCAGGTACATTGTCATAATGAAGAATAGAGAGGTACATTGTCACAAGGAATAATGAAGAGTAGACAGGTACATTGTCAGTATTGAATAATGTAGAATAAGCAGGTACATTGTCATAAGGAATAATGTAGAATAAGCAGATACATTGTCATAGTGAATAATGAAGAATAAGCAGGTCATAATTGTCATAATGAAGAACAGGCAGGTACATTGTCACAATGAATAATGAATAATAGGTAGGTACATGGCCATAATGAATAATGAACAATAGGTAGGTACATTGTCATAATGAATAAAGAAAGCTCTTGTTAGAACTAGGCAGGTACATTCCCATAATGATAAATAGGTTGCTAGATTTTCATATTGACAAATAAGTTGGTACATTGTCATAATGAATGATGATGAATAGTCTTGTACATTATCATCATAAAGAATAATGATAAATGGGCTGGCGCTACACAATCCTCTCTTTCTAGCCTTGAAAGAATTCAAAATTTTGTGGAGTAAAACTCTGCAGCCTCTTTTCTTCTTGATGTTTCCCTTAACACAAGATCTCTTCAAGTCAAGAGTCAATCATTATCTATCCTCCTTATCCTCATAATCTTCACTTTGTACCACCCCGCCTTGCATTCATATCCCACACCTCATTCATCAGAAACCAATTAAACTGTAACCACCTACTTTAGTTTTGTATTGAGTGAACTTTAGTATAAAAAAGCAAAATTCAAAATTTGGAACTGATTAAGTTCAGTTATATTTAATTGCTGGGCCAGCACGTACTACACCCCCACCCTCACCCAAAATGGAAACCCCTGGTAGTGCTTTGTGACCCTTGCTATCTTATCAGTTTTTGCTTTTTTCTACCTAGATTTATATACATTACAAATTAATCTAAGCACAACTGGCTACTAATGGATGAAAACGCTTTGAAGATTTTGACGTCATTCTGGGATCTGATTTTTTGTTGTCCAAATCCATGAATTTGTTTCACTCATGCTAAGTCTTGATAAAACACTATATAAATAAGTCTTGATAAAACACTATATAAATAAAATACACCATTTTTTTTATTCATAATGTTGAATGTATTTGTTATGAAAACACTCCCATGAGTGCTCAGGATCGCCTCGTCAGTGATATTATGACTTGGGGTCATGGCAAGTTTCGGGTCTTCCAACATCATACTTGCTTGCCCAAGAGACCCTACCGAAACAGTACTATTCCGGCAGGCGTTCCTGAAACAAAACAAAAAAACATCAAGCACGTAACAAATGGACTCCTCAAATAAATGCCACTGCTGACCAATCACCATCGACTTATGTCATTTCCTTCTCAGCTAAGATGATACAAAAAAAGAATCGACGGTGAGCTTGTCTTTTTCCTTCATCTTAGATTGACCATGCGGAACGACCCTCATCTTCAATGAACAGTTTGACATAACAGGTAAGTAATGACAAGAAAAGTTACCTTTCATATGAAGTGTTACTTAACCAAAAAAAAAAATATTGAACACGTTCGTAGGTCATAGGAATTATGATCAGAAACGTTTCTCGCTTACTTTTCCCACCACTACCATTTCTTCCTTCCATTCCTTCTTTACCCCTTCTCCCTCCCCTCCCAACTAGGAATGCAGAAAAAAAAACTGTTAGGACTACCAACAAATTAAATTATTCAACATTTTAACAAGAAAAATCTCAAGTTGATGTTAAAAATTGCCACAAAACATTGTTGATTTATTTAAGATGGAATGATCTATTATGACATGTCTCTAATTTCTATTTTGATACGTTGTATTTATTTTCAATTTTTCTAGTTGAATTGTTCACCTATATTGCATGTGATCAATTATAATTAGGTTACAATAAAATGTGTATTTTATATGAATACTACATTATGAAAATTGAAATGTAATAAATTGTGGAGCCCTCATATCATAGATTTGTGAGGTATCATAAATTCAATGTTATCAGAGATTGGAGGGGACATTGAGACCCTTGCACTGGCCCTGATTATTTGGCTCAAGCACTGAATTTTCTCCAGTCATGATGAACAGTTTCTCTCTCAATTAGGCGCCATGCTTTGAATGTCTATTGGATTACAGATGGAACATCTTGCTACATCCATGGAGTTGAATCACCCCCATTACCCCCATATTCCAAATTTTGTGGAAGTCTCCTAATACTGTTTTTTTATTATTCAGGCATCCTCATTTTGATTAAGGAAAAAATATATATGTAACTTTCAAAGTAGATTAATTATTGAAAATCAATTTCCAGTTTTGTAACTGGAGCTGCTCAATCTTCACTTTCTAGGCTTTATAAAGTTCAAAATCATTTGCACAATCTTTGTGGGGGGTGAATTGTTCTTCACTCTGTAATCTCTTTCCAACAAAACCAATGTTGCAAGACTGTTTCATGGTAAATGTTCAGATGAGCTTGTCACAGCTGCCACTGGCTGCTCCTAAAGAAAACAAATACAATGACCTTGAATTTCGCAACCCTTCTACTCCTGGAATTGAATCAGCAGTTAATTAGCAATTAAACAACTATTCTGATATATTTTGAGGTAGAAACATACTGTTAAGCATGTCAGATAAAGCAGTCTTAACCAGCATTTGAACAGCGTTCGGGGTATTTTTATATTTAGTGTTTTCTACTCCCAGTAGCCATATTGAAAAAGGAGCTTCTCAGCCCAGGAACAAAGATCAATCATGATAAGTCTGTCAACTTGTGGTTGGGCGAGTGGGAGGGGGTTCCTCTCCCTGGGCACTTCAGCTGGACGGATGGGCCCATAAAGATACTCGGTATCTGGTTCAGGCCTGGCCTTCAGCTGAACACTAACTGGTCAGAGGTTCAGAAGAAGGTTGAGGAAGCAGTGCATCTGTGGACTCAAAGGAACCTTCCTTGAAGGGAAGGGCAGAAGTCTACATTTTGCACATCTACTCAATTCTCCTTTACTAGCTCTTTGTCCTTCCACTCCCATCTACCAAACAACATAAGTTTGTTGAAGACTTTTTCAATTTCCTCTGGAGAGGGTAGGCTCACTTGGTACATTGTGGAGTCTGCTGCCTTCATGCTGCAGAATGTGGTCTAGGAATGCCCTGTGTTGAGACTTGTCAACATACGCTGCCCCTGAATTTCCTGCAACAGATGTGTACCGAAGATGGGGAAGAGGAGGAGGGAGAATTCTGGAATGAACGTGCTCACCGCTCATTCCCATCTCTGGTAAGTGTGCATACAGGAGAGGTGGAGGCAAACCAAACGCCTCAAGACAAATGTCTTTTCTATAGGGAGTGTCAAAATCTGCTGTGCTGCCTCTTACAGGTGAAGGATCACCTCTCTGACTCCCAGGCATTGTCTCAGATAGCATTATATCGAGTGTTAGTGAGGGTGGAAGCCAAAGACAAACTCCAGCATGAGCTCGGTCTTACAGACAAGGAGTTTCACTCCATCCCGCCTTGGGCGACTGGGTTGAAATATCTCAACAATGACGAGGCATCACTCATCTGGCAGGTGTTGCAAGGGGCTCTCTGGGTCAGCAAGAAGCTTTACCTAGTGGAACTGGCAGTTTCGCCAGAGTGTGTGCGCTGCAATGACTGGGAGGTGTCCATTGCACACACCTTCTTTCACTATAGTGTCATACACCATTGCGCAGGCTGATTGAAGGCTACATGGTTTGCATCTTGGGCGTAAAGTTTTTCGTCCTGGAAGCCAGCTCCGTTTGTGCCAATGTGGTACTGTCAAGGGACCAGCAGTACATGCTCTTGTGCCTGCTCGGTATTATTTGAATGATTGTGTGGACGATAAGACAGAAGGAGTTTCACAGAGGCAAGAAGTTCTCTGGTCTCTTTCTTTAAGCATCAGCTTAAAGTTAAGATCAGCATGGGAAAAGTGCATCTCTGTTTGTCAAAATTTGGCAAATGTTGGGTGAGAGTTTTGCGCTTGATGTGAATGAGAGTTGCTGACCTGGAGTGGTTGTTAGATGCTAACGATGCTAGATGAGGATTTTGTGTGGCTCGCTGAAACATCAGTCCTCCCAGACCCAGTTTAAGGTAGAACTATTTGATTTTCCGTCTTTTGACCCACGTTGTCAAAACTAGTTAGGGTATGCAAGTGTATAGGCCCCCTCCTTTTTGTCCTACATTTATATTCTACTCCCCACTCCTCGTTTTAGGTGACAGATGTCGTTTTTTCTCTGTCAAGATCAGATATTCCCAATATCTGGCTATTTCGCACAGTTAGCCAGGATTTTCTGCCATACTTTCCTTTTGGGTGTGGGGGTCCCAATATTAACATACTTATTCATATTGTTGCATATAGATTCCATTCATTGTATATATTCAGTGATTTCGCATGTATTCCCTGCCCCATGTATTGTGTAAATAAAAATTTCATCGTAGGATTTTCTTTGAGTAAATGAGGTGACTGTTGTGTGACAGCTAAGTGCAAATGTGTTGTTATGGGGAAAGGAAAATTGTAACTACGAATTGGTCTATGATTGGTTTGGTTTGTTTTGTTTTACGGCATATCAACCTCAATCGGTTATTTAATGCCAACAAAATTTTTATTGCTGGTAATGTTTTGCTTCAAAAATCTATTTCTGGGAATATTTTTCCTTGAAGAAATCTATAGCTGGTCATATTTTTTCCAAAGAATGAATAGCTGTTTGTATTGCTGGTATTTTTTTTAAAGTATTGCTGATAATAATTTTTCCTTCAAAAATTATTGCTGGTAATAAATTTTTTTATTACAAAGTACTTCTGGTATTAAACCTATTTTTACACAAGTTTGGGTGTTAGCTTTTTGCCTATAGCTGGGACCTTAACAGGTGCTACAACCCCGGGTCAGGGTGGACCTGGGAACACCAGCAATTAAGAGGTGGTTCCACACTCCTCAAAACATCCTGATCTGAGGCCTTGCTGCTGGATGTAGTTTATCGTCTTACCCAGGACACGAATCGGTCAATTTGAGTGACTAGCTAGTATTGAGTTAAGACTAGAGATGACCATCCCTACCCCCCCCCACCAAATCCTTCTTCGCCCCTGTGGCACATTTTGTATCTCAATACGAAATGTGTAGTATCTGTGTGCTTCCTTTTGATCTCCTCAGTGTCCCACTGACAGATATTATTCAGCATGATCCTGCTTTTCGTGGTTGATCCAACCTGGAAGTTCTATCATCTCAACAACTCAGTCCTGTTTAGGTAGGAGGTTTCCATATGTGGGATAGAATATCTCTGATGATTCACCCATTGAAGCAGGAGGGAGGAGGTTTCCAACCTTTGAGTTGGAATATCTCTGACAATTCACCTGAATCATCAAAGCAGATGGCCAGGTGGCAACCATTTCAGTTCCTTTTCTGCTATTACATTCCTGCATGGTCACTGACCAGCTTCTCATTACTGATATGTTCTTGCCCAGCCTACTGACCAACTATGACACAACAACTCCGACTGCACACCAATTTCCCGTCATTGACATGTTCAGTCAAACCATTGACACAACCACACATCAACTTCTTGTCATCGACATGTCCAGTTCAACCATCGACACGACTACACCTCAACTTCTCGTCATTGACCCATCCAGTCCAACCGTCAACACAACTGGAATGACCCCACTTCAATGTCCTGTCATCAACACGACCCATTTGACTAATGACACGACCAGAGTGACCACATGCAGTCTGACTACACTTCAATTACCTGACTTCGAAGTCCGACCAACCATCAACTTACCTACCAATGGCTTCACTAAAATTTACCGAACCAGTCTACTCAAACCTGACATTTCATTCAGCAAATCCTTTTCTGTTTTCGTTGTACAAAAATGCACATTGTTTTAATGAAATAAAACTGGCGTTTGGTTAAAATATAAACTCTGACCTTTGTCCCATCATCATCAGTTGAAGGGTGGGTATAACTTTAACTTTTAGAAAGGAGATAACACTTTGATTTAAAATTTCCTTAAAAAATATTTAATCACCAGTTACTTATCATCGCCTGAAGAAGTACAATCATAGTATTGAAACATGAAAGCTTTTGTGTAGCGATTTCAAAATGTTTTTATTATAATCTCTTATAATAAAAATATAATAATATATTGCTTTGTATTGATCATGTTTTTAAAAGTAAATGCTACGAACAGTGGATTTTTACTCCATTTGTTCTTTCTCTCATTTGGATATATATATATATATATATATATATATATATATATATATATATATATATATATATATATATATATCGGGCCACGATGATTGCATCTAGCATGAAACAGACTGTCGCCTCTAAGTGTTGACTTCTATGTTCACTTTTGTATTTATATATATATATATATATATATGAAAACCATAAACTACCTACCTAGGTTTCACCTAAATGGATCTTCAGGGGGAACTGGCTGAAGAGGATATGACAAAGGAATATATTTATTAGTAAAAACAAATACTAAAAGCTAAAATACTCACTTCACCCTGAAGATGCATTTTGGTGAAACCTAGGTAGGTAGTTTCTGGCTCACTAGGAATTTTTTATACTCTGCTCTACTTAGTTTATTGAGCACTTCATGTTTTTTCTTATCTTGCTCAATTGTTTTTTTTTTCTTTTGCCTAGGCATTACGGTATTAAGCGATTTTTTTTACCTACTCAGATGTTTTTAGTCTTTTGTCTTTTTTTTCAAAATTTTTTACCCAGACCAGTTTGTTTAAATATATTTTTATTTGTAAATTGTACTATCCAGGTTTTTTTAATACTAGTTGAGTATAGGTATTAAAATAAACATATATATATATATATATATATATATATATATATATATATATTATGCGAATCATTCATACGAAAAGCAGATAATGAAGTTAATGATATGGCAAGAATCACTCTCACAAACAATTTTTAATAATAAAATACATTAACCTCGAATCTGTTAATGAATGGTATGATCCTTGTTTATAAATTCCGGTTTTAGTAAAAAAAGACCTGATAAAACCGGAATTTACCATTACCATTCATTAACGAATTCGAGGTTAATGTATTTTATTATTAAAAATTGTTTGCGAGAGTGATTCTTGCCTTATCATTATTCATTATCTGCTCTTCGTATGAATGATTTGTATAATATAAATTGAACCCGAACCACACACACACACACACACACATATATATATATATATATATATATATATATATATATATACCATGCAAATTAGATTAATTATTAAAAATCAATTTCCAGTTTTGTAGCTGGAGTTGCTCAATTTTCCCTTGATAGAATTCAAAATCAGTTACATGATCTTGGGGTGAGGTCTTATTCTACACTCAGGAGACCCTTTTCCACAGACACAACATTGCAAGCCTTTCATTTTAGGAGTAATAGATGTTTGTTTTCATTATACACTGGTGTTGAAAATACATTAAGTCAATTTAGTAATTTCGAGTGTAGATGGAAAACTGCTTCATTGCTTAACTATTTTCAAAAAGGGTGGGAAAAAGTTTTTTTTAAATAAAAAAAAATCAAATGAAATGCAATAAAACCTCAAAAGATTGCAAACTAATGGAGACTATCGAAGAAAGCGTGTTTTAACATTTGCTTTGTTTTTATTGTTTTAAGTTCTGACAGTTCATAAGATGCATTTTTTTTTACAACCTGATACTGTCTGTTGTATGCAACCACTTTCTAAGATCAGTGTTTAAAAATGACTTTTAGCAAATGAAGAGTTTAGAATCTTGGTGAAGACCATCCTTCTTTGAATCTCTTGGACTTGCGCCACAAAATCACAAACAAAGAACTGTACCAAATGACAGACACCACATCACTTGAGGACTATCAACAGCAGCAACAACTAAAATGGATAGCACATATTCTTTTTTCATTTAATCAGTATCACTGCAAGCAAGGCAGTAAAGCCACTAAAACACAAGGGGTTACAGGGTGTGGAAGAATTACGAACAGAAACAATAATGATGAGTAGAAAGAGAAGAGAGTAATCAGGACAGTAAATAAGCAATTGACATTGCATATAAATCTTTGAAAATCAAAGTTGGCTGGAAATCATGGAGCTGGGAAGGAGTTCCACAAGCAAGAAGTGCATGAAAAGAAACTGTTATTATGGAACTTATGGCTACATCTAGCCATTTCAACTGTAAATTGATGAGATCTCAATGCTGCACTTAAATTCAAAAACTCTAGGTGAAAGAGAAAATAATGACATAACGAAGATGTTAATAATTCCACACTATTTCAAATAAAAGGTTAGGAAGGAAACCTCCATCAATACTGGAAAGAGCAATAACAGGAGGAGAGCAGATACTACACTTAGATCCCAACCAGATTGCCAAAGAAAGAAGAGCATAATTTGAGTTGCACTGGCTGTTCAGTCAGTGAATGCGAAATGTTTGCTTATAAGGACACAGCTTATATTACCATTACAATTAGAGTTGAGGAGAGCAGATACTACACTTAGATCCCAACCAGATCACCAAGACAATTACAGCCCCTTTCCCAAAGGTGAAATACTCTCAATCCTATCACTATTCTGTCACTATTTATATTTGTGTGAAAGAAAATGTAACAAACTCAAATGGAATGCAAACTTGGTTTGCTGTGTACTCATTCCATGTAGAATAGATTACAGTTGACTATACATTTGAAGAGGTTCAAATTTTAGTGATTAGGGAAGCATCCTCTCGGGAGCTTGTTCCAGAAAGTAGTGGTTCTCAGGCAGAATTTGTGAATGGAACTTCCCCCTTACCAATGGAATAGGAAGGTAATGAGGATGAATTGATTCTGTGTACGTAGCATGGCAGGCCTTAGCTTTAAAGGTCTGAACTGGTGGAACTAAGGAATATAGCTTGTCTGAATATTTTCCAATGAACATAGTAATAGAGTAGCAAGAGGCTTGCAATATTCTGTCTGTGGGAAAGAGGTTGAAGGGTAAAAAATAATCATTCAATATGCCACAGAAATGCGTTTTATCCCTGTCATGCCTTCTGTGGGTAGATTATAGCTGAAAAGTAAGAGGACTCTAGATGAAAACTTGAATCAAGGTTGTAAACCCCCTTTTTATATAATTTTTTTCACTTAATACAAGGCCCAAGAGCCATTCAAGGTAGAGAATTACTGAATGTGGTTGTTGTAAGGGACATAAGAGAAGGAAAAAAGAAGTGCATATTTTGAGGATATGTAGGATAGATAATAGTTGACCATAGACTTGAAGTTAAGATCATCATGATTTGGGAAACATCCGCTGAAGACATAACATTTCTGGAAAAAAAATTAAGTGGAACTACCACCTTACCCATAAAATATGAAGGGAATGACCCCATGTATATGACATGGTGTGTTCTAGCTTTAAAGGTCTGAACTGGTGGAACTAATGAATGTAGCTCGTCTGGACATTTTCCATGGAAATACTGATAGAGTATCAAGAGTTTAGGGGTGGATCATATATATTCTTGTGATATTCAATATAGCTTAATTCTTTCTGAACAGACCTTGTATTATTTTATCAATGTGAAGGAATTTAATTACTGAAAGGACTAAACAACTCCCCAAGCACTGACACCTGTAAATATACGTATAATTTTGACTTATTAGCAGAAAAAAAGAACTTAAATCCCTATAGTTCAGAATTCCATCTAGGGAGAGTGATCTCAAAATGTCAGTATCTATTTTGCTGAGACGTTTCCAAGAATAAAAATCACATATGATTTGTCACTTTCTCCTTAATGAGATACAAACAATCTATAAAATGCTTATACTATTTTATTTTTTTTACTAAATATTCCCCTAATACAAGGCCCAAGAGCCATTCAAAGTTACTGAATGAGGTGCGGGATAGGAACATAAATGGAAGAATTAGGAAGTTATTATGAAGATACAGTGGATAGATAACAATCAACCCTAGACTTGAAGTGGTTAATATTGTAATGTTTGGAGAAGTGTCCATGTGGAAGTCTGTTCTGCAAAGTAATTATTCTTTGGTAGAAATTTCCGAGTGGAACATCCTTCTGAGTGGGACATCCATTCTGAGTGGAACATCCTTCTGAGTGGGACATCCATTCTGAGTGGAACATCCCTCTGAACAGAATATTCATTCTAAGTAGAACATCCTTCTGAATGGAACATCCTCCTAGAACATGATCTGACTCTTGTAAAGATGAAGCATGCCAAAAGGAGTGAAGTACTTTCTGGAGCAGTACAAGGAACTGACCATTTTTCCAGCCTCTTTAGAGGTGGATTGTATATATGAGTTCCAGTTGAGGGCTGAGGTAAACTTGAATCCAGTACTAGATTTACATATGAGCTAGTATGGGTGCAACCCAGGGACCCCAAAAGCCCTCTAGTCTCGGGCCCTTGATAAAACTAAAAAAAAAAAGATATAAGATTTGTTTATTTTCAGATTTAATGGGGCTCCTTTGAATTACTTTGTAACAATTTAGAGTATTTGGGACAGTCTAGTTGGAGTTGGTCTTTCAAATTTGATGGGGCCTCTTAAAAGGGTCGCCATTTAGACTTTGATGCATCTTTTATATATATATATATATTGATGTAGCAAGGATATAGGAATTCAGAATTTTCCTTCTCCATCATGATTATGTTTTTTAGGAGGCTTTGCTCATGAATTTGAATCCTAGAATTCCAGTGTAATATACAAGCCTTTCATTCTATATATATTTCTGTAGGACGTAAAATTTGGATAAAAAATTATCACAAAGTTGCTAGTGAAATAAACTGGATGAGTTCCAAAAGCATTAAAAATTTTAATTGAAGTGTTTCATGTTCTACAGCAAAAAAAGCATCATCTAAAAATATATCTTTTTCTTTAGACGTAGGGGGAGACATATGTAATGAAGTGTGGGCCCCAAATTCTATTAACCCAGGAGCCCCTTAACCCATTACCTGTCCTGTACATCATATGTGGTGCACATAAGCCATGATTTTAAAAGAATGGTAAAACTAAGGACAATTAAGAAAAGAGTCTACTATTGAGCAAGACATCTGAGGAAAGGCCTAATCTAATATTGTGTATATCATATATGATCACAGGACACTTGTCTGATAATGTAAGGTTTCAAAGACATCTATTTTTTCACTTTATTTAAATGATTATAACTTTTGCATCATATGTGATGCACAGAGTGTAGTGTAAATAACTTATGATTTGTACTTTCTGTGCATTGCATGCAAGGCACAGGATTTTATTATTTGAAACACTATATATATCAGCACATTCTATTTGCCAAATAAGCTGAGTTAACTTACAATAGTTATAAATCTGAAAACAAGCATAAACATTTGGTTAGTACACACAAAAATGCCCTGGACAGGCAAAGGGTTAAGGCCCAAATCTGACCCATCCCAAGTCCCAGTAAACATTCAAAGCATGGAGCCTCATTGAGCGTGTATCTGTTCATCATGATTAAAGCAAATTTCAGATCTGCTCAGTACTAATGAAAATTAAAAGTTTTTTACTATTTATTTATATGTTCATTACAAATATCTGGTAGTCATTAATCATGAGGTCTGAGTGACGACAGGATCCCTCAGGTCTCCAGCAACTTCCTCAGTATCCTTGTTAGTCTCAGTCGTTCCATGTTCTGTACAGTCCTAACCCTACCTCAGATTTCCAATCCATCCAATCTTGATTCAAGTATTTTTTGGCACCAGCTCAATGACAACTACTAGGATGAATATTCAGCTAGTAATGAAAAAAAAGGAACCTGCCAAATTGTGGGCATGATTGTAACTGTCATGGTCCATATTTTTCTCTGCACCCAGGAAAGATCTTGGTATTTTTCCAATTTCTCACTCTCTATTTTCCCACTGGGGTTTGCTGACACAATCATGCCCACAATTTGGCAGGTTCCTTTTTTTTCATTACTAGCTGAATATTCATCCTACAAAAATTCTCATTAATAATAATTCAAAATAATTCAGCAACAATATTATCTTATTTATTTGAATAAATTTCTGTTTGTATTAATTTAGCAAACTTATTATTTTATCACTTACTTGGTACTCTTTAAACAAGATCTAATTAAACAGATTATTTGACTTATTTAGATAATTCCATAATTTTGATGTGGGGATGCATTCAACTAATTTTTAGTAATGTGAAAAAGCAGACAATAACAATGCTTATTATGAATGCTATGGGTTTTCTAACTTAAAACTGAATTTTGACAAGACAGATATAAATTTCTACGGCACATAATGAAGAAGGAGCACTTGGAGAGTTTGACACTCACAGGGCATATTGAAGGCAAGAGAAGCAGAAGAAATCAGCAACTAACTAAATTAACAAGCTTGTAAATAAATGACTGGCAGAAAAGGGATTGAGCATAAATCTTACTAAAGTTACAAAAAGCAGGAAGTTGTGGAGAGTTATGACTACACATGTTCTGAAGTGGCATGGCACATAGAAGAAGCCGAATATGCTTCTTATAAACATTCTTCTTAATAATAATGCAAAATAATTCAGCAAGTGATATTATTTTACTTAACTGAATAATTTTTAAAGTTTGCATTAATAATAATAATAATAATAATAATAATAATATTAATAATAATAATAATAATAATATTAATAATATTAATAATAATAATATTAATAATATTAATAATAATATTAATAATATTAATAATAATAATAATAATATTAATAATAATAATAATAATTAATTTTCACTAGTTTAAATAATTCACTACAGATTTTAGTAGAGGTTGAAGGTACAAACAAGTTTTCTGAAGCCATCTTCAGTATATAGTGGTTACTAATTTTTTTTTTTAAATATTAAACCCTTGAATATGATTATAGGGCTTTTTTATCCAATTTATGAATTTTTGAGGATCTTTTGGACAAAAATCTGATTAAGAACCTGTCCGTATCACATTGAAACACAAGTTCTCGTATGATCACCAAAGTTAATCAATGCCGAGCCTGGTCAGTACTTAGATGACTGACTGCATGGGAATACTAGGTGTTGTAAGCTTGGATGTGCAGGTGGTATAATGGATAAAGGCTCAGAATTGTTAATTGGAGAGCTGAGTTCCAGTTGCAGTTGTGTTCGTTATATTCACTTATATGGAAATACCTTTGAGAAAGTGACTGGAACTGAGATGCTAGGTCAGGACCAATAACATTGCAGATTTTTCTTTGTATTATCAAGAATCTCTAAAAACATAGCAGAAGCGCCAGACCGGATGTGGCAGCAATATTCAATACATGGATGAATGGTAGACTTATAAAGGTGGAAGATAGGAAGGCATGGTAGAGTAATGGATAGTGGCTTGGGTTGGGGAATCAGAGAGCCGAGTTTGAATTCCAGTCAGATCCGTTACATTCACTAACGTGCTAATGCCCTTGGGAAAGGTATGAATCCTCTTCTTCTCCCCTCCCAGCTATGGATAAATAGCAGGACAGACTGGGTTATATAGCCATGGGTGACAACTGATCTAGAAGGAAAAACTCTGAATTCAAAACTGGCCTGGAGAGGGTTGGGCTCCGTCAGGGTATCTTGCTCAAGAAATACCACTTCTACTGTGGCTACAGTACATGTGCCCCTACGACCCTATAGGTGATGGGATAAAAAAAAGATATATTCTGGTAAGAAAAATTTTTTTAGTACAACACAGTGAGTCAACATTCCTAGCTGCCAACCTAGCAATTGATTCAATATAATCTTTCCACTTAATGTTAGTTTTTATCCCAAGCTATGTTAATAATCATTACAAAAGTGATATAATAGCCCCAAAAAACAGGCTTCTTTCTTGGTTCTTTATAATGAATGATTGATTCATTTATTTACTATGAATCATCAACCATTTGTAGGTTATTTAAAGCCAGAAGGTATTTTTAGATTGTAAAAATTTTTAGAGGGAAGATAATAATTTAGTGATACAAGTCTTATTAATTCTGTTCATCTTGAGGTCCTCAACAAAATCCAGAGACAGATATGCAATGTGATTGGTTTTGATCTGGCATCTCATCTACAGTTACTTTCTCACAGATGTGCTGTGGCTTCCCTCTGTCTTTTCTACAAGTATTTTCATGGCATCTGCTCCGACGAGCTACTTTCACTGGTTCCCAAACTGCATGAATTTAAGTGTGCTACTAGGTTGGCATCTCGGTCCCAACCTTTCACTATCAAAACGACTAAATGTAGCCATCTTTTCTATTCCAACAGCTTCTTATCTTACACTTTCCATCAATGGAACTCCTTTCCTCTTACTTGCTTCCCTGATAGCTATAATCTTCAAATATTCAAATGTTATGTCAATCAACATGTTCTGATACCTTGATCATGTTCTCCCGTCCTTCTCTTTATCCTTTCCCCAAACACTCCTCTTCAGTCTTGCTCTCACTCTCTGTAACCCCTTGTGTGCTAGCAGCACTCCTGCCTTGCTTGGGGATATATGAAAAAATATGGGTGACACCTGGATATTAAAAAAAACATAACTGGTGGGAAAATTGGTGGAGTCATACCTTTCCCAGGGGTATTTACACATAAGTGAATATAACGAACATGACAGGAAATAAACTCTCCTATTAACAATTCCGAGCCATTATCCATTACACCACCTGCACATATAAGTTTAAAGCATCTGTTACTATAAATGGTCACCCATTTAGCTACTAACCAGGCTTGATTTTGCTTAACTTTGGTGATCCTAAGGGAACCAATGTTTCAATGTGATGCGGCTGTAAGCCTTAAAATAGGCTTTTCAAAAATTGTTACACTAATTAAATGTTACTGCTTATGTTGTAAACATAGTTTGTCAGTAGAATATATAGAAGGCTGATAAAAGTCTTACTAATTAACCCATAGCCGGAGAGAGAAGAGGTGGATTCATACCTTTTTCCCAAGGATATAAAGAGAATTAGCAATTGGCCTTCCGATAAACAATTCTGAGCTATTAACCATTACACAACCCACACATCCAAGCTTACAGTACCTGCTATTACTAAGTGGTCACCCATCTAAGTACTAACCATGCTTAACTGATTGTTTATGTGTTAACAATGCAACCTGTTTTGTACTGCTGATGTAAGTGCGGACACACAGACAAAATTTAGCCTTACACAAATTTACACAAGATTCACAGTTATCAGATTCACTTTTTTTGCTTGGATAAGGTGGTTGGGGTCTGTATGTCAAAATTCCAACATTATTATTATTATGACTATTATCATTATTGTTATTGTTTTCTTAAAAATTTCTGTTTTCTATTTATTTTTAATAACTTCTTTTTATCCAATTTTTGAAACTAGATATTTAGATTGTCTTCAGCTAATTAAGATGGCGGCAAATGGGTAATTTGAGATTAGTTTGAAGTTAAAACCAATAAACTAACTTTCATTTTGTTTTTGCTTTTCCTCTTCTTTCTAATCTTATAAGGATCAGATAAGGATCGCATAAAAACAAACTTTGTGCCCCAAATAAGTCTAATTAGATGAGATCTGAAGCACTTCTCTCCTTCTGACTTTGAACTGTTATATAATATCGATCTTTCTATATGTCAGGGAATGCTAGACAATTTCCTCACAGATGAAGAAGAGAAGTGAGGAAACAGAGATGTGGTTCTACAGAAAGATGCTGAGAATTGTTCTTATCTGGACTATTATCTTAATCTTTGTTGTTGGTTTTTACAACATTTCAGACATATTGCCCTTCAGACTTCATCAACTTTATGTCGAGCCAGGTAACCTACAGGGAATGTTGAACTGAACACTTTATTTAATCTATGGGGAAGTAGATTGTTCTTGTTCCACTGTTCTTGTTCACATCTACTTCTTATTGTTATACTGCTCAGTTATTGTTCACCCCCATTTCCAGGGCGTCCAAGTACACACTGCCCAGCCCAAGGATTGAACTCTGTGCATGTTAACAAGTTTGTGAGTTTTGTGTGTATTTTTTAGGTGAAGGTTCATGCTCAATATATTCAATGTGTGGATTCCTTGTGGTGGGACAACGTATGTGTTTGCGTGTGTGTGTGTGTGTATGTGTGTGTGTATGTGTACAAATGTGTTTACTAATTCTTCGTAGTGAGACAGTGTATGTATTGAGAAGGAATACACACACGCATATATACACGCATGCTGACAGAAACACATGAAAATGGAAATAGATCTAAGAACACACAGGGGTCATTAAAACATTAAAAGATAAGATACCGACAACTAATTCATCACTTCTCAAACCAACCTTAATTGTTTTATGACCCTTCGCGCAGAACTCTTCACTGCCATTTCAAGAAAGACATTCGGATTACTAAAACGAAAATAGAGAATGTGTCATATCGAGAATATTTAACATTGAAAAACATAAAGGAAAAATTAATTATTTTTAATAATATGTGGAAATCTCCACCCTTTACCTGAAGACGGTCGCGAGACCAGAAACACGTGTTGTAAAATTATGAAAAATAAAGGATAATATTTTTTTTTTAAAATCCACATTACAACCAAAAACGTTTACGGTACCTCTCTTCTTTTTAATATACACACTTTTCTCTCGTTGGAACCACTATAACCTCTTCCTTTTATATATATATATATATATATGTGTGTGTGTGTGTGTGTGTGTATTCACATCACAACAAAGGCATAAAACAGGATTAATTATAGGTTTCTATCTAAGAGCTCTCAAAATATGTTGCCCTGAATACATAAATGGAGAAGAAAATTAATTTGAAACTCATTCGTTACCTCCATCACAATGCAAGAAGAAAAGCATACAAAATCTGTAAGAGTAAAAAAGTAGTTTCTATCAACACCCAAAATATTAAGTTTATGGTTCTGCTAACTCTTTATCTACTGAACTTGAAAAACATTTAACTATCAGAGACATTAAAATTATAACCACTAGCTTGAAGATAATCACTGATTTGATCAGCAAAAAACATGGGATCAACAACACTTTGGATGTTGGTAGATAGAAGATAGACTTCATGACGTCTCCTGTGATACAAGTCTTACTAATTAACCAATAACACAAACAAGAAATTATAATGTGGATATAAATGGGGGATCAATTCTATATTATAATCACTACATAAACTGATCCCTCATTTTGTGACCAAGGTAGTTTCTATACATTTATATTTCAGAGAATGTAAATAAATCTAAAAGACATGCCTGTGTAGCTAATCAGTATTTCATTCTTTGTTTTGTTTTCTAAAGCTTATCAACAAACAAGGAATTGTACCGTGGATATAAAGTAGGGGATTCAATAGACTTCACGCCATGTCTTCTGTGATACAAGTCTTACTAATTAACCAATAACACAAACAAGAAATTATAATGCGGATATAAAATGAGGGATCAATTCAATATTAAAATCAATATATAAACTGATCCCTCACTTTGTGGCCACGGTAGTTTCTATACATTTATATTCCAGAGAATGTAAATAAATCTAAAAGACATGCCTGTGTAGCTAATCAGTATTTCATTCACTGATTGATTCATTTTTGATGTAATGGAATAACCTGCCACTCCCGTGAGTGATGGCACTATAGGTGGTAACGAACTATAAGTATCCGTTAGGACAGCTGGGATCTATGAGAACTAGCGGCCTTCCGATAGCAGCACAAACACAACTGTACTAACTTGCGACGACTGTGCGCATAACTATTACTTCCTTACTTGTTGTACTAGTTTCTACAATAAACCTGTTACTATTTATCCACCATGTTTGTCCATTCCTATTAGCACGGAATATAACAATTTTTTGTGGCTTATCAAACCTTTGCAGGTTATTTAAAGTCAGAAAATATTTTTTAAATTGTAAGATTTTTTGGGGATAACAATGATTTAGTGATATAATTCTTAGTAATTAACCCATAGCTGGGGGTAGAAGAGGTGGATTTGTACCTAATCAGAATCTGATAAATAAAGGAGAAATTATAAAGTGGATATAAAGTGGGGCATCAATTCTATATTAAAATCAACATATAAAATGATCCTTCACTTTGTGGCCACGGTAGTTTCTATACATTTATATTCCAGAGAATGTAAATAAATCTAAAAGACATGACTATATAGCTAATGAGTATTTCATTAATTGATTCATTTTCTATGGCTTATCAGCTCTTTGCAGGTTATTTAATGTCAGAAAATATTTTAGATTGTAAGAATTTGGGGGGGAGATAACAATGGTTTAGTGATACATATCTTACTAATTAACCCATAGCTGAGGGGAGAAGAGGTGGATTCATACCTTTGTCAATGGTATTTGCACATAAGTGAATATAACAAACCCAACAGAAAATAGAACTCGGCTCTCTGATTAACAATTCTAAGCGATTATTCATTACACCACCTGCACATCCAAGCTTACAGCACTTGGTATTCTCAAATAGTCACCCATCAAGGGTAAACAAAGAATAGAGTACTGAACTGTTACGTACTATCAGTCCTTCTATATGGCATTGAATGCTAGAGAATCTCCTCACAGATAAAGAAAAAACTTGAAGCAATAGAAATGTGGTCCTACAGAAAGATGTTGAGAATACCATTGACTGATCATGTGAACAATGACAACATTTTAGATAAAATAGAAACAAATTTTAAATGTGAATTAATTTTAAGAATCTAATGACTTTTTTTCTTTTTCTTTCAGATTTAACAACTTAAGTCTTTGGCAATTTGAACTATGGAAACATTAACAATCAAACAACGTGTTAAAGTTATCGAAGCCTATTACAAAAATGGACATTCAAACAGAATTTGAATGAGAAGTTCCCAGGTTGCATCATCTCTCGAAACAGTGAAGTCAATTGGCCACCACAATCGTGCGACTTGACGCCTTTAGATTTCTTCCTTTGGGGTCATCTCAAAAGTAAGGTCTAAGCCAACAACAATTCAACAGCTGAAGGATGAGATGATAAGGCATATTGGTGAGATTGAGGAGCAACTATGCAGAGACGTCATCAAAAATTTTGACCATCGAGTGGAGTTGCACCACCAAAGCCTTGGCAGACATTTGGGCAATATTATTTTTCACATGTAATTGCCATGACTTAAATAACATGATCCAATAGAGAAAGAAATAAATTTTCACCAATAACACTGATTTATTTACTGCTGAGTTTGATCCATCTTAATGAAACACCCTTTACTCTTGAAATTTCTAGGGCACATAATGAGGAAAAAGTGCTTTGAAAATTTGATACTCACAGAACTGATTGAAGGCAAGGGGGATAGAGGAAAACAATGTATATCCTACCTAGCAAGCTTGTGTAAATGGATGGCAGAAAGGGTTTTGACAAGATAACTAAAAGGCAAAATTTAGTAAGAGTTACAAAGGAAATGAAATTGTGGAGAGCCGTGATCGCCAACGTCCTGAAGGGACATGGCATATAGGAGAAGAAGAATGTAACCAATTCATATATATATATATATATATATATATATATGATTAATAAAAATATAAAGTTTGTCATTTAGCTGATTGGTGCTACCTTCAGCACTTTGACTCTTGAGTTTCCTAGATGGACTCTCCAGCAATCACTCCATCCACTCATCAGAGGATATCAGCAATTGGCTGTTTATTTTCTTGTTTTTATATATACTTAAAAAAATTTTTAATTTTTAATTGCTCTTTGCTCAAGTAAAATAAACCTCAAACCACACCCACACTGGTTGCACCCATGTCTGCAATGGAGTATCTTCTTTGGTTGTGCCATTGATTGCTGAACTACACCAAGGCTGCACAAATGGTTCTCAGTATATTCAAAACCAGTGGATATTTTCTGAACAGACTTCATAAAGCGTTTACTCTGGCAGGCAATCAAATAAAATATATTCATTTTTCGCAAGGACCAATTTTTAACCCACACCTTACGATATGTAACTGATGCCCTAATCAATTATTTATTGTCTCTTAATGCTGAATAAATTGAAAATTAATTTACAAAAGAAAGAAATGAAAATGGAAATTCAAAGATGATGCCATCTTAAACGTGGAAAAAAAATGAATTGTAAAATGGATAATCTCCAGGAATTAGCTCAAGAAATCTCATCTGTTGCTGAAAGCAGCCATATTAAATCACTCAACTGCTCAGTAGCCAAGGTAACACAATCAGTATCCATGACAGCTAGCTGGAGATATTTTTCTTGTTTTAGGAAAATCAACATCTTTATCATCCATGTTGTTGCTAAAAATTATTTCTTGCTTTATTCTGCCAGTTATAGTGAGGAATCTTCCTAGGACTTTTAAGTGAATTTTCTGTTTTGTTGATAAATTTCTGTGAATTCTGACGTCAGAAAATGGTTGAAAATTTTACATCAAGTTTTAAGAAATGAAAAAATCCCAAGACACTAAGCAAACCTTTGATATTACACCATAAAATAATGTATGAATTGGTTTGGAAAGGTAAAACCTTAAGCTCTTTAAATCGTTAATGTCCACCATACCATTTTGTGGGTTTAATGGGTTGTAAGTAGAAACCTGTAATTAATATCAGATGTTTTTTAAAAAAATGTTCATTAACACTAGATTTTTGCCAAATTTTTTAGAAACATGCATCTTTTTCCATATTTTTAGAAACACTGGATCTTTTTCTATATTTTAAGAAAACTATAATTAACACTAGATTTGTTTCCAGACTTTTCAGAACCTGTAATTAACACTGGATATTTTACAGATTTTTTAGAAACCAATAATTAATACTGGATTTGTTTCCAGACTTTTAAGAACCTGTAATTAACACTGGATTTTTTCCAAATCTTTTAGAAAACCGATAACTAACACTGGATTTGTTTTTCAACTTCTAGCAACCTGTAATTAACATTGGATCTTTTCCAGATTGTTTACAAAACCTAAAATTAACACTGGGTTTTTTTCCACATTTTTATAGAAACCTAAAATTAACATTGGATTTGTTTTCAGACTTTTGGAAACTTAACACTGGATTTTTTTCAGATTTTTAGGAACCTGTAATTAGCAGCTGATTTTTATTTGCTGTAATTAGCACTGGATTTTTTCCACACTTTTTAGAAACCTATAATTAACACTAGATTTGTTTCCAGAATTTTAGAAACCTGTAATTAGCACTGGATTTTTTCCACACTTTTTAGAAACCTATAATTAACACTAGATTTGTTTCCAGAATTTCAGAAACCTGTAATTAGCACTGGATTTTTTCCACATTTTTTAGAAACCTATAATTAACACTAGATTTGTTTCCAGAATTTTAGAAACCTGTAATTAGCACTGAATTTTTTCCACACTTTTTAGAAACCTATAATTAACACTAGATTTGTTTCCAGAATTTTAGAAACCTGTAATTAGCACTGGATTTTTTCCACATTTTTTAGAAACCTATAATTAACACTAGATTTGTTTCCAGAATTTTAGAAACCTGTAATTAGCACTGGATTTTTTCCACACTTTTTAGAAACCTATAATTAACACTAGATTTGTTTCCAGAATTTTAGAAACCTGTAATTAGCACTGGATTTTTTCCACATTTTTTAGAAACCTATAATTAACACTAGATTTGTTTCCAGAATTTTAGAAACCTGTAATTAGCACTGGATTTTTTCCACATTTTTTAGAAACCTATAATTAACACTAGATTTGTTTCCAGAATTTTAGAAACCTGTAATTAGCACTGGATTTTTTCCACATTTTTTAGAAACCTATAATTAACACTAGATTTGTTTCCAGAATTTTAGAAACCTGTAATTAGCACTGGATTTTTTCCACATTTTTTAGAAACCTATAATTAACACTAGATTTGTTTCCAGAATTTTAGAAACCTGTAATTAGCACTGGATTTTTTCCACATTTTTTAGAAACCTATAATTAACACTAGATTTGTTTCCAGAATTTTAGAAACCTGTAATTAGCACTGGATTTTTTCCACATTTTTTAGAAACCTATAATTAACACTAGATTTGTTTCCAGAATTTTAGAAACCTGTAATTAGCACTGGATTTTTTCCACATTTTTTAGAAACCTATAATTAACACTAGATTTGTTTCCAGAATTTTAGAAACCTGTAATTAGCACTGGATTTTTTCCACATTTTTTAGAAACCTATAATTAACACTAGATTTGTTTCCAGAATTTTAGAAACCTGTAATTAGCACTGGATTTTTTCCACATTTTTTAGAAACCTATAATTAACACTAGATTTGTTTCCAGAATTTTAGAAACCTGTAATTAGCACTGGATTTTTTCCACACTTTTTAGAAACCTATAATTAACACTAGATTTGTTTCCAGAATTTTAGAAACCTGTAATTAGCACTGGGTTTTTTCCACACTTTTTAGAAACCTATAATTAACACTAGATTTGTTTCCAGAATTTTAGAAACCTGTAATTAGCACTGGATTTTTTCCACATTTTTTAGAAACCTATAATTAACACTAGATTTGTTTCCAGAATTTTAGAAACCTGTAATTAGCACTGGATTTTTTCCACATTTTTTAGAAACCTATAATTAACACTAGATTTGTTTCCAGAATTTTAGAAACCTGTAATTAGCACTGGATTTTTTCCACATTTTTTAGAAACCTATAATTAACACTAGATTTGTTTCCAGAATTTTAGAAACCTGTAATTAGCACTGGATTTTTTCCACATTTTTTAGAAACCTATAATTAACACTAGATTTGTTTCCAGAATTTTAGAAACCTGTAATTAGCACTGAATTTTTTCCACACTTTTTAGAAACCTATAATTAACACTAGATTTGTTTCCAGAATTTTAGAAACCTGTAATTAGCACTGGATTTTTTCCACACTTTTTAGAAACCTATAATTAACACTAGATTTGTTTCCAGAATTTTAGAAACCTGTAATTAGCACTGGATTTTTTCCACATTTTTTAGAAACCTATAATTAACACTAGATTTGTTTCCAGAATTTTAGAAACCTGTAATTAGCACTGGATTTTTTCCACATTTTTTAGAAACCTATAATTAACACTAGATTTGTTTCCAGAATTTTAGAAACCTGTAATTAGCACTGAATTTTTTCCACACTTTTTAGAAACCTATAATTAACACTAGATTTGTTTCCAGAATTTTAGAAACCTGTAATTAGCACTGGATTTTTTCCACATTTTTTAGAAACCTATAATTAACACTAGATTTGTTTCCAGAATTTTAGAAACCTGTAATTAGCACTGGATTTTTTCCACATTTTTTAGAAACCTATAATTAACACTAGATTTGTTTCCAGAATTTTAGAAACCTGTAATTAACACTGGATTTTTTCCAGATTCTATAATTATTATTAATACTAAATCTTTTTAGAAATCTATAAATATCACAGGACTTTTATTCTTCTAGTTAATACTGTATTTTACAGTGAACATTGATGCTGATAAATCTTATTACTAACAACTTATGGGCTAACCATTTAAATTTCTTAGATTTTCCCCATATAGGGAAATGAAGGTTGTGGTTCAAAGTGCTGTTTGTATACTGGTCTTATTTGGGAGATTTCCACACTGAGTTGCTTCCCTTTGTAATTAAAATTACTGTAGTCATTTTGGTGCATGTTTTGAAGCTACACATACAATGAAATGCCGTAGCATGTTGTGGGTGGTATATTGGCCTGCAAACAGATATTGAATGATGGAAGACAAAAACAAATAAAACAAAGACTTGCCCCATTATACCTGTCTATATTACTGAGATGAGGTATTATGTACACTATTTACATTGTTTGGACTATCGTTCTTATCTTTGTTGCCATATTTATCACAACATTTTGGCTGTTGTACGCTCCGACCTTCTTCAGGTTGTTGGAATGTCAAACTGAACCCTTCATTTCACTCACTGGAGTAGACTGTTCTAGTTCCACATGCCATGTCTAATGTATGTCTCCTGTTAATTCCCCTCTCCAAGTTCTCCGCCACCTTAACCGGGTATTGAACTCACACTCTTTGGGACCTGTTACTGGATCTAACTAACGCCTTTATCCACTGTACCATGTGTCCTTGAGGACATCTGTGTATGAATTTCTGGGTATTATAAACCTAATGTCTTCAGCAACCATTTTTTGCCAGTGCTCATATTGCAATTTTTGCTGTTATCATTGCATGTTTTTTACAACAACAAAAATTGCAATATGAGCTCTGGTAAAACCACCAGAAGAAGGCTGGAGTGTACAACGGCTGAAATGTGATAAATATGGCAACAAAGATGAGGACAATAGTCTGAACAATGTAAATAGTTCCCATTGTACCTACATGTAATAAATCAAAGACAAACTCTATTCACTAGGTTCATTTATTTAGCATTGACAATTTATATGAATATTTCTTATGATCCACTATATATATTATATTATGATCATCCGATCTTTTGAACCAGAGTAGAGGATTATCCCTTGTTTCATGTTAAGCATTGGATTTTCAGTTCCTTCTAAATTCTACTTGAACTCTATAATTCTAACGTATCTACATAAACTGTAAAATTTTATTTATTTATTTATCCTCAGTAGGAGTAGAAAGTTTCACCTGTCGTCCAGTTCATATGCCTCCCCAGTCTTTTGAACAGGAGTAGAGGTTTATCCCTTTTTGCCTGTTTAGAATTTGGTTTCCGGTTCCTTCTAAAGTCTACTTCAAACTATAATTCTAATGTCCCCACTTAAACTCTAAAATTTTTATTCATTTATTAATCCTCATTAGGAGTAGATACGTTCGTATATCGTCCGGTTCACAATCCTCCCCAATCTTTTGAATAGGAGTAGATGTTTATCCCTTGTTACTTGTTTAGAATTTAGTTTCCAGTTCCTTCTAAAGTCTCCTTCAACACTATGGTTCTAACATCTCCATCTAAATTCTAAAATTTCAATTATTTATTTATCCTCAGTAGGAGTAGATATGTTCCCGTATCGTCGGTTTCACACTCCTCCCGGTCTTTTGAAACGCAGTAGAGGTTTATCCCTTGTTTCATGTTAAGCACTGGATTTCAGGTTCCTTTTAAAGTCCACTTCAACTTTATAGTTCTAACGTCTCCACTTAAACTCTAAAATTATATTTATTTATTTATCCTCAGTAGGAGTAGATAGGTTCACCTATCGTCTGGTTCACATTCCTCCCCAGTCTCTTGAACAGGAGTAGAGGTTTATCCCTTGTTTCATGTTAAGGATTGGGTTTCGGTTTCTTCTAAAGTGTTTTCCTTCTCTTTCACTGTCAGTAGCACCTTGCGTCTTAGTGGCAAAATCTACTTACTTGGGATGAAATAATAAAAAAGGGGGAGGCGTCAGGTACGTTTGGGAGCGGTACAAGGTACCGAACATTTTCCCAGCATCTTTAGCAATGGTAAGAATATACAAGTTGAACTTGAGTTTTGGAGTAAATTTTGGTATAAAAGGAAAATTGATTGTTTGCAATGAGCTTATCACAATAAACTATAAAAAGCGGAACAATGAAATTTAATTGGATAAGAATTGATAAAAAATTGACCAATAGCTGAAAATCTGACTTATCTATTTTTAGCCAATTGCACCGAGTTGAGTAACAAAATGTTTGCAGTCTACGATAATGATTTATCACAAAGATATAATAACGATTGCTGTGAAGAGTGACTTCAAGAGACGACCAATGAACATCTACGAAGTGGGTGGGTTGGTCACTATAGCTGCTACTGTTGCTGCTGCCATCAATTGATTGATTTCAGTTAGCCGGACATAACATCCTAGCTGACCAGGAAGATTTTAGTTGGTAAAGTGGAGAACAGTATGATTCATAATATTTTTTAAAATCATTTCACCTCAAGCGAGGTGATACTGCCACAAAGACACCAGAGGTTACTAAGAGAGGAAGAAAATGATAAAACGTTTGTTAGGAGAAATGGCAATAAAAGAATAGCATTCAGGAAGATACTGATGTTGCATTTAATTTTTCTAAGAGCCTAGTTGATAGGAAAGTAAGAATCCTGAAGATAGTTCCACAGGCGAGAAGTGCGAGAGAACAAACTATTAGAATAGAACTTACGGTTACAGCTACATTTCAACAGTAAAATAATGAGATCTAATTACCATTATTCTACTGTCCTTAAATGCTTGTCGCGGTACCAAAGAGGAAAGCTCATTTGAACAATTGTCATGAAAATGTTTATAGAAAAGACACATGAAAGCCAAGATGCCAAGTCAGAGCCGATAAAATTACAGACCCTTCTTTGGATTTTGTACAGAACCTCAAGATATAAAGTAGGAGCATGGTTGAATAATAGATTTATCAAGGTGCGAGATGGATTCAGGTGAGTAAAATTACCTAGCACAACACAGTGAACCAACTTTCCAAATAGTAGACCTAGCAATTAGTTCAGTATAATCTTTCCACTTCATTTTAGTGAAAAATGTTAGACCAAGAAGGCGCAATGAGTTGCTCTCTTGGCGGTTAGCATCGGCAATTTTGATAGAAGACAAAAAAGGCTCTCTAAGATGACTAAAAGACAGCAGTTTCGTTTTGGGGTCTATCAAATTACAGGCCATTTCTTGCCGCAGTTCGTTTTCGAGATCTGCTACCAGATTTACTTTATCGACTTACTATTAAGACAGGAGTAGATAGTTGGGTAATCAGCATAGATATCGAGTTCGGAACTGATGTCATCAGGAAGTTTGTTGATGAAAATAAGAAACAAAGTAGGTCCTAGCATAAAGTCCAGGGGAGCCACGCATTAATGCGAAAGGATCTAGAGGAGTGGCCGTTCGACTAGACATTCATTACACGATTTGTTCAGATAGATTGCATCAAATCAAAAATTCGACGGGAGACACTATAGCCCTTCGGGTTGTAAAGAAAACCAGTATATACGATCCATCGCCAAAGATGCAGGTAAAATGATCGGCTCCCTGTACCGCTCCAGTAAGTACCTGACTCCTCACGCTATCCTTTGCCTTTATAAGAGCCAGATCAGGCCGACAAATGGAGTAATGTTGCCATATCTGAGCGAGAGCTGCCCATTCTCACTTTCTAGTCTGGATAGACTTCAAAAACGTTTCTGAATCCTTGCTGGAGAATAATTATTTTCCATCCTCCAAACTCTCTCTTACAGGTGGGGTGTGGCGAGTCTCTCACTGCTCTATCGCCACTTCCATAGAAAGTGCTTAAATGAACTACATTCCTTGGTTCCGCCAGGTCTAACGTTTACGGCTAGGACCCACCATTCCACTTACATAGTAGCAAGCCACACACATTTCCTCCGTATTCTAACGAGAAGTAAGTTCCACTCAAACAGCTTCTTCCCGCGAACCATTGCCCTGTGAAACAGACTCCCAAGAGGATGTTTCCCCGATCACTGCAATCTTAATCTGTTCAAGTCTAGAGTTAACAGTTATATTCTCCTCCTATCCATATAAACTACCCCTTAATATAACCCTCAACCTCATTTTGCCCCTGGGCCTTGTACAGGGTGATCCTTACTGGAACAAAAATTGCTAAACCTTCTCAAGCATCTAAGCCATAGACCAAGATTCGCCGTTTCTCTCTAAAACTTGAAAGACACTTTCAGAATTAACCGCTAACACGTCGGTGGTTGACCTAGAGAAGCGAAAACCATATTGTTTGTCAGGAGAGCAGGTGGGAAACAGATCAAGTAAAGGAGCGTGTCCGTCAGAATTACTAGGGAAAACAAGTAAGGAAAATACACTACTTGACTGAGAGATTGGGAAAACGGAAAGTTCAAAATCTGGATAGCAGCAAGATCAGTGGTATTTGAATGATGAAGCCATTTGATATGATGAACATTGAAATCGTCATACCCCAATATATTTGCATATGCAGGTATCCAGAGAGTCATTTTTATACTGTTAGTTTATATAACAAGCTACAGTCCCGAGAAGAAGGGGAACGATAAAGGAAGACGTAACTAAGAGAGTTTAACAGTGAAAGTCGAAAATTCAATTTATATTGGGAGTTTTTTTTCTCGAACATAGAGGCCATGCATATGTAGCCCTTTGGAATCCTTTCGATAAAGAGTGAATTCAGTCAGTGACGTGCAGAGGTTTTGTGATGTTTGCTGATGCCCGGGGCCAACACCCTCAGGACTCCAGTGGCTGGGTGTTGGTTGGGGTGGTCTATAGGGCCTAGTACTGAGAAATGTGAGAAAGGAAGACATTTTAAATATGTAAAAACAGATGAAACATGAAATAAATTAATATTAAACATAAACTATTTTTTTTTATTTCACTCTTTAATTGGATGCTCTCTCCAGGTGGATGACCGGGGCCGTTGCACCCTCTGCACCCCCCGCACTTCTGCACGCTACTGAATTCAGTGGATAAGATCGAAGTGTTGAAGTTAGTTTCACACAGAGCTAGGATGTTTGGAGAGCATTTCAAGAGAAAAGATTCTACACTACAGAAATTGGTACGAATACCATTTACTGTTTTTGACCTATGACCTTGATGATGTCTCACGGGCGTCTTCTTTATGTACTTGTCCTTTCAAGACATAGTAGATCATGGCTCTCCACAATTTCCTGTCCTTCATAGCTCTTAATTAATTTTGCGTTTTTGTTATTTCTCCTAAACCTTGTTCGACCATCCATTTCCTCAGTCTCAGTATATTATGCACTGTTTTCCTCTGTCCCTCTTACCTTTAGTCTGCCCAGTGGGTATCAAATTTTCCAAGCCCTCTTTCCTCCTTATGTGCCCTAGAAATTTCAACTCTCTCTTCTTGATGTTAATCATAAGTTTTCTTTTTATTTAATTTTCTCTAAAATTTCGTCATTGCTCAGTGTTCAGTCTATGGTATTCTCAGTATCCTTCTGTATAACCTTATTTCTGTCGCTTCAAGTATCTTCTTCATCTGTGAGGAGAGTGTCCAGCATTCATTGCCATACAGGAGGACAGATATCACGCAACAGTTAAGTACTTTTTTTTATAACATTTTTCTGTTTCTTAATACTTTGCTTAGTTTTTGTAAGGCAACTTTGGTCATTCCCGTATGTCTTCATGTTTTAGAGTCGCACTTTCCGTCCTCTGTTAAAACAATTCCCAGATCTTGACATCTCCGATTTGCAATTCGCACTTTGCTAACAACCATGCAGTTAAATCCTTTCTCCTCGCATTCCTTCACTACCTTCTTTCGGAGTTCTTGTAGTTTCCTTTCTGTGTCTGCTATCAACACTGTGTCATCTGCATACCTTATGTTGTTAAGATTGTAGCTGCCAATAATGAATACTGGCAGGACTCCTAATTCTCTCAGAATCGCATCACTGTATAGTTCCAATAAGTCCGGTGAGAAACACATCATTGTCTTACACTCCTTTCTATTTTTGTATATCTGCTGAACTCATTTTCTATTCGTATACAGGCTGTTTGCTACCAGTATAGACTCTTGATTATTCATTGTTCCCGTGTTCCATCCATTGTATCCTCTATAGAACCACATTCCTGTTGCTTCAAGTCTCTTCTTCATCTATGACGGGAGATTGTCCAGCACTCACTGCCGTACAGGAGGACAAATATCACATAACAGTTAAGTACTCTTTTCCTTATTTCTAGCGAAATTTTTCTATAGTTTAATACTTTGTTTAGCTTTTGGAATGCATCTTTGCTTATCCCAATACGTCTTCGGATTTCAGTGCCACACTTTCCTTCCTCTGCTAAAACACTTCCTAGATATTTAAACTTCCGCACTTGTTTGATTCTGGTATCTCCGAATTTTAATTCGCATTTTGGGCTTAACCTTTTCCTAACAACAATGCATTCTGTTTTCTTGCAGTTGATGTTTAATCCTTTCTTCTCGCCTTCCTTCACTACCTTCTGTAGGAGGTTTTTGTAATTTTCATTCTGTGTCTGCTATCAACACAGTGTCATCGGCATATCTCATGTTGTTAAAGATTATGGCCGCCAATAATGAATCCTGGTAGGACTTCTAATTCTCTTAGAATCGCCTCACTGTAAAGATTGAATAAGTCCAGTGAGAAATATTACTTTTACAAAATCCAGTTAAGTAATCCTTAAATTTACTAATTTACTTTGAAAGAAATCTTGAGTAGAAATATTGGATTTTTACGTGGTTTTTAAAGAGAATGTATTGTTTTCATTATTCGTTTCTAATGGAGGAACAGTAAGTTTAAATTTTCTCTCTTATAAACAAACACCTCCAACAGGATGAAGATTCAAGTGATTAGATCAAGTACTTAGAGCGCATATACTTTTTATCCCCATTGTTTAAAAACTCGATAATCATTATCCAATCAAAATGTGAACTTCTGTAATTTAAATTTGGTTGATTTGACATCAGGACCGAACCTTGTTTTGTAATCTTTACCACAGAATATTCAAACTGTCTGGCTACATTTTGGTGGGGTTTTATAACATCAATTTGGGGCCTCTTTTTTAATCTTGCGCATTAATTTTTATTCATTCACTTATATATATATATATATATATATATATATATATATATATATATATATATATATATATATATATAAAAGTGAACATAGAAGTCGACACTTAGAGGCGACAGTCGGTTTCATGCCTGACGATTACGTCTAGCATGAAACAGACTGTCGCCTCTAAGTGTTGACTTCTATGTTCACTTTTATATTTACACACGCTCTATCTCTGATATTGATCACTTTATCCCATAAATATAGCACATCTTAAGATTATATTTATTCATATATATATATATATATATATATATATATATATATATATATATATTGTATGAATTTTTCCCGGTTGTATATGTGTGTGTGCTCGGCTATGAGATTGGAATGAAAAAAAATCCAAGGCTCAAAATAACTGTTTAACAGTTTTTATTTGTAGTGGAAAGCGTGTGCAAAATAGTTGTATTTTGCGCGGAAAAGAGTTGGGTTTCCTTGAGCAAATGTTTTTGAGGTCCCACCGTTTGTTCCCACGGGAGGAATGATAAACCTGTGTGCGAAACTGTTAGGATTGGTATGTGTCTTCTGCAGCAGGGGTTATGTATAGTTTTCCCTTTGGGTAGGTGCCTTGAAGGGAAATTTCTCTGCCTGTTCGCATGAGGAACGAGAAATTTGAATTCAGGCTGTCAAGACAGGCTTCGTGTATTCTACAACAAGGGTTGAGAGTAGACCTTCGATCTGGGTCTTGAAGGTTGCAGCCGCTAAAAAGGATGAACTGCTGAAAGGCAAAAGTGGAAAAGAGAGCTGGCCTTGAAGGTAGAGGCCACTGAAAGGGAAAAGTGGAAAAGAGAGCTGGCCTTGAAGGTAGAGGCCACTGAAAGGGAAAAGTGGAAAAGAGAGCTGGTCTTGAAGGTAAAGTCCGCTGAAAAGGAAACGTGGAAAAAAATGAATCTAGCTCGGTGAGCGTTTTTATGGGTTCTAATTGTACCCTGCTGATAACCTCCGTTGCTGCTACTGCTGAATTGAGCAAAGTAAGGAAGCCCCCACATGTCACAATAGCCAACAAGCAAGATATATTCTATAATATATATAATACAATTTTAATATATTTTTCTTTAAAATTATTTCAATATTAAATTTTACGCAATACAAATATTTTAATTACCTTTTTTCATACAATTTTAATATTATTGTTTATTATAAAAAATATGTTTTAATAAAAATCGAGCCAAGGTATCAAAGGAAATGTAGGAGAAATATTATCTATGAACTGTAACAAGATGAAATGTATGGTCGTTAGCAAGAGATACAACTAAAATTGTGAGCTTCGAATTAGATACATCAAGATCAATAAGATAAATGATCACACTCAACTATTTTCGTAGAGTAGTAGCAGATGATGGAAAATATAAAACTGTAATCCAAAGATACATTGGCATAGTGAAAGATGTTTTCTAGAAACTAAGCAAAGTATTAAGACATAGGAAAATATCGTTAAAATGTGCTGAACTGCGAGGTAATATCTAATTTGGACAATCTACCATTCGTCCATGCATTGGATATTGTTGGCATATCTAGCCTGGTGTTCCTGTTGTTCCTCTTGAGGTGTTCAACAAAATCCAAAGAAGGATCTGCAATACGGTTGATCCTGACTTGACATATCGACTTCAGTCATTTTCTCACAGACGTGATTTGGCTTCCTTCTGTCTTTTCTACAAATATTTTCATGACAACTGCTCTGACGAGCTATCTTCCCTGATGCCCCGACTACATGAATTTAAGTGTGCTACTAGATTGGCATCTAGGTCCTACCATTTTACTGTTGAAACAGTTAAATGCAACTGCCACTTCTACTCCAGCAGTTTCTTTTCTTGCATTTCCCAACAGTGCAACTCCCTTCTTCTTACTTGCTTCCCTGATAACTACAATCTTCAAAAATTGACATCCCTTGATTCCCGTTCTTCTTTTATCCTTTTCTCGATCCCCTCTATGCACAGTCTTTTCCCTAACCTTCATTCTCTGTCGTGCTAGTGGCATTCCCGCCTTGCCTGGGGTGAAATGCTTTAAAAAATTTCCTCACAGATAAAAAAGATACTTGAAACAACAAAGATGTAGTTCTACTGATGAATGCTAAGAATACCATGGATAGATAATGACCCACTGCAGATAAAGTGTGTCCCTAGGCTTACTCCACTTTTGAGCAGAGCCAGAGCTAGGGTCTTGCCCCCATCCACCCGGAACTTTGATACTCTCTACTACATGACGATTTCGAAGTTTCCTAACCACAAACCCTCGAAAGATAATTGGCGGGGAAGTGCAGAGCTTTTTTTAAATTACCAAAAATCAGGGAATTATCCAATTTAAATGAAAAATTCAGTACATATTCATTAATTATTTACTTTTATAATGAATAGCTTTTAATTAATAAAATTTGTGAAAATGTTATTCTTTTTGTAATAACCACCAATATTTTCATGACTAAATTTTACTCTAAAAAATGTTTAAGTTGCGAATTTTTACATTTCCATAAAGATTAATCGCCAATGCATCTCCACTAAAAAAAATGTTTTACAAAGATTCCAATACAACACAATCGGGATTATCTTAAAAAATTGTTTTAAAAACAATATTTCAGTTTTCTGGAAAAACATTTCATGTGTTGAAATCTTTAAACATTTTTATTTTTTAAGCGATCATTTTCTCAGTTTTATCTTTCTAGAAATGTAAAAAATAAGCACTAGAAATGTTATTTTAATTACTAGCCGTGGACTTTTGGTTAGTATTACTATTAGTAAAAAAATAGATGAAAGTGGAAGAGTGTTTTAAATAATTTGAGTAAAGTCAATGATGTTGATGGATGTCAAAATTGTGCAATTTAAATGTCCTTCTCAAAAGGACATTGTATCGGAGCTGAACTCCAGGATTCTAATGGGTGAGGTTGCTGTTAGTCACCAGGTTGCAGTAGTGGTGATGGTACTTTGTAACAGATGCGGTTGTTTAATTATTGAAGAAAAGTAATTGAAAAATTTCAAAAAAATACGTATTCAATATTTTCAAAAGAAAAGAATTATAACACGTGGAGGATATATTTATATAAAGAAGAGCATGACTCACAAAAGAAGAAAATTATATGTATGCATATACAGTTATAGGATTATATATGTATACATTTATGGGATTAGCGTAGCGTGCATGTACGTTGAGTCTGGGTGATGTATGAATGCGTGGTTAGGTTGAAATTAAGTAGTCGGATTGCCTGGGAACTAAACGCTATTTCCGGAGAGGAAGAGCCCCGTGTTGTCGCTACTACATTCCCTAGCAAAAAAGCAAGGGAAAAAAAGTATCTATGTCTCTTCCCTTTATAGTGCTGAATAGAATGCCACCAGCGGCTGTCATGTCAGAGAAGGTATGGTAATCTTTACAAACTTTACTTTGGAACTAATTGCTGATAAGATCTAAAAGTCATCTAATCTCATGTGATCTATTTCTAACAAGCTACATTTACAAGAGTGAAAAAGGACTGATTGCGCTAAATGTTATTCTCTTGCCCAAGAGTGAATATGTGATCTATCTTTGCTGTATGCCACATAATAGGATAATGATGTAGCCTTTCACAGATAAATTACATCCAATGAAGTAGGGGCTAAAAAGATGTGTAATGGGTGAATGTTATGAATTTGCAATGAACAAGGTTGTCGCTTTTCAAAATAAATCAATTTCAACACGTGGAGGATATATTTATATAAAGAACAGTATAACTCACAAAAGAAGAGAAAGAAAACTATATTTACGTATGTCAGCTTATTTAAAAAAAGGAAGCAAACATTTATGTAATTACCCGTAGTGTGTGTTTCCATGTGTATGTGTGTGATGTCCATGTAGTTTGTTTGAAATTAATTAGTCGGTTTGCCAGTGACTAAGACGTCTCCCCACAGTGTAAGAGCGTCGTGTTGTTGCAACATTATGAATAAAAAATGAGAGAATGTGAAAGGTTACAGCCATTCTATTATAGTCTTGGACAGCGCCGCCTAGTAGACTAGTTGGTTGTAATCCCCACAATATGAAGATGTTATTGTTAAACACTGTAGTGAGACATCAATATTATGAAAAACTTTTGCTATAAACGAACATTTGTAATCATTTTCTGAGTAAGGGAATTTTTTCAGTAAAATAAACTATAAATTTACAGTTCCTTTTATATTAAAACAAAGTCAAGTGTGAGCGCTATTTCTATTTTTCTGGACCTTTCTGATTATGGTGTGGAAATATATATGTGTATCCTGCAACAGCATATCTAAGAACTTCCTAACAGTATTCAAATATTATCTACCTTAGTTGAAGCTAACTAGATTTTATAGCCCTAAGCTTCATCATACCATGCTTATAGGTTAATCTGTAACAGACATGGTCTGCTTCTTCTGCTGACAACCGTTCATTCTATCTTGTTACAGTTAATAGTTAGCCTTTATTCATGCTTTTCTCTACCATCTCTTCTAAGAGTGTTTTTTCAGTTTTCTTTTTGAGTCTCATCGACACGGTGTCATTGCGTATCTTAATAAATCCTGGTGGGATTTTTAGTTCTCTTAAGATCGTCTTCCTGTAAAAATAAATATGGTGGAAAACATATCCTTGTGTTGGTGGTTGGTGGAGGTTATCTTATGACAACGTCCTTCGCCACTATAGATCTACATGACCATGTGTAAAGATTGGAAGAAAATGAACAGAGAGTTAATATATACATAATAAAGTTTTATATAACTTAATACAGAAGGCTTGATAAGTTTGGAGGTTCAAGAATTCACATTTTAAATGTCCTAGTGCATAAGAGAGAGAAAGAGAGAATATATATATATATATATATATATATATATATATATATATATATATATATATATATATATATATATGTATATATATATATATATATGTATATATATATATATATATATATGTATATATGTATATATATATATATATATATATATATATATATATATATATATATACCGGGTGTAATGTCAAATCGTGTAACAGCATGGGGTAATTGTCTATCACACAAAATGTTTAATATCTTAAAAAACCCCAAAAAAACACTAAACTAATTGAGTTTCTTTTCCCCACATTTTCAAATAAGACGTTTAGCCATCTTCACTCCATTTGTCGTAAGAATCAATGAAAACCTCTTTAAGTTATTCAGCTAGAAAGAGAACAGGTTAAAATCATTTTGTGTCAGCCTTACTATGTCTTCCCAAATGAGCAATGGTGAGAGGAAAAGGATCATTCAGGCCTTCAGTAATGGTACCAACATTCATACTCTGGCTTCCATCTTCAAAATTCATTCAAGAACCATCAAGAGAACGGTGAATAAGTTTAAAAAAGAGGGAACAGTAGAGAAGAAAATTTGATCGAGGGGTCACAAAAGGAAGAGGGATCATCATTTCAACTTAGTGCTAAAGAGATCAATTAGAAAAATCCAACTCAATCCATAAGACGTTTGGCATGTGTAAGAGGAATTTCAGCTATGACAGTTCAAATATTTGAACTTTATTTCAATCTTTCATGAGCTTCTGATTCTTAGCTATAATTAATTAATGATGAACATGTCATTTTCGTTTATGATCGATTTCATCACGATTCTTCTGTTAAGCTTGGAGAGTAATTATACATTCTTATTTCTTAAAGTCCAACCTCGGAGAATTTCAGTAAGATATCGTTAATCATTTCTAAGATACAACGGATCAAAGGTTAATCTAACAATTGAAATAATTTTGGTGTTACATGGTTTGGACAATTTTGGTGTTACACTCGATATATATATATATATATATATATATATATATATATATATATATATATATATATATATATATATATATATCCGCAGACAGACTGTTTCGCTGTATCACAGCTCATTAGTGTGGCTAGACATCCGATTGCTTCAAGCCGGGATCGAAACTCCTGTGACTAGCAAAAAAATATAGTCGAGCCACCAAACAACACACATGGCCTGAAGATTGTATTCAAGCATGAAACAGTTGCCACTTTGTGTTGACCTCAGTGTCTACTTATATATATATATATATATATATATATATATATATATATATATATATATATATATATAAAGACATTTTTATGTTTAACATTCTTTTTATAGATACAAGTATTTAAATAAATGCTCTGTTTATAATAAACAGTATTAAATAACATTTACCGGCCTGATTGTCCGAGACATTTTCATAGAAAATATTCGTCCTCCGACAGGATTCGAACCTGTATCCTATACGGAACCGTCATATAGCCTGACGTGCCTTAACCGATTCGGCTACTGAGGATCGTTCGGTTGGAAAAGTCGAATTTACTGCTTATAAACTTCAATCTTCCATGAATCTCTCACGTACATTCATAACTGCTCATGGCGTATCAAATGTAAACAAATGACGTCACACATTATGAAATGGACAAAGTCCGACAATTATTTAAAGACATTTTTATGTTTAACATTCTTTTTATAGATACAAGTATTTAAGTAAATGCTCTGTTTATAATAAACAGTATTAAATAACATTTACCGGCCTGGATGTCCGAGAAATATATATATATATATATATATATATATATATATATATATATATATATATATATATATATATATATATATTTCTCGGACATCCAGGCCGGTAAATGTTATTTATATATATATATATATATATATATATATATATATATATATATATATATATATATATATATATATATATTAAGGGTCGTGGACATCTATTTCCTGTCTCGTCGCTTTTTTGCGTGTTTATATATCTAAATATGTCTACGTGTTTGTGTATTATAATCTGATTGTGTATGTATTGTCGTTTGCAAGATTTCACCCTCCCCTTCCCATATATTCACTTCAAATGTATTTAAGTTGTAACGGAGCTCAGAGCAACATTAGATTTTAACGTTTATTCCATTTTTGGCCTTTCAATAAAAACAAAATAAATAACAAAACATGTATTTTTTCCTCAGTTTCTTCTTTAAATAATTTTATATTTTTTAGAACTTAATATAGATTAAATTTAAAATTTAAAATTGGTAATGTTTAATTTTGAATTTTATAGTATAATTTAATGTTAATTAGTTAGAATGAATTCTATTTTATTCTAATCCTAACATCAAAGCATTAAATAATTATTATAACCAAAGTTCGTTGTCAAGTTTTTTGAATTCTCATATACTTGTATTTTGATTGGTCATTCCAGCTTATGTAACATTGTTTTCCCCTTTATTCTACATTCAACACCATCATTTGATAAGACACCAGAAGTGTTGAAACAAAATGGCTATTTTTGTAGTGATTTTATAACATATTTATGTTATGATTTTTGAATAAATAATTATATGCAATATATATATATATATATATATATATATATATATATATATATATATATATATATATATATATATATATGCTTGTATTCAGACTTTGTAGTCAACTGCTTAATTGAGTGAAGGAAGTATGTATGTCTTAGTGCCAGTACATTACTGTGGATGTTTTCGTGGCGAGTGTAAATAGTAGAAGGAGGTAAGTATTGTATGTGTCTATGCAAGACATTTAGTTTGACTGTCCATTTCGTTATATACGTATCTCGCGAGGCAAAGAGATCGGCAACGAAACTGCCGCTTGGCTTCTGATTAATCCTCGATCAGTGATTTCATATCCTGGTTGGGGACGTTTCTGATTTGCTCGCTAGACTATGGTGTTCATATCCTTATCAGGACGGTTTCTGATCGGTTGATCGTAATATGATTTAATTGTTTAGCGATTCTGAATATGCATCTATTTTTAGAGATGGCGAAATTTCAGTGTCTTTGTTAAAATTTATTTATTTTTTTACCACTACACTTACTCTCCTTTCTATTTTTTGTTTATTCACTTGTTCTTTATTTGCAAGTAGGATGTTTATATTCAATTAAGAATAGAATTATTTGACTATCTTTCCTGTGTAAGTCAAGCTCTTCTATTATTTCAAGTAGATTGTGGCGGCACCCTTTCCGTTAACAAGAAAAAAGGAGAAGTAACAAAACAACAAATGAAGATAACACGTGGTTGAGATAAGTAAAATAATTTTTATTTCCCTGTGATCTACAAGGTTCGATCATTTACTTATTCCCTGGCATCAGATATCAATCGTGGGAGACTGAGAGTTCGTTCGGGGTATAACACGCAGATAATATCAAAAGGCATATGCAGTTAAGTGAGATACTCATGGAAGAAAATTTCACGAATTATCACTTTGTAGTAGTCGAGAATTGGTTTCTACATTTGCCGCTGCTTTTGTCGCTGGCCGTAGAAACGCCTTGGTGTCGCTGTTGATGGCCATGTTAAGCTTGCTTGCCATGAGGTCCATCGCTAATGCCAGCCTGATCGGATCTACCTTGATGGATGAAATCAACGTTCGCTTTATTGAGAATCAGTGGCCCAGAAACAGCTGCTTGATCAGAAATTGTTTTATGTTTTATGACCCTGGTATTTTTTTGGACGGTAATTAAGGTCTGTTTTTTTTTTGTCATTTTTATAAAAGTCACCTACTACTAAAACTACAAGGTGGTCCTAAAGTTTTGTTACTCCATACCTCTCTTACTTCCAGACTGTAGGAACTCGTGTCAGTCATCTGAAATAGAAAATTGTTATATAGGGATAACAAGACTTTCGGATCACCCTGGACATAACAATCAATACGTTTGTACTCCCTTTTTTCCCCGCTTTAAATTGTGTGTAACGACATTTACTAAATGTCTGAACGTTGTCTACATTGTTGGGTTACTGCCCCTGACTAAAATTACATGTGATGCATTTTTTAAAGGCTCGCTCTCTTGTCCCTTCAACATCAGAGCAACAACAACTGCCCTTTTTCTTCTTCCTGCAAAACAAAAAAACAAAAACAAAAAAACGCAGCATTTACTTTAGAGACATCTTTTGAAGATGGTGTTGAACTATTAATAACTTTAATGATGAACTTCCTTTCTTTCTTTACTGTACACACGTTTTGTTAATATATTTCTTGTGCATTTATTACCCGGACTCACATGAGTTTTAAAAATGTTGTTTACTAGCTTAAAAAACGCCCTATTGGGCGACATTTAAGCTTAGGTCTTGTGGAGGGTTCTTGGTTATGCTTCATCTCAATAGGTGGAGAGGAGTTGATGCGATAGATGAACTCAAAATTGATTGCTGCATTTAAGTATTTCATTAATATTTAAGCTTACTTTTTAAAAGTGCGGCGATAATTCTTCTGTCGCTACTTAATTTAAAGACAATTTGATGGGTGTAGGTCCTTACTTTTTGTATAAGCAATTTTTTTTTTTTTTCATAGGTGACTTTCGCTGGATTTTGCAATTTATTTTGATTATTCCTAAATTTATTTCCAAGTTATAAAAATTGTTATCGTACAAAAAATCACGTGAAAAAATTGGGGGTCTGGATCCGACCCGGAATGATTTTAATTTGCTCACGGAGTCGGACTGATTCCAAAATGGTATGTTATGTTGGGCAACAGCCTCTAGGAGTAAAGTTGAAAAAGTGTGACACAGTGACACACTGACATTCGCATTTATTATATAGATCAGACAACAAATACCAGGAGTCTTAAAAACTACAATTCTTTATGTTCTGCAACACTGTTTATAATGACTTGGTTAGGCACAGGGAAAAGATTTAAAAAACAAAGTAGGTTTTCAATGACGTATTTTGATTGGTCAGATAATTTTATAATTTGCCACCAAATTTTGTTTGTTATTTTCTTGATTGTTATTGATTGCCATTTCATACTTGACCATGGGCTGAAGAAACATGGTCATTATATTAAGTGAATTTTATAAACAATATTTAGATATTTGCACATAGTTATTCAAATATATATATATATATATATATATATATATATATATATATATATATATATATATGTCCCATTTTCTTTCAATACTTTTTCATCACATTTGAGGCAGCTACATCTTCTCAAAATGTGGCATCTTCCTGGGCAATGCGCCGGTCAAGTGTTTTTTATCGGTTCCTATTGGTACCTAGAGAGTTTATATTCTTCCAATGAATTTTGGTGGTTATTTTGGCGGGAGTGGCTTGTTTATTTATTTGGGTTAATTTATTTTACTTGTTTCTATTTTCATTTTTTATTTTATATATTTATTTATTCTTTTTGGTTTTCTATGTTTTATTAACATGGTAAAAAAAAATAACCACCAGAATGGATTACCCACAATGCACCACTGACCCATATATGCAAATAGTCGAGGAAAAATCCAACACTTGCGGCTTGGCGATTGCGTTTAGCATGAAACAGTCTGTTGCCTCTGAGTGTTGACTTCAATGTTCACTTTTATATTTATATTTACATATGCTCTATCCCTGATAGTGAACATTTTATCCCATAAATATAAAACACCTTAAAACTATATATATATATATATATATATATATAGAGAGAGAGAGAGAGAGAGAGAAAGAGAGAGAGAGAGAGACTTAGTAGAAAGTGCTCAATATCTCTGATAGAGCTAACATATTCAGTTGCATGGAAGTAGTTTGTAACCTCATGTTTCACACTTAGAAAAAGGGATTATCTCCAGGCTGAAGAAAAGACCAAGGCAAAGTTTAACGAGCCCACGTGAAAATTTATTTTGACCAATGGAAAAGGGAGCAGCTTACAAACTAAGAAAAAGTAATGAGCTGAAGTCAAATCACTTTTTGATATAAATAGGCAGAGAAAGTTGAATCAACAGAGAGAGAGAGAGAGACAGACAGAGAGAAAGAGAGAGAGAAAGAGAGAGAAAGAGAGAGAGAAAGAGAGAAAGCAGAAAAGCCAGGAGGCTGAAAAGCCAGGAGGCTGAAAAGCCAGTGTTCCACATGTCTAAATAATACCAGTGTCAAATTACACACTGATACATTCTTCCTTTCTTTTTATGTGCCATGTCCTTTCAGGACATAGGTGACCATGGCTCTCCACCTCCCTCTATCACTTGCAGCTCTCAACAAGTTCCTTCCCTCTGCTAACTCCCCCAGACCACATTCTGTCATTCACTTGCTTAAGCCACTAGGTATGTCATGCATTGTTTTTCCTTGTCTCTCTTTCTTTCTATTCTTCCTGTGAGTATCAGATTCTCCTGGTCCCCCTTCCTCATTATGTGTCCCAGAAACTTCAGCTGCCTCTTCCTGATAGCAGGTCAATTTCAAAGGACTCTATTCAAGTCAAAAGCTAAGTACCTTAAAATATATCTTTTCATTCATGTTCTAATTGAATGACCAATTTCTTTAAGCTTTTTGTCAAAATTTTAAAAAATATTTTCTTCCAAAATGGAGATAATCCCCAATATAGTTATCTTTCTAAATGCATAACCAATTTCCTTAATCTTTTTATTGAGATTTTAAAAAGTATTTTCTTCCAAAATGGAGATATCCCAAATTTAGTTAACTTTCTAATTGCATGACGATTAAATTCCATGGTCACAATGTTAATGACAGTAGATTTATTGCATATTTCATGAGGAGTGAAATATTCTTTATTCAGAGGAGGCTAATGAGCCTCGCCTAGATCATTTATTCTGAGTCTAATCTTCTCATTATTAATGTATTTGTGTCACTCTAATGTACCATGAAATAAATGATGTGTAACAGGCCAGATAATATATATATATATATATATATATATATATATACATACATATACATATGTAATCAACCTTTACCAGTAAAATGACAACCAAATATATACAACAACTTTGTGTCTTTTTAGATTTTCTTGCTGTCCATTAAGTAAAACATTTAACACATCATCACTATTCATGCAAGATAACAGTTACTTTTTATACTATTGTTTACCCATTACAAGGCCCAAGTGTCACTCAAGGTAGAGGGCTACTGAATGAGGTCATTGCAAGGAGATAAAGGGAAGAAGTAAGAAGTACACATTATGAGGATATGTAGGATATATAATGTTTGACCTTAGACTTGAAGAGGTTAAGATCATAGTGATTGAAGAAGCATTATCTGTTACCCAAAGTTGCAGTTCTTGGGAAGAAACTGTCTGAGTGGAACTGCCTCCTTTCTAATGGGATGCAAAGGGAATGAAGATTAGTCAACTCTGTACATGGCATAGGAGTCCTAGCTGTGATTGTGTAAAGAGTTTGCAGGGTGGAAAATAATTCAGCACCCACAATGCTTCTTAAACACTTTTTTAAACTCTGTCAAGACTGGACAGTGAGAACTGGAGAGTTCCAGCCCAGATATGGCAGCAATAATCCATTTTCAGTCTGATATGACACTTGTTAAGACCGAACATAGATATGACACTTGTTAAGATCGAGCATAGATATGACTCTTGTTAAGATTGAGCATAGATATGACACTTGTTAAGATTGAGCATAGATATGACTCTTGTTAAGATTGAGCATAGATATGACACTTGTTAAGAGCAAGCATAGATATGACACTTGTTAAGATCGAGCACAAATATGACTCTTGTAATTATTTCCTACATTGTCACTATCCATGTAAGATAACAATTATTTCCAAAGAATATTGTTTTCTAAATAACAATCAGAGACTGTCAGGGATATGACCATTTAATCCAGTGTGCTTTCAAAAACAAAGAGGGATGCAGGTTCAATCCCTGCCAAAGAATGCATATCTCAAATATACAGACAGACTGACAGATGTAATACACAGTGTTTAGTAAATAAAAATAGATTGTCTACTTCAAATACATACTATAATAATGTTTGAAGTGATAAAAATCTTTAATTAAGAATAAAATCAATTGATTCTATATATATTAATAAATAAAATCAATTGATTCTATATATATTAATAGATAAATAAATAGATAAATAAATATGTATATATATAAAAGTGAACATAGAAGTCAACACTTACAGTCTGTTTCATGCTAGATGCAATTATCGGGCCCGATGATTGCACTAGCATGAAACAGACTGTCGCCTCTAAGTGTTGACTTCTATGTTCACTTTTATATTTACACATGCTCTATCTCTGATATTGAGCACTTTATCCCATAAATATAGCACATGTTAAGACTATATTTCTTCATATGTATATTTATATATATATATATATTTTTTTATAGCAAAAAAGCAAAAATTACCTCAACATAGGTATAGTCTATTTCAAACCATTCTTCATACAGCTGATGATAGCTGTATGAAGAACGGTTCGAAATAGACTATACCTATGTTCAGGTAATTTTTACTTTTTTGGTGTAAAAAGTTAATTTGCTCTGTTAAAATAAAAACATTGAGTTCTCTGTGGATCAGCTTTAATAATTAATATTACTAGGATCCACCCGGATTATATACCAACGGATTGATTACCTGTACTATATATATGAAGAAATATTGTTTTAAAGTATGCTACTATATTCATGGGATAAAGTGCTCAATATCAGAGATAGAGCATATTTAAATATAAAAGTTTAGCATGAAACTATCTGTTGCCTCTGAGTGTTGTCTTTAATGTTCTCTTATATATATATATATATATATATATATATATATATATATATATGTTTAGACAGATATTAGTCTAAAATACATCAGTGCTCCATCAAGATAATAAGAAGCAAAAACTTAAAATACTAGAAGCCCTTTATATAAGAGAATTCCAACCAAAAATAAAGTCAACTACGAGTATATCAACAAAGTTCTTAAATGTTAGTAGCAGCAAAGTTTTATATAAAAAATATTCCATTAAAATACTACAATTAAAAAATCTTTTAAAAAAAAAATTTTTTAAATCATATAAGTTACTTCCACTGCATAGAGGTAAAAAATATTTTGAATTTAAGGTGTTAATGCATCACACATCCTTAGATATGCAACTCCTGAAAATGGTCTCAGATGAGATTGATAGTACTTGTGAAAATGAAAATTATCTGAAAGAAATGTTTGGAATTTTTTTAATCAATTTTCTACAGCCGCGAAGAAATCAATTCGTGGACTTGAAAGGGTTAAAACTAAAATAAACAGACATAATACATGAATAATTATTTATCCAAACATGCTTGAAAGAAAAGATTCTGCCTAAATATAAACATATATATTTAAGACATTTTTATGTTTATACGTTCTTTATATATATATATATATATATATATATATATATAATTATTTATTTGAATATTACAACATAAATATGTTATAAAATCACGACAAAAGTAGCCATTTTGTTTCAACACTTCTTGTGTCTTGTCAAGTGATAATATAGAGTATAGAATAAATGGTTTTAAAAGTTTCAAATTAATCAACGATCCTTAGCTAAGAGTAAACGCTGTTACGTAAGCCAGAGTGGCCAATCAAAAAACAAGTATAGGATGATTCGAAAAATTTGACAACTAAGCAAGGTTTTAAAACCATTTATTCTATACTCTATATTATCACTTGACAAGACACAAGAAGTGTTGAAACAAAATGGCTACTTTTGTCGTGATTTTATAACATATTTATGTTGTAATATTCAAATAAATAATTATATCTGCTCTACTCTGTATTGAGCACTCTTTAAAGAATATTGATTGTTGGTTATTGGATTTCATTCCGTATATACCAATCCTAAACTTGTATATATATATATATATATATATAAATGTAAAAGAATGTAATGTAACACTGCTAATATATATATATATATATATATATATATATATATATGGGAGGAATGGTGGAGTAGTGAATAGCAGCTTGGATTGAGGAATCAGAGAGCTGAGTTTGAATTCCAGTCAAATCCATTGCATTCACTTATGTGCTAATACCCTTGGGAAAGGTATTATTCCTCTTCTTCTCCCTCCAGCTATGGGTAAATAGCAGGACAGACTGGGTTCTATAGCCTTGGATGGCAACTGGTGTAGGAGAAGAACTACACTGAATTCAAAACCTCCGCAGGTTTGGAGACCTTGTGGCACAAAGTTGCACCAGGTCTCTGTATTTGGCCCTTCAAAAAGTGTGGTTGACACAAGCCTTCACCACTAAAATCAAATCATATGTATTGGAGTCTGACTCTCGGTTCCCAGGAACTGAGCTGCTTGACCTTCATACGTTGAACACAACAGGAGAGTCCACCATATAAATATATATATATATATACACACACACATATATATATATATATATATATATATATATATATATATATATATATATATATATATATATATATATATATATGATTAAAAAAAAAGAGGAAAAACTATTCCTAGCTGACATGTTTTGTCCTCTGAGGGACTTTATCAAGGCAGTGTAGGATTTATTTTATTGCGTGTGTTTATATATGCCTAAATAAAAAAGAAATAAATGTTCAAAAATTAATATAATGTGATTTTCGAGAATTCTTTTTTATATTCTGTTTCTCACTTTCAAGTCAGACCTGAAAATTATAGACCGTTCCTATTTTTGTAAGGTGGCAAACTCAGAAAATCAGCAGGGGATGAAATACTTATTTTCCCCACTGTATATATATATATATATATATATATATATATATATATATATATATATATATATATATGTATATATATATGTGTGTGTGTGTGTGTGTGTGTGTGTGTGTGTGTGTGTGTGTGTATGTATGTATTTATGTATATATATATATATATATATATATGTGTGTGTGTGTGTGTGTAAGTGTGTGTGTATGTGTATAGGGTATTCCAATAATTTGAACCAATTTTAAATGTTAAGTTTATTCATCTAATGATTTTTTTTCTTTTTCTTTCAGATTTAACAACTTAAGTCTTTGGCAGTTTCAACCATTAACAATCAAACGTGTTAATGTTATCTAAGACTATTATGTAAATGGACATTCAAATTTATAAATATACGGCCCAATGATTCCACTAGCAAAAAGTGAACACCAAACAGTTACTTTTTATGGATGCAGTGGCTTTTCAACAATCTTCCTTGGATTTTCATCAACTCAAATGTGACAATTCTGCTTATTAACGAATCCACCAAGATGAAAATCACTAAAGAGGATTTTTTGCAAAAAATCTTCATCGGCTTATCTTTACTCATGCATGGCACTCTAAATGGTCAGCACCTTTCAGTTCTTGAGTTTTGTAAGCATCTAGAGACAAATCTATTGTCAAAATTCCATGTAACATTGTAGTGGAGAGGTTCAATTCCTGCGTGCGATGACGAATAGAGTTGTCTAGATTTTCGGTCACATTCTCATGCACTGCAGCAATGTTTTCAGCTGAATGGCGTAAACACATCTGCCATCAACCCAATTTGTTTGATTTTATGAACAATTTTTCCAACTGAACTCTCGGTTAGTTGATTATATTGACCAAAAAAATTGTGAAGTGCACGAAATGCATTTCTGTTTGAACATCCATTTTCATAATAGGCTTGGATAGCTTTAACACATTGTTTGATTGTTAATCTTTCCTTGGTTGAAATTGCCAAAGACTTAAGTTGTTACATCTGAAAGAAAAAGAAAAAATCATTAGACACTTAAACTTAATTCATATTTAAAATCGATCCAAATTATTGGGACGCCCATTGCATATATATATATATATATATATATATATATATATATATATATATATATATTTAAGTAATGAAAATCTTGGTAATCCGTATGGATAATCCCAAGGAGGATGAAATCCTATGTATGTATGTATTTATGTATGTGGACATTGCCATCTAGCGTCAACAATGTAAGGGATTGTTATACAAAAAGTTACAGCCATCATAGACAAAAAATACAAATGCATTTGGTGCATTCTATAGTAAGATAATCAATGACAATATTTCATTTAAATTCAGACATTTTTTTTCTCATGAGATCATTTTTTAAGTAATTTTTTTCTATATGTTTTTAACACTTACACTTAAAATCAGAAAGAGACAACTGTAATTTTCTGGACATATAATGAGGAAGGATGGTTTGGAGAACTTAATACTCACAGGGTGTACAGATAGAGAAGGAAGGAGATGTAGAAGGAAACAGTGAGTGAAATACCTAATAAGTTAAGATGCATGGCTATCAGAGAGGGGACAAGGAGTAATGGGAAAGAGTCAGACACTACTTAGAGTTACAAGAGACAGGAAGTTGTGGAGAGCCGTGTTCGCCCACATCTTGAAGAGAAAAGACACATAAGAGATTATGAACAACATAGCTTCAAATAAAAGAGATTACTTTTAAGAAAAATATAACTTTAGCTATCCAGTTTCAAACTGCTTTTTTAACATGGGATCATTTCTATGTGGATGTGTTTGTTTGTGCCAGTTTCCATACCTTAAAAAAACTAGGCCTGGGGTCCTGATAGCTTCTAAATTAGGTGAAGATTTAGTCAACCACCACCCCCACCCCCACCTACTGTTTTTATTTATTTATTTATTTATTCTCTATGAGTTTTCCTTCTTTAAATCAGTCACTGACTTTGCCTCATATTTCCAGTCACTCAGTCAATTCACTGAATGTAATAATGTCTATCTTTAAAAGAGAAACTGAAATCTGGTTCTACTGCTAGTATTAAGTGAGGGGGAGAACTAGCCAGGGTAATTCGGGGTGGGAGTTGGATGGAAGCTACATTCCCTCCTACTGATAGACATCATAAAATGATTTCTCTGTGAACACAAAGAATGTCCTAGTCACCAAAATCTCATGGTTTCATTTGAATTTTCTCCCACGCAATTGTCCAGAGCCTGGTTTGGAAATTGCTATTAGGTTGACCAAAAATTGATTCTGTTCTTGTCATTAAGTGGCATTAGGAGTGTTTAGTTTTAATTAAATTCATTCAAAAAAAGATCATTTTTTTTTAATTGTACTGGGACAGCTCACATACATGTCAGGTTCCATTTGAGAAATTGCAATTGTCATATTTTTGTTTATGGATGATGAAAGAAAACAAAATGAAAGAGGCAGAACCTCCCCATCTCCCCACTCAAGTGCACACATAAAAAAATAAAAGATTAAAATGTGTAAATTTCATTGATTATTTTAATTGTGGCAGCAAACATGTCTTGAATTTCTTTTTGGAATAAATATTCGAAAATATATTTCTATTGATGAGGAGTTCTCTATGTGCCGTTTTTCTTTTAAAAAATCCTTTTTTTAGGCAAAATCAGGAGTTTTCAATATTTGTTATCTTTTTTCTGCAAGATTTCACAGAACAGCACCAAATGAACCAGTCAGTGAAATTTTTATCTTTCCTTTTTATTCAAACAGGCACCACATTCAAAAACTAAATTATTATCTATTTTGATTTTCATCGTCTTTTATTAATTCCTTAAATTCATCAATTTTCATTTTGTATATAGGCACAGAGACCATTTTTCTGCATTCTTACCAAAAATAAACAATATTTTATGCTTATTTTTTCTTCTTAAGAAAAGTAAACATGCAATCCAAGTATTAAATAAGACTTGTACAGTTTATAGATAACATTTCAAGTGATTATACATTCTAATAACGATATCACTTGTTGGCTATTGTGCTATGAAGGGGCAGCAATGAAAGTAATCAGCAAGGAACAACCAGAAGTCCCAGAACTCATAAAAGCATTATTCAGCCTCTTTTCCACTCTTCCTTTTCAGCGGTCACTAACTTCAAGGCTCAGCTGGAAGGACTACTCACAACCCTTACTTCAGAAGTCACATGGCCAGTCCTGGCAGGTTGGCCCAAGATTTTCTTATTCCTCATGGAAACAAGCAGAGAAATTTCTCTCTACAAAACATCAACTCAAGAGAAGAACCCTATCAACTAGGAAAACCAATATTTTCCCCCACAAAATACCACTATTTTGCACTCTTTTTCCAACAATAAATAAAAACTGTTAAACAGTTATTTCAAGTGTTAGGTTTGTTCATTCCACTCTATACACTGCCCAAAATAGACACACACACAAAAGACACACATGCATACAACTAGGAAAAATTCCTACAATGTGTCACAAGCAACATCTGTCTATGTTTCTGAGATGAGGTATTATGTACATTATTTACATTATTCGGACTATTGTCCTCATCTTTGTTGCCATATTTATTACATTGTTTCAGCCTTTCAGCATCTGTCTATGTTTCTGAGATGAGGTATTATGTACATTATTTACATTATTTATCTCCTGTTAATTTTTCCCTCTGAAAGTTCTCCACTGTCTTAACCGGGTATTGAACTCACACTCTTTGGGTCCTGTCACTGGATCTAACCAACACCTTTATCCACTGTGCCATGTGTCCTTAAGATAACTGATAACTGACATCCATTAAACATGGCATGTGAAACTAGAACAGTCTACCCCAGTGAGCGAAATAAAGGGTTCAGTTTGACATTCCAACCACATGAAGAAGGCCAAAGCGTACAACAGCCAAAACGTAATAAATATGGCGACAAAGATGAGGACAATTGTCCGAATAATGTAAATAATATCACAAGCAAGTTGAAAAATGATTTTTTTGTGAAACTATACTCCATGGTTGGACTGAGAAATAATGTTTATAATGATCAAATAAGAATAACCAATGTTGTTATATCATATTGCATGAATTCCTCTGCCAACCAAATCAGGTAATGAAAAGAGACATGATCGTCCAAATATGTAATACATATGACAAGTAAGGCAAGAAGGAAAGCCGTCTTCTTTTACTTTTTCAGCTTGTGTATGATCATGGCTCTCCACAATTTCTTGCCTTTTGTGGCTCTTAGGTAGGTTATGCACTGTTTTCCGCTGCTTCACAAGTTTTCAATATATCCTTTGAGTGTCAAATTCTCCAAGCCCTGTTTCCTCTTTATGCACTCTAGAAATATCAATTATCTCGTTCTGATTTTAAATACAGTGTAACCCGGATATAAGAGACCCTGATATAAAAGAAAACCGGATATAAGAGAGATTTTCTCTGGTCCCAAATTAGAGCCTGTGTTAATGTATATATAATAGACCAAACCCGGATATAAGAGAAACTCGGATATAAGAGACTTCTTCTCCGGTCCCGACAACTCTCTTATATCCAGGTTACACTGTATAAGTATCCTTTTTGTTTTCATTTTCTTTGAAACTTTGTAGCTGCTCACATATTCGGTCCATGACATTCTTAATTCCCTAAAACTTCCTTGTTACTCACATGTTCAGTCCATGGTATTCTCAGCATCCTTTTGAATATTTCTATATCTTAATACTTTGCTCAGCTTTTGGAAGGCATTTTACACTATTTTAATACATCTTCAGATTTCAGTGTCACATTTTCCGTCCTCTGATTAGTTGGTCAGTTAAGTGCTGCATGTGATACAAACTTGGGCGATCATGTCTCTTGATTCATGACTGACTAGGCAGAAGATTTTCCCAAACTAAGCTGCCATTTCTTTATTAGTAGACTGTTCAACTCTGACATATAGCTGGGGAGAGAATAGATGGATTCATACCATTCCCAATGGTAGATATGCATAAAGGAATGTAACATGAATGTAATGAACCTGACGGGAATTCAACATCATTCTGAGCTGATATTCATTACACTGCAACTCACTCTGATTTGCACTAAGCTGAAAAAGCAAGAGAAATAAGACAAAAGAAATACTGATACAAAAATAAAATGAAAATAAAAATAAAAAATAAAAATGTAAAAAATAAAAGGAAATACTGATACGAAAATAAAATGAAAATAAAAATAAAAAATAAAAAAGTAAAAAATAAAAAGAAATACTGATACAAAAATAAAAAAAATAAAAAGGTAAAAAATAAAAAATAAAAAGAAATACTGATACAAAAAAAGAAAAAAATTAAGAAATTAAAAAAAAATACTGATATAAAAATAAAAAAGTAAAAAATAAAAATAAATACTGATCAAAAAATAAAATAAAAATAAAAAAGTAAAAAGTAAAAAATGAAAAGATATACTGATACAAAAATAAAATAAAAATAAAAAATAAAAAAGTAAAAAATGAAAATAAATACTAATACAAAAATAAAATAAAAATTTAAAAAATTAAGAAATTAAAAAATAAAAAATAAGGAGAAATACTGATACAAAGTAAAATAAAAAAGTAAAAATAAAAAATAAAAAGAAATACTGATACAAAAATAAAATAAAAAAATTAGGAAATTAAAAAAATACTGATATAAAAATAAAATAAAAATAAAAAAGTAAAAAATAAAAAATAGAAATAAATACTGATACAAAAATAAAATAAAAATAAAAATAAAAAAATAAAGAATAAAAATAAATACTGATACAAAAATAAAATAAAAATTAAAAAAATAAAAATACTGACACAAAGTAAAATAAAAATAAAATAAAAAAGTAAAAATAAAAAATAAAAAATAAAAATAAATACTGATACAAAAATAAAATAAAAATAAAAAAATTAAGAAATTAAAAAAAAATAAAAATAAATACTGATACAAAAATAAAATAAAAATAAAAAAGTAAAAAAGTAAAAAAGTAAAAAAAAAAAAAAAAAATAAAAAGTACTGATACAAAAATAAAATAAAAAATAAAAAATAAAAAGAAATACTGATACAAAAATAATTAAAATTGACAATGCTTGTTCTAAGAAATTCGGATAACAAATCAAAAATTAATAATAAATATCAATGCTTCATTTAAAAAATTTAAATAACGTTGCTGGTATGACTGCTTTTATAGTTTGTTGTTTGTACATTGGTATGCGAATTAATGAAATCAACAATAAAATGTAAGAGAAACTAGTCAAAAATTGAAAATAATAGACTAACATAATGTTCTTTAAAGAATGTGACATTGCTCCCACCTACTTAACAGCATTATATTTTCGGGGTAGAGCGGGGGGTTATTTGTTCAGATACTTGTTGGTTAGGTTAATGGTTTTTATTCTGATGAGCAGAGCATCTTTCATGAAATGCTTTTAATAAGTGTGATGATTGTGGTTAAAACATTCATTGCAATTACTGTTATCAAAGCCACTCCTTTATTTTTTCCTTTCAGGATAATGTGGGACACATTTGTCTGTTAAATACAAAGTAATATTGAGGCTTCATTGTTTGCTTGATAAAAACAACAAAAAGATAACAGGCAGAATGACAAGTGTCCAAAGTTGTACATAACTGGTCCAGTGATTTTATCATAATTATGAAATACCAAATAACTTGGAATCACTTAGGTGCAACACATTCTCTTGCTCTCTCTCTCTTTCTCTCTCTCTCTCTCTCTCTCTTTCTCTCTCTCTGTATATATTTATATATATCTTTTCTCGTGATTCCTGACAGTGGAACTCCTTTCCTCTTATCTGCTTCCCTGGTAACTACAGTCTTCAAAAATTTAAACGCAGTGTCAATCGCCATCTTTTGTTGCCTTGATTCCCGTTCTCCTTTTATACTTTCCTCAATCCCCTCTATACACAGTCTTTTCCCTCACTTTCACTCTCTGTAACCCCCTGTGCTAGTGATACTCCCGTCTTGCTTGGGGTGAAATGCGTAAAAATATATATATATATATATATACATATACATTTTGAACAATAAAAAATATTAAAAAATTAAAATTTTCAGACACTGGGTTGTATATTAATATTATTTTGTTTTATGATTCCATTTCGGTTCCTTGACTAGTTTCGGTCATCATGACCATCATCTAGAGAAACAAAATCCCTGCTTGTTAGTAGCAGTGAACTATAGGAGTCAATGATTGTTTCTGAAGAAAGTGAACTTTATCTGTAGTTTTCATTTGTTTTTTTTTATCGTTAATTTTCGTCAGTCCTTGTGTTGGTCCAACGGCCTTTTTCAAGTTATTTTTAAGATAGAGGTATAGGAGATTCCTGACTTTAAGCATTCCCTCCTTGACCATTTTGTCACTTTTATTGGTTGCTGGGAATGGGATGTGTGTGTTAAGTGTATGTTATCTTTTAGTTCTTAGGGAGTGTGCATGATGCATGTATATATATATATATATATATATATATATATATATATATATATATATATATGTGTGTGTGTGTGTGTGTGTGTGTGTACGAAATGGATTAAATCTGGCATTTGTATTTTTAATTTTTTTTGTTTTTGATGGTTGCTCATATTCAAGTAGAAGCTCTGTTTTTTAAACAGCATTTTTTATCCAATTACATCTACCAGTCTGAATATTTGAGAAATCTTGTCAGAATAATATGCGTCCGGCAGGATTCAAACCTGCATCTTCTATGGGGGACCGTCATTGAATCTGACATGCCCAAATGCTCGGCCTCAAAGAAATTACAAACAAAGCCTGAATAGTGCTTTTGAACACACACTCTGCCAATTCTCGAAACATACATATCTGCTCTGTTTTGTATCCTAATGTAAACAAAGACAATTTATTTTTAGAAAATGGATTAAATCCAACGTATTTCTATTTTTAATTTATTTTGTTTAAACATTATTTTTGATGGTATTGTGGGAACCTGACATCCCTACAAATGGACTCTTCCACACTTATATAATGTGGCTACCAATTTCTAGTAAGGAGGAAGTCATCAGGTGTGAGTCACCAAGAGTGTATCACTGAGTGATTGTATGAATGAGTGAGTCAGGACACCAGTGAGAGAAGTACTCTCCAGTCCACATACTTTGTACTACGTTTCCGTGAATAATATACCGTTTAACTTTATATCCGAGTCTGTGTTATTTTTCTATGGTTTCAATACCATAACAGATGGATACTCATATATATATATATACAAATAATATATATAAAACATCTCTCCTACACTGTCAACCTCACCTTGTTTAAAAATAGGAGTGGCATGCTGAAGGTTTTTTAAAAATAAAAAGATGCTCACTTGAGATCCAGCCATGCTCAACTTGGAAAGGCTCAGAATAAACACTTGTACTAGTATTCAAAAACCACACAAATAATGCATCTCAAACAGTCAAAACATGAAAAGAAACTAACAACTTGGATTTTGAAATTCTCATTTTAACAAATATATTTACCAAAATTACACAAAAATATCTTGAAATACTAAAGAGTAAATTTATTCAGTAAAATTGCCATTGGCTTCAACCACAGACTCCAGAAAACTTTGGAATCTCCTGCAATTCTTTTGAACAGTCTCCTTGTTTAAGTTGGTGTCACAGTGTTTGAGTGTCAATCTGAGGACAGTGCAGAGGATTTGAAAAGAGTTGGATGAATGCAATGGTGATTACGAAGGTGTTTGGAGGGCAAAGTCATGCCTCCATTCATCTTCCCACAGGGCCTCAGAGCCAACATGGAGGCCGACATCAAATTCCTTGAAGAGCTTGTGCTGCCCTGGGTCAAGAGGTATGCTGCTGGAAGACTGAACAAGAAACAGCTAAAAATCTTATAAACATAAACAATGGAAAAGATGCATATTTGCTATGTTTGTATTTTATAATACGATACTAATATGTGAATATTACATGCATTATTATTGGATACGGTTAAGTGAGACATCAGTTTTATCAAAATCATTTTTATTTTAAATACAATTGTACTTTTTGACAACAGTAAATGGATATATAGTTTGGTCAACAGCATAGCCAGGGCCAGCAGCATATATGCTAATTTTAGATCTCATGTATGATGCAACCCACTTAAAATTAGATTCAAAATTAGGTCTTCAAAAATCGCATGATAAATGATTAAATACCGTATATATACACACACACACACACACACACACACACACACACACATATATATGAAAAGTGTGTGTTTGTGTGTGTGTGTGTATATATATATATATATATATATATATATATATATATATATATATACAGTGTTGTTTGATAAAAGTGACTCACCTGATTTTTTTACTAAATCTTCTCTTCTCCGATGAAACGAAAGTTGAGCTAAATTCAAAGGATAAGCGATCTAAAATCTGAAGAAGAAGCTTTGAAAGCTCTTTGAATTTAGCAGTAAGTACTGTCAAGCATCCGTTCAGTATAATGTTCTAGGGATGCTTTTCTTTTCATGGAACTGGTTTCTTAAAACCTATTGAAAAGACCCTCAGGAGCGAGCAGTACAAGAGAATTTTAGAGTTTTGTCTGCTCCCTTTTGCTGAAAGGGTACAAATCAACCCCACCAAGCTCATTTTTATGCAGGATAATGCTCCCTGTCACAAATCAAAATTGATGAAGAAATACTTTGATGAGAAGCAGGTGAGTGTTATGACATGGCCGCCCCAATCTTCTCACCTCAACCCCATAGAAAACTTATGGAGCATTATAAAGTACAGGCTCTCGAGAAAGCAGTTGAGCAACAAAGAGGATTTGATTGTGAATTTCATATCCGAATGGAATTCAATGCTTGGAGATGAGATTTGCCAAATCCCAATCAAGTCAATGCCAAAAAGGGTTGAAAAGGTTATTCAAAATAAAGGAGGACCCATAGATTATTAAATATTTTGAACTATATTACCTATTATAAATATATTATACCTCTATTATTCTTTATTTAAAGCTGTTCGGTTATATTTCTATTGATTACTAGTTGCAGGAAATAAGTAAGTCACTTTTTTTCTATCCAATATTATAATAATCAATAGAATACCTTAGGGTGAGTAAACTTTTTTACTAGGTGGTCGGGAAGGGGTCTTTATATTAGTAAGATTAAAAATTAGTTTGACCCCAAAAACAATAGGTGAAAAAATTTTTAAGTAAAGAAAATCAGGTGAGTCACTTTTATCAAACAGCACTGTGTATATATATATATATATATATATATATATATATATATATATATGTGTGCAATATATTATGTATATTATTTATATATTATATGCACGGTACTTATTGGAAAGTGCTCAATATCAGAGATAGAGCTAACATATTTAGTTGGATTGATGTGAGTTTGTGACCCTGGTTTTCACGCTTGAAACCCAGGGTCACAAACTCACATCAATCAAACTAAATATCTATCTATCTATATATATATATATATATATATATATATTTAATTATACAAAATTATAACATATGCATGTTATAACATCACTACAAATATATATATATATATATATATATATATATATATATATATATAGATAGATAGATAGATAGATATAAATAATTAAGAGGATTTGAAATAATCATAATTAAGTAATTCATTGAGTCTAGAAGAAACCTTAACAGAATGCAGAAAGCACTGGACGGCCGTTTCGTCCTATATTTGGGACAACTATCAACTCCTGTCTTAATAGTAAATCAGCTAAATTTGATAATGTAAATCTGGTAGCAGATCAAAAAAAAATGACCTTCAATCTGTTGTTAACTGGGGCAAGGAATGGCTTGTTAAATTTTACATCTTCAAAATGAAACTGCTCTCTTTTAATTATCTTAGAGTACCTTTTTTTGCCTTCCAACAGCAGGAATATGGTTTGGTTTGGTTTGTTTTATGGCATATCAACCTCAATGGGTTATTTAATGCTGACAAGATTTTTATTGCTGGTAATATTTTTTTTCAAAAAGTATTACTGGTAATATCTTTCCAAAAAATATATTGCTGGCAATATTTTTTTTCAAAAATGTATTGCTGGTAATATTTTTTCCAGAAAAGTATTGCTGGTAATATTTTTCTAGAAAAGTATTGCTGGTAATATTTTTTCCAGAAAAGTATTGCTGGTAGAAAAATTTCCAGAAAAGTATTGCTGGTAATATTTTTTCCAGAAAAGTATTGCTGGTAATATTTTTTCTAGAAAAGTATTGCTGGTAATATTTTTTTCTTCAAAAATGTATTGCTGACAATATTCTTTCTAAAAATGTATTGCTGGTAATAATTTTTTTCAAAAACATATTACTGGTATTTTATATAAAACCTATTTTTACACATTTTGACCTCAGTTTGGGGGTTAACTATTTGCTCATACCTGGAGCCCTAACAGGTGCTACCACCCCAGGTCAGGGTGGACCTGGGAACTCCAGCAATTAAGAGGTGGTTCCACTTTCCTCAAAACCTTGTGATCAAAGGCCCTACTGTTTGATGTAGTTTATCATCTTACCCAGGACGTGCAGAAATATGAAATTAATATGTATTTATGAAATATGTAATAATGAACATAATATGAGATTGTATGATTATGATATCAAATAATATTATGAAATATTAAATTATGAAATATAATAATATGAAATTATATGAATATAAAATAATATGAAATGAAATTAATATGAAATAAACAAAGTTTTACTTTAAGCAATAAAATAAATTATATGAATATATGAAATAATATTATGAAATATGAAAAGTAAATAATATGGTTTTGCTTGTTTGTTTTTGTTTAGTGGTATATCAACTCATATGGGTTATTTAATGCCAAAATTTTAAAAAAATTTAAATTTTATAAAATAATTCAAGAGAATGACATTATTTAATGATTAAATTGTAATTACAGCTGCATTTTTTTAACCAAATAGTCTTACAAAATTAAACTAGGAGTGGAAACTTGTTTCTCTTTACAAGAAATGAGATTAATCATAGCAAAATGATTTTATTTATATTTTTTTGACAATGTCTTCAATTGTGCTATAAAATGTATTCTTTTCCTGTTTCCCTGATAGCTATAATCTCCAACTATTCAAATGTAATGTCATTCGACATCTCCAGATGCCTTGATCTATCCCCTATCCTTCTCTTCATCCTTTCCTCTATCACTCCTATTTGCTCTCAATCCAACTTTCTGTAACCCCTTGCATGCTAGTGGCTACCCGCCTTGCTTGGGGTGAAACGCTTAAAAAAAAAAGTAATATTGGTCATTCTACTATAAAATTGTATTGTTGGTAATTTATCTTTTTATAAAAAGGTATTGCTGGTATTTTTACTATAAAAATGTATTTTTATGCTTTCCTAGTGTTTTGATTTTTGTTTGGGGGTTCATTATTTGCCCATAGTTAGGACCCTAACTTGGGATGGCAGCACCTGTTAGGGTCCTAGCTATGGGCAAATAATGAACTCCCCCAAACAAAAATCAAAACACTTGCTGTCGGACATATTTCAGAGTCATACCCAGGACTGAAGTAATAATATGAAATTATATGAATATAATATAAAATAAAATGAGATGTATTATGAAATATAAAATTATAAAATTTAAAAAAGTCTTATTTTTAGCATTGATCCTTGCTACAAATTAGTCAAAAAAAAAAAGAAAACCTGATGTCCTAGAACACAGCAATTTCTTTTTTTTTAAAGATTCCAGAATCTATAAAAACAAGAAGGATGTACTTATTGACTGCTTAGATTTGAACCTGAAAATATTAGTTCGGTTGCCAACTCCTTTTCTACATAAACTTCTCTGTTACATAAATATTAATAGCTTGCCTTGTCAACCATTAGCTTTGCTGGAAAAACATCCTGGGATCTGTCAATATTGTTGCCGTATGTGGCCTGCGATTGGTTAACTGGTTTAAGCTATATTGGCAAGAAATTCAAAATGCGTGACTTTTCAGAAATTATGAGTTGGCAAAAATTCAGACAGCATACACAGAACCTGATGGCTGCAACAGACTGCATCCAACATAAACCTTCAAGCTCTGAAGAGAGAGGAAATGTTAGACATCATCCATTATGTTTTATGGTAAATTTATTGTTTGTTGTCAGAGTTTTAATTGAAGATTAAGAAGAATACACTTGCAGGAAATTGCAAGTGGTTATATATAACCACTATATACATATATATATATATATATATATATATATATATATATATATATATATATATACATATATATATATACACACACACACACACACACATATATATATCTATACATATATATACATACATACATACATATATATATATATATACACACACACACACACATATATATATATATATATCTATACATATATATACATACTTACATACATATATATATATATATATATATATGTATATATGGTGGCTGCTAACTCGTGTCCGAATACGGCCATTACTACATATATTTTTGGAAAATATCTACTGATATACTGAACAAATGTGGCTCTTTAACCCAGCAAGGGACCTACATACTATTCTGGCACAAACAAAGCATTTAAAAGGTGAAACAGGGTGTTACATTATCATGCAAGTTAAAATATTGCATGAAACCACTTCTGGACGTGAAGGTCTTACTGCAAGTATCACATTTCAGTTGCTGGATGTCTCCAGCTATATAGTCAATTGCTACCTTCTGTTATATATATATATATATATATATATATATATATATATATATATATATATATATATATATATATATATATAGTTGCCTCAACGCAACTAAATATCTTAGATCTGTCGCTGATATTGAGTGCTTTCCAATAAGTACCGCATATCTATAATATATAAATAATATATATCAAAATCACAAACATATATATATATATTATATATATATATATATATAAATATATATATATATATATATATATATGTATTTATATTTACATACATATGCATTATACATATATATATATGTATATATATGTGTACACACACACACACACTCACATATATATATATCCATGTAAAATGAGAACAAATAGAATCCAATTCAGATGTTCTTAAATTTAAACGAGGGCTCAATACAAAAGTAGATCAATATTCTTTATTTTAGGATATTACATCACAAACATGTAAAAGCACTGCATAAATTTCAGTTTGCCTTTTCACAAGGCTACATTTATAATTCCAAGTGTTGATAGTTTTATGGGCTGCTGGATCATGTAATTTAAATTGTGTGTATTTAGGCAGCATTTTTTCATTGATGCATTTTTGATAGTATTGTCTATTTATTTTACATAAATTCTTTTCATATCGTCTATATAGATATATAGATATCAGGCGGCCTGACCATTGCATCTAGCATGAAACAGCCTGTCGCCTCTGAGTGTTGACTTCAATGTTCACTTTTATATATATATATATATATATATATATATATATATATATATATATATATATAGATATATATATATATAATTGCTGGCCACTCGTATTTGAGGATACCCGTCTACTAGGGCAGCTAGCCAATCCCTATTGCAGATGCTCGTTCAGGCACATTTGTATTTGCTCAACACCTTAGTTACAGTTTCTGGGAGAGAGTGTGTTATCTAGTTTAATCAACAATTTGAACAAGGCCAGCATGCTCAAGACCTCAGCCATGATGACTTGTGGCTTTGTGCTAGCACAGCTATCAACAGCCCCAAAGGGGTCCGTCTACCCAATTTTACTCACAAGGCTTGGCTCAACCCATGGCCCACTTTTCAGATACTTTTCAAAGGTGCCACATGCTGGGATCGTCCCCACTCCAGACCCCGCTAACATTAGGAAGTCTCCTTCTTGACAAATCGTCCATGGTGAGATTCGAACACAGGTCTCATAGTCAGTAAGCGAACATTCTAATCACTCGGTCATGTGCCCAACAATGTGTATACATATATATATATATATATATATATATATATATATATATATATATATATATAGGGTCATGCTGAAAAGTTTTCAGTTCACCTCAATTCATATACATACATAATTGTGAATTTGGGCAGCAATCCTTCTTTTATAGAAGTTTTATTAAAGATAACTGACAAGGTACTGTGATTAAGCTTTTCATTACATTTTTCTTGCATTTGTAGAAGTGCTTCTCATATATATATATATATATATATATATATATATATATATATGAAGAAATATAGTCTTAAAGTGTGCTATATTTATGGGATAAAGTGCTCAATATCAGAGATAGAGCGTGTGTAAATATAAAAGTGAACATAGAAGTCAACACTTAGAGGTGACAGTCTGTTTCATGCTAGATGCAATCGTCAGGCCATGAGTGCTATTATTTTTCTCGGCTATTTATATACACGGGTCAGTGGTGCATTGTGGGTAGTCTATTTTGGCGGATATTTTACCGGAAGTCGTTTATATAAGTAAATAAAAGATAAAAATTAAAAAATAAAAATCTACATAATCAGTAAAACAAAAAGGCCTCATTGATAATGGCTAATATATTAGCCAAAACTGCTTGGATCTGTAGATCATTCGGACTGATTTTACATGCTCTATATCCAGAAAAAAAATCACTTCAATAAAAATTTTGATCGAAATGCCTTGTCAGTTATCTTCAATGAAATTTGTATATTGTAACTGAAAAGTTATGCCCTCTTCAGGTTTTTTTAATGAGAGATTATCAGTTGCCCATGCAACACATCTCCCCTCTAAGCTCTATTGGCAAGATATTCAAAATGCATGACTTCTAATTGGTAAATATTCAGACAGCATACAAATGACACAGCGTATGTAACCCTGATGTTGCTCAAGGGAACACCAGGGGTTGTCACAGGAGTTGCCAGAACAAAACTGAACATGACATCAGACTGTTTTAGGGACTCCAAATTTGAATTCAGAGTTGCTAATCATGGCTACAGAGCCCAGACTTTCCTATTATTTACCCATAGTTGGAGGTTTTAAATTCAGAGTTTTTCTTTCTTCTAGACCAGTTCCCAACCAAGACTATAGAACCAAGTCTATCCTGCTATTTGCTTATAGTTGGTGGGAGAAGGAATACATACCTTTCTGTTGTATCTTGTGTTTTCGAGATAACAGAGGGAAATAAATAAGGAAGACAAACTCATAGGTAAGTAACGAAATAGAAGGTTTACTGCACGAAGGTACACTTAACAATTGACATAATGCTAACTCTTCTCAACTTCGCTTAACTCTACTTATTTACATAAATGAATGATTACATCCATTTATGTCCTATATGACACTTTCCAAAGGGTATTAGCACATAAGTGAATGTAATGCCCTTGAATGGAATTTGAACTCAGCTCTCCGATTCCACAATCCGAGCTGCAATCATTATTCTACCATGCTTTTTAAGTTATATATATATATATATATATATATATATATATATATATATATATATATATATATATATATATATATATACTTATTTTAGTTATTGTCACTGTTGAAAATCCTCAAGTGATGCAGTTTCTATTACTTGGTACAGTTCTTTGTCTATGATTCTGTACTGGTCCATTAACTTTTATTGCTCATCTCTGCAGTGATCAAGAGTGAGTACTCCCTCCCTAACCTTTTGTTAAAATAGTGTAGAACCTCAGTCACTCGATTATTTCATTATTCTCTCTTTGAGTTACCTGTGTTATCCATTTTAGTTGTCACTGCTGTTGAAAGTCTTCAAGTGATGTGGTTTCTGTTATTTGGTAAAATTCTTTGCTTGTGATTCTGCAGCGCCAGGCCACCAGTTTCAAAGAAGGATGGTCCTTGTTAAAACCTACAGGCTCCATTTGCTCAAAGCTCTATCAGCAGTTTGCAGTGTTGGGCAAAACTACCTCTAGCGCAGCCTATTTTATGTTCAATTTCCTTATCACCTATACTATCACCTATACTATCACCTATACTAAATTTGTCATAATTGATCAATACACTGAAGTATTTGAAATGTTTAGTATTTACTAATTCCGCATTCTGAATTTTTATGATGGATTCAAGGAATTGCACCATCACTACTTTCTTTCCAATTTCAGATCATAGTTTCTGTTTTGGAAAGGCGTATCTTGAGTACTGTTTCTTGGAACACTTAGTAGAGGATATTGATTTTTGTTCAGAATCGTTCCCAACTATGAATACAGAAAAACCTTTCACATCAACGGATTTTGGAGGCAACAGGTAAAATCTGCATGTAAAATAAAAAAATTGTGCCGGAAAAAAAAACTTCCAACTCATCAGCGATGTGTTTCAAAATTTGCGGGCTTAGTGGAACGAGTCGTATTAGTTCTCAAAGTATATGTGCGTGTGTTTTTGCAAATAAATACCAGGAAGCATTAAAGAGTTTTCAGCCAAAACAAGAAGGAATATTTCATAATAAATAATGTTTGGTTAGATTTTGGGAAGCAGGTCAATCCGTGAACGTAATAAAAATGTGAAATTAAAAATAACTCCATTAATTCTTTTTTCTTACATTATATATATATATATATATATATATATATATATATATATATATTATTACTACTACAAGTAATACTCTGTTGGAAAAAACCTTGGATAGCACAACTTGTACGTCTATCAAAACAAAGGAAAACCCAAGGAAAAAGAAAAGGAAAAAAAGAAAGAAAGAACTAGAAATATCCGGATGGGGTGAAATAAATCATCCAGTGCCTTAAGTTTTTAGTCCAAAGAACAAAAACCCAAGTGGAATAAAGCTAAAACATAGAGTAGAGCAGGGGTAAAAGAGCCAGGAACAACCTACCTAGGTTTCACCTAAACAGATCTTCATTATAAACTGGCTAAAGAGGAAATGACATGAAACAATATATATATATATATATATATATATATATATATATATTGAATAAAAAGGCTCCAAAATGATCCAATTCATCAGACCTACAAATTTGTAGGTCTGATGAATTGGATCGTATTTACGATTCCAATGGAATAAATTAAGAATGACCATGGAATATTAGTGTTTAAGCCTTTTTATTATATCCTTACTCTGTCCTGGACATTGAGTTCTACCTGGATTCTATTCTCTTGGAATTATTTTTATACATATCTATATGTATGTGTATGTATGTATGTATATATATTTATATATTTTAGATATATGATTGCATATGTATGTGTATATTTACCACTAATATTTTATATATATATATATATATATATATATATATATATATATATATATATATATATAGAGAGAGAGAGAGAGAGAGATAGAGAAACCTCTCATCTACATACCCCCCCGCCCATCAACGGACTTTGAATGCAACAGACAAAATATGCAGGCAAAATAAAAAGAAACATCTGTAGGAAAAAACTTTCAAATCATCAGCGATGTGTTTCAAAATTTGCAGGCTTAGTGGAACTGGTCAGATTAGTTCTCAAAGTTTACCACTTGGTGGTAGTTGTGGGCTTTTCAATTGTAAACAAAGACAGGTGTACAGTATATAAAGTACAATACATTAATGCGTGCGTGAGAAATTATTAGGTCATCCCATAAGTTCTGTCTGAATTTTAACTTTTTGTTAAAATGAACGAAATTTAAAGAGTATTTTATAATGTTTAATGGAGCTGAACATTATTTTTATGTTTAGATGCATTTAAACTGATCAAATTTTATTTCAGAGAACAATAGAATTAAATTTTGTTTGATTAAAACCCTGCTAACATGGAAGTACCCAAGAATCATTTCAGGCACATAATGCTTTATGAGTTCAAGAAAGGAAACTCAGCAGCCGAAGCGGCTAGAAACATTCACTCAGTTTATGGAGAGGAATGTGTGAATGAAAGAACTTGCAGAAGATGGTTTGCAAAATTCAGAGGTGGAGATTTCACCCTTGAAGATGAAGATCAAACCGGACGTCCAGTTGAGTTTGATGAAAAGATTCTTGAAGCAGCCCTTGAAGAAAATCCTGCTTTATCAGTTGAGGAATTGGCAGTGGTTCTCAGTTCGAACCATACAACTGTTCATCGTCATCTTCAACAACTTGGAAAAGTTCCTAAACTTGGAAAATGGGTGCCTCATGAATTGTCTGAAAACAACCTCAAATCCCGAGTTGACATCTGCTCTTCTCTCCATTCTCGCCGACTTGTTTCACCTTTTTTGGATAGACTTGTGACCGGCAACAAAAAATGGATCTTTTATCGAAATGTTAAGCATCGTAGACAGTGGCTTGGTAAAGGGGAAGGACCCCAGCCACAGCCGAGAAGGAAACTTCATGGGCAAAAGGTTCTTCTTTCAATCTGGTGGGATTGCCAAGGAATAATCCACTTTGAATTCTTACCACCGAATGCAACAATTAATGCTCAAATATACTGTCAGCAATTAGTGTTTGAACCAAGCTTTGAGGAAAAAAAGACCTGCTCTAGTGAATCGAAAATGGGTGAAGTTTCATCAGGACAATGCGCGACCACACACAGCACAGCAAGAATCATGCTACAAAAGATCGAAGAACTTGGTTGGGAGAAAATTCCTCATCCACCTTATTCTCCCGATCTTGCTCCTCCTTTGTTTTGTAGCTTACAGAATCATTTGGAAGAAACAGCTTTTGTAACACAGGAAGAGGTTAAAACTGACATTTGTGAGTTGTTCAAATCAAAGCCAAAAGAATTTTACAGTAATGGAATTAGTAAGCTTGTTAATAGATGGAAGGAAGTCATAGATAATCAGGGAAAATACATTGTTGATTGAATCTGTAATTAAATGTAACATTTGGTCACTTGTTTTCTTTATTCAAAATTCAGACAGAACTTATGGGGATGACCTGATAGCTGTGAGAAATCTATTATTTTTGTTGTTCCGATTAATATATCTATATTAAGTATATATTCATTTATGCCATATATACATGTTTATCGTATGTACATTATGATCATAACTACTGGTAGTTACTTTAGTGGTTTTATAACTCAAAAATAATCCTTTCCCATCTATGGACAATCGGATTTAATGGGCCACCCTTCCCCTCTATTAGTCTGTTGATGAGAGGTTTTTTGTACCTATATCATCAGCATAGCATCCATCTCATCATCATCATCATCATCATCATCATCATCATCATCATCAGTATATTGTTGGGCTTGGAAGAGAAAGCATAATCATTGTTGTCTATTGGAAGACTCATTCGTAGTGTGGTATGGAATGCTTCAATGATCACTGCCAATCTCTTCACATCTGTGCTTGTAAATGAGCAGACCGTAATCTAGTTAAAGATCGGGGTACTTATTTCCTCTTTGTCATACTCCTGAGAAGGATGAAATGTTTTAACCCTGGGGTTCCCACCAGATACATATGACTTTGTGGACCAATAGAGTTCTATCAGATTTAGATATTCAATTGAGTCAGAGCTTGGACAACCATTTCAAATGGATGAAAAGAGGAAGTCTCTATTCATATGGTCATATGTTGATTTGAGGTCAACATTTTCTGTTGGAGTGGTTTACAGTTTCCTGGTGTTGTTTGATGACATGTATGTCATCATTACACCCCTTACCAGAATGAAACCAAATTGGGTGTCCTGGGTAAGAAAATAAACTACATCCACCAGCAAGGTCTCTGATCAGAAGGTTTTGAGGAGTGTGGAACCACCTCTTAATTGGTAATCTTCCAAGGTCCATCCTGACCTGGTGTGGTAGCACCTGTTAGGGTCCCAACTATGGGCAAATAGTTAAGCCCCAAACTTGGGTCAAAACACTATGAAATTGTCAAAAATATATTATAATACCAGCAAGAAATATTTTGAGGAAAAATTATTACCAGCAATACATTTTTGAAGAAAATAAATATTACCAGCAATACATTTTTGTAAATAATTAGCAGCAGCAGCAATACATTTTTGAATGAAAAAAAATATTAGCAGCAATACAAATTTGGAAAAAGTGTTACCACCAATAAAAATCTTGTCGGCATTAAATAACCCATTGAGGTTGATATGCTGTAAGATAAAGCAAACCAAACCAAACAATATTATCAGCAATACATTTTTGGAAAGAACAATATTACCAGCAATAAAAATCTTGACAGCATTAAATAAACCATTGAGGTTGATATGCTGTAAGATAAAGCAAACCAAACCAAACAATATTATCAGCAATACATTTTTGGAAAGAACAATATTACCAGCAATAAAAATCTTGTCGGCATTAAATAACCCATTGAGGTTGATATGCTGTAAGATAAAGCAAACCAAACCAAACAATATTATCAGCAATACATTTTTGGAAAGAACAATATTACCAGCAATAAAAATCTTGACAGCATTAAATAAACCATTGAGGTTGATATGCTGTAAGATAAAGCAAACCAAACCAAACAATATTATCAGCAATACATTTTTGGAAAGAACAATATTACCAGCAATAAAAATCTTGTCGGCATTAAATAACCCATTGAGGTTGATATGCTGTAAGATAAAGCAAACCAAACCAAACAATATTATCAGCAATACATTTTTGGAAAGAACAATATTACCAGCAATAAAAATCTTGTCAGCATTAAATAACCCATTGAGGTTGATATGCTGTAAGATAAAGCAAACCAAACCAAGCAATATTATCAGCAATACATTTTTGGAAAGAACAATATTACCAGCAATAAAAATCTTGTCAGCATTAAATAACCCATTGAGGTTGATATGCTGTAAGATAAAGCAAACCAAACCAAACAATATTATCAGCAATACATTTTTGGAAAGAACAATATTACCAGCAATAAAAATCTTGTCGGCATTAAATAACCCATTGAGGTTGATATGCTGTAAGATAAAGCAAACCAAACCAAACAATATTATCAGCAATACATTTTTGGAAAGAACAATATTACCAGCAATAAAAATCTTGTCGGCATTAAATAACCCATTGAGGTTGATATGCTGTAAGATAAAGCAAACCAAACCAAACAATATTATCAGCAATACATTTTTGGAAAGAACAATATTACCAGCAATAAAAATCTTGACAGCATTAAATAAACCATTGAGGTTGATATGCTGTAAGATAAAGCAAACCAAACCAAACAATATTATCAGCAATACATTTTTGGAAAGAACAATATTACCAGCAATAAAAATCTTGTCGGCATTAAATAACCCATTGAGGTTGATATGCTGTAAGATAAAGCAAACCAAACCAAACAATATTATCAGCAATACATTTTTGGAAAGAACAATATTACCAGCAATAAAAATCTTGACAGCATTAAATAAACCATTGAGGTTGATATGCTGTAAGATAAAGCAAACCAAACCAAACAATATTATCAGCAATACATTTTTGGAAAGAACAATATTACCAGCAATAAAAATCTTGTCGGCATTAAATAACCCATTGAGGTTGATATGCTGTAAGATAAAGCAAACCAAACCAAACAATATTATCAGCAATACATTTTTGGAAAGAACAATATTACCAGCAATAAAAATCTTGACAGCATTAAATAAACCATTGAGGTTGATATGCTGTAAGATAAAGCAAACCAAACCAAACAATATTATCAGCAATACATTTTTGGAAAGAACAATATTACCAGCAATAAAAATCTTGTCGGCATTAAATAACCCATTGAGGTTGATATGCTGTAAGATAAAGCAAACCAAACCAAACAATATTATCAGCAATACATTTTTGGAAAGAACAATATTACCAGCAATAAAAATCTTGACAGCATTAAATAAACCATTGAGGTTGATATGCTGTAAGATAAAGCAAACCAAACCAAACAATATTATCAGCAATACATTTTTGGAAAGAACAATATTACCAGCAATAAAAATCTTGTCGGCATTAAATAACCCATTGAGGTTGATATGCTGTAAGATAAAGCAAACCAAACCAAACAATATTATCAGCAATACATTTTTGGAAAGAACAATATTACCAGCAATAAAAATCTTGTCAGCATTAAATAACCCATTGAGGTTGATATGCTGTAAGATAAAGCAAACCAAACCAAGCAATATTATCAGCAATACATTTTTGGAAAGAACAATATTACCAGCAATAAAAATCTTGTCAGCATTAAATAACCCATTGAGGTTGATATGCTGTAAGATAAAGCAAACCAAACCAAACAATATTATCAGCAATACATTTTTGGAAAGAACAATATTACCAGCAATAAAAATCTTGTCGGCATTAAATAACCCATTGAGGTTGATATGCTGTAAGATAAAGCAAACCAAACCAAACAATATTATCAGCAATACATTTTTGGAAAGAACAATATTACCAGCAATAAAAATCTTGTCGGCATTAAATAACCCATTGAGGTTGATATGCTGTAAGATAAAGCAAACCAAACCAAACAATATTATCAGCAATACATTTTTGGAAAGAACAATATTACCAGCAATAAAAATCTTGTCGGCATTAAATAACCCATTGAGGTTGATATGCTGTAAGATAAAGCAAACCAAACCAAACAATATTATCAGCAATACATTTTTGGAAAGAACAATATTACCAGCAATAAAAATCTTGTCGGCATTAAATAACCCATTGAGGTTGATATGCTGTAAGATAAAGCAAACCAAACCAAACAATATTATCAGCAATACATTTTTGGAAAGAACAATATTACCAGCAATAAAAATCTTGTCAGCATTAAATAACCCATTGAGGTTGATATGCTGTAAGATAAAGCAAACCAAACCAAGCAATATTATCAGCAATACATTTTTGGAAAGAACAATATTACCAGCAATAAAAATCTTGTCAGCATTAAATAACCCATTGAGGTTGATATGCTGTAAGATAAAGCAAACCAAACCAAACAATATTATCAGCAATACATTTTTGGAAAGAACAATATTACCAGCAATAAAAATCTTGTCGGCATTAAATAACCCATTGAGGTTGATATGCTGTAAGATAAAGCAAACCAAACCAAACAATATTATCAGCAATACATTTTTGGAAAGAACAATATTACCAGCAATAAAAATCTTGTCGGCATTAAATAACCCATTGAGGTTGATATGCTGTAAGATAAAGCAAACCAAACCAAACAATATTATCAGCAATACATTTTTGGAAAGAACAATATTACCAGCAATAAAAATCTTGTCAGCATTAAATAACCCATTGAGGTTGATATGCTGTAAGATAAAGCAAACCAAACCAAACAATATTATCAGCAATACATTTTTGGAAAGAACAATATTACCAGCAATAAAAATCTTGTCGGCATTAAATAACCCATTGAGGTTGATATGCTGTAAGATAAAGCAAACCAAACCAAACAATATTATCAGCAATACATTTTTGGAAAGAACAATATTACCAGCAATAAAAATCTTGTCAGCATTAAATAACCCATTGAGGTTGATATGCTGTAAGATAAAGCAAACCAAACCAAGCAATATTATCAGCAATACATTTTTGGAAAGAACAATATTACCAGCAATAAAAATCTTGTCAGCATTAAATAACCCATTGAGGTTGATATGCTGTAAGATAAAGCAAACCAAACCAAGCAATATTATCAGCAATACATTTTTGGAAAGAACAATATTACCAGCAATAAAAATCTTGTCAGCATTAAATAACCCATTGAGGTTGATATGCTGTAAGATAAAGCAAACCAAACCAAGCAATATTATCAGCAATACATTTTTGGAAAGAACAATATTACCAGCAATAAAAATCTTGTCGGCATTAAATAACCCATTGAGGTTGATATGCTGTAAGATAAAGCAAACCAAACCAAACAATATTATCAGCAATACATTTTTGGAAAGAACAATATTACCAGCAATAAAAATCTTGTCAGCATTAAATAACCCATTGAGGTTGATATGCTGTAAGATAAAGCAAACCAAACCAAGCAATATTATCAGCAATACATTTTTGGAAAGAACAATATTACCAGCAATAAAAATCTTGTCAGCATTAAATAACCCATTGAGGTTGATATGCTGTAAGATAAAGCAAACCAAACCAAGCAATATTATCAGCAATACATTTTTGGAAAGAACAATATTACCAGCAATAAAATCTTGTCGGCATTAAATAACCCATTGAGGTTGATATGCTGTAAGATAAAGCAAACCAAACCAAACAATATTATCAGCAATACATTTTTGGAAAGAACAATATTACCAGCAATAAAAATCTTGACAGCATTAAATAAACCATTGAGGTTGATATGCTGTAAGATAAAGCAAACCAAACCAAACAATATTATCAGCAATACATTTTTGGAAAGAACAATATTACCAGCAATAAAAATCTTGTCAGCATTAAATAACCCATTGAGGTTGATATGCTGTAAGATAAAGCAAACCAAACCAAGCAATATTATCAGCAATACATTTTTGGAAAGAACAATATTACCAGCAATAAAAATCTTGTCAGCATTAAATAACCCATTGAGGTTGATATGCTGTAAGATAAAGCAAACCAAACCAAGCAATATTATCAGCAATACATTTTTGGAAAGAACAATATTACCAGCAATAAAAATCTTGTCAGCATTAAATAACCCATTGAGGTTGATATGCTGTAAGATAAAGCAAACCAAACCAAGCAATATTATCAGCAATACATTTTTGGAAAGAACAATATTACCAGCAATAAAAATCTTGTCAGCATTAAATAACCCATTGAGGTTGATATGCTGTAAGATAAAGCAAACCAAACCAAGCAATATTATCAGCAATACATTTTTGGAAAGAACAATATTACCAGCAATAAAAATCTTGTCAGCATTAAATAACCCATTGAGGTTGATATGCTGTAAGATAAAGCAAACCAAACCAAGCAATATTATCAGCAATACATTTTTGGAAAGAACAATATTACCAGCAATAAAAATCTTGTCAGCATTAAATAACCCATTGAGGTTGATATGCTGTAAGATAAAGCAAACCAAACCAAGCAATATTATCAGCAATACATTTTTGGAAAGAACAATATTACCAGCAATAAAAATCTTGTCAGCATTAAATAACCCATTGAGGTTGATATGCTGTAAGATAAAGCAAACCAAACCAAGCAATATTATCAGCAATACATTTTTGGAAAGAACAATATTACCAGCAATAAAAATCTTGTCAGCATTAAATAACCCATTGAGGTTGATATGCTGTAAGATAAAGCAAACCAAACCAAGCAATATTATCAGCAATACATTTTTGGAAAGAACAATATTACCAGCAATAAAAATCTTGTCAGCATTAAATAACCCATTGAGGTTGATATGCTGTAAGATAAAGCAAACCAAACCAAGCAATATTATCAGCAATACATTTTTGGAAAGAACAATATTACCAGCAATAAAAATCTTGTCAGCATTAAATAACCCATTGAGGTTGATATGCTGTAAGATAAAGCAAACCAAACCAAGCAATATTATCAGCAATACATTTTTGGAAAGAACAATATTACCAGCAATAAAAATCTTGTCAGCATTAAATAACCCATTGAGGTTGATATGCTGTAAGATAAAGCAAACCAAACCAAACAATATTATCAGCAATACATTTTTGGAAAGAACAATATTACCAGCAATAAAAATCTTGACAGCATTAAATAAACCATTGAGGTTGATATGCTGTAAGATAAAGCAAACCAAACCAAACAATATTATCAGCAATACATTTTTGGAAAGAACAATATTACCAGCAATAAAAATCTTGTCGGCATTAAATAACCCATTGAGGTTGATATGCTGTAAGATAAAGCAAACCAAACCAAACAATATTATCAGCAATACATTTTTGGAAAGAACAATATTACCAGCAATAAAAATCTTGTCGGCATTAAATAACCCATTGAGGTTGATATGCTGTAAGATAAAGCAAACCAAACCAAACCAAACCAAACCAAACCAAGCAATATTATCAACAATACATTTTTGGAAAGAACAATATTACCAGCAATAAAAATCTTGTTGGCATTAAATAACCCATTGAGGTTGATATGCTGTTAGATAAAGCAAACCAAACCAAACCAAACCAAGCAATATTATCAACAATACATTTTTGGAATAAACAATTTTACCAGTAATAAAAATCTTGTCGGCATTAAATAACCCATTGAGGTTGATATACTGTAAGATAAAGCAAACCAAACCAAACCAAACCAAACCAAACCAAGCAATATTATCAACAATACATTTTTGGAAAGAACAATATTACCAGCAATAAAAATCTTGTTGGCATTAAATAACCCATTGAGGTTGATATGCTGTAAGATAAAGCAAACCAAACCAAACCAAACCAAGCAATATTATCAACAATACATTTTTGGAATAAACAATTTTACCAGTAATAAAAATCTTGTCGGCATTAAATAACCCATTGAGGTTGATATACTGTAAGATAAAGCAAACCAAACCAAACCAAACCAAACCAAACCAAACCAAGCAATATTATCAACAATACATTTTTGGAAAGAACAATATTACCAGCAATAAAAATCTTATCGGCATTAAATAACCCATTGAGGTTGATATGCTGTTAGATAAAGCAAAGCAAACCAAACCAAACCAAACCAAACCAAACCAAGCAATATTATCAATAATACATTTTTGGAAAGAACAATATTACCAGCAATAAAAATCTTGTCAGCATTAAATAACCCATTGAGGTTGATATGCTGTAAGATAAAGCAAACCAAACCAAACAATATTATCAGCAATACATTTTTGGAAAGAACAATATTACCAGCAATAAAAATCTTGTCGGCATTAAATAACCCATTGAGGTTGATATGCTGTAAGATAAAGCAAACCAAACCAAACAATATTATCAGCAATACATTTTTGGAAAGAACAATATTACCAGCAATAAAAATCTTGTCGGCATTAAATAACCCATTGAGGTTGATATACTGTAAGATAAAGCAAACCAAACCAAACCAAACCAAACCAAACCAAACAATATTATCAGCAATACATTTTTGGAAAGAACAATATGACCAGCAATAAAAATCTTGTCAGCATTAAATAACCCATTGAGGTTGATATGCTGTAAGATAAAGCAAACCAAACCAAACAATATTATCAGCAATACATTTTTGGAAAGAACAATATGACCAGCAATAAAAATCTTGTCAGCATTAAATAACCCATTGAGGTTGATATGCTGTAAGATAAAGCAAACCAAACCAAACAATATTATCAGCAATACATTTTTGGAAAGAACAATATTACTAGCAATAAAAATCTTGTCGGCATTAAATAACCCATTGAGGTTGATATGCTGTAAGATAAAGCAAACCAAACCAAACAATATTATCAGCAATACATTTCTGGAAAGAACAATATTACCAGCAATAAAAATCTTGTCAGCATTAAATAACGCATTGAGGTTGATATACTGTAAGATAAAGCAAACCAAACCAAACCAAACCAAACCAAACCAAACCAAGCAATATTATCAACAATACATTTTTGGAAAGAACAATATTACCAGCAATAAAAATCTTGTCAGCATTAAATAACCCATTGAGGTTGATATGCTGTAAGATAAAGCAAAGCAAACCAAACCAAACCAAACCAAACCAAACCAAGCAATATTATCAACAATACATTTTTGGAAAGAACAATATTACCAGCAATAAAAATCTTGTCGGCATTAAATAACCCATTGAGGTTGATATGCTGTAAGATAAAGTAAACCAAACCAAACCAAACCAAACCAAACCAAGCAATATTATCAACAATACATTTTTGGAAAGAACAATATTACCAGCAATAAAAATCTTGTCGGCATTAAATAACCCATTGAGGTTGATATGCTGTAAGATAAAGCAAACCAAACCAAACAATATTATCAGCAATACATTTTTGGAAAGAACAATATTACCAGCAATAAAAATCTTGTCGGCATTAAATAACCCATTGAGGTTGATATGCTGTAAGATAAAGTAAACCAAACCAAACCAAACCAAACCAAACCAAGCAATATTATCAACAATACATTTTTGGAAAGAACAATATTACCAGCAATAAAAATCTTGTCAGCATTAAATAACGCATTGAGGTTGATATACTGTAAGATAAAGCAAACCAAACCAAACCAAACCAAACCAAACCAAACCAAGCAATATTATCAACAATACATTTTTGGAAAGAACAATATTACCAGCAATAAAAATCTTGTCAGCATTAAATAACCCATTGAGGTTGATATGCTGTAAGATAAAGCAAAGCAAACCAAACCAAACCAAACCAAACCAAACCAAGCAATATTATCAACAATACATTTTTGGAAAGAACAATATTACCAGCAATAAAAATCTTGTCGGCATTAAATAACCCATTGAGGTTGATATGCTGTAAGATAAAGCAAACCAAACCAAACAATATTATCAGCAATACATTTTTGGAAAGAACAATATTACCAGCAATAAAAATATTGTCGGCATTAAATAACCCATTGAGGTTGATATGCTGTAAGATAAAGTAAACCAAACCAAACCAAACCAAACCAAACCAAGCAATATTATCAACAATACATTTTTGGAAAGAACAATATTACCAGCAATAAAAATCTTGTCAGCATTAAATAACGCATTGAGGTTGATATACTGTAAGATAAAGCAAACCAAACCAAACCAAACCAAACCAAACCAAACCAAGCAATATTATCAACAATACATTTTTGGAAAGAACAATATTACCAGCAATAAAAATCTTGTCAGCATTAAATAACCCATTGAGGTTGATATGCTGTAAGATAAAGCAAAGCAAACCAAACCAAACCAAACCAAACCAAACCAAGCAATATTATCAACAATACATTTTTGGAAAGAACAATATTACCAGCAATAAAAATCTTGTCGGCATTAAATAACCCATTGAGGTTGATATGCTGTAAGATAAAGTAAACCAAACCAAACCAAACCAAACCAAACCAAGCAATATTATCAACAATACATTTTTGGAAAGAACAATATTACCAGCAATAAAAATCTTGTCGGCATTAAATAACCCATTGAGGTTGATATGCTGTAAGATAAAGCAAACCAAACCAAACAATATTATCAGCAATACATTTTTGGAAAGAACAATATTACCAGCAATAAAAATCTTGTCGGCATTAAATAACCCATTGAGGTTGATATGCTGTAAGATAAAGCAAACCAAACCAAACAATATTATCAGCAATACATTTTTGGAAAGAACAATATTACCAGCAATAAAAATCTTGTCGGCATTAAATAACCCATTGAGGTTGATATGCTGTAAGATAAAGCAAACCAAACCAAACAATATTATCAGCAATACATTTTTGGAAAGAACAATATTACCAGCAATAAAAATCTTGTCGGCATTAAATAACCCATTGAGGTTGATATGCTGTAAGATAAAGCAAACCAAACCAAACAATATTATCAGCAATACATTTTTGGAAAGAACAATATTACCAGCAATAAAAATCTTGTCGGCATTAAATAACCCATTGAGGTTGATATGCTGTAAGATAAAGCAAACCAAACCAAACAATATTATCAGCAATACATTTTTGGAAAGAACAATATTACCAGCAATAAAAATCTTGTTGGCATTAAATAACCCATTGAGGTTGATATGCTGTAAGATAAAGCAAACCAAACCAAACAATATTATCAGCAATACATTTTTGGAAAGAACAATATTACCAGCAATAAAAATCTTGTCGGCATTAAATAACCCATTGAGGTTGATATGCTGTAAGATAAAGCAAACCAAACCAAACAATATTATCAGCAATACATTTTTGGAAAGAACAATATTACCAGCAATAAAAATCTTGTCGGCATTAAATAACCCATTGAGGTTGATATGCTGTAAGATAAAGCAAACCAAACCAAACAATATTATCAGCAATACATTTTTGGAAAGAACAATATTACCAGCAATAAAAATCTTGTCGGCATTAAATAACCCATTGAGGTTGATATGCTGTAAGATAAAGCAAACCAAACCAAACAATATTATCAGCAATACATTTTTGGAAAGAACAATATTACCAGCAATAAAAATTTTGTCGGCATTAAATAACCCATTGAGGTTGATATGCTGTAAGATAAAGCAAACCAAACCAAACAATATTATCAGCAATACATTTTTGGAAAGAACAATATTACCAGCAATAAAAATCTTGTCGGCATTAAATAACCCATTGAGGTTGATATGCTGTAAGATAAAGCAAACCAAACCAAACAATATTATCAGCAATACATTTTTGGAAAGAACAATATTACCAGCAATAAAAATCTTGTTGGCATTAAATAACCCATTGAGGTTGATATGCTGTAAGATAAAGCAAACCAAACCAAACAATATTATCAGCAATACATTTTTGGAAAGAACAATATTACCAGCAATAAAAATCTTGTCGGCATTAAATAACCCATTGAGGTTGATATGCTGTAAGATAAAGCAAACCAAACCAAACAATATTATCAGCAATACATTTTTGGAAAGAACAATATTACCAGCAATAAAAATCTTGTCGGCATTAAATAACCCATTGAGGCTGATATGCTGTAAGATAAAGCAAACCAAACCAAACAATATTATCAGCAATACATTTTTGGAAAGAACAATATTACCAGCAATAAAAATCTTGTTGGCATTAAATAACCCATTGAGGTTGATATGCTGTAAGATAAAGCAAACCAAACCAAACAATATTATCAGCAATACATTTTTGGAAAGAACAATATTACCAGCAATAAAAATCTTGTCGGCATTAAATAACCCATTGAGGTTGATATGCTGTAAGATAAAGCAAACCAAACCAAACAATATTATCAGCAATACATTTTTGGAAAGAACAATATTACCAGCAATAAAAATCTTGTCGGCATTAAATAACCCATTGAGGTTGATATGCTGTAAGATAAAGCAAACCAAACCAAACAATATTATCAGCAATACATTTTTGGAAAGAACAATATTACCAGCAATAAAAATCTTGTCGGCATTAAATAACCCATTGAGGTTGATATGCTGTAAGATAAAGCAAACCAAACCAAACAATATTATCAGCAATACATTTTTGGAAAGAACAATATTACCAGCAATAAAAATCTTGTCGGCATTAAATAACCCATTGAGGTTGATATGCTGTAAGATAAAGCAAACCAAACCAAACAATATTATCAGCAATACATTTTTGGAAAGAACAATATTACCAGCAATAAAAATCTTGTCGGCATTAAATAACCCATTGAGGTTGATATGCTGTAAGATAAAGCAAACCAAACCAAACAATATTATCAGCAATACATTTTTGGAAAGAACAATATTACCAGCAATAAAAATCTTGTTGGCATTAAATAACCCATTGAGGTTGATATGCTGTAAGATAAAGCAAACCAAACCAAGCAATATTATCAGCAATACATTTTTGGAAAGAACAATATTACCAGCAATAAAAATCTTGTCGGCATTAAATAACCCATTGAGGTTGATATGCTGTAAGATAAAGCAAACCAAACCAAACAATATTATCAGCAATACATTTTTGGAAAGAACAATATTACCAGCAATAAAAATCTTGTTGGCATTAAATAACCCATTGAGGTTGATATGCTGTAAGATAAAGTAAACCAAACCAAACCAAACCAAACCAAACCAAGCAATATTATCAACAATACATTTTTGGAAAGAACAATATTACCAGCAATAAAAATCTTGTCAGCATTAAATAACCCATTGAGGTTGATATGCTGTAAGATAAAGCAAACCAAACCAAACAATATTATCAGCAATACATTTTTGGAAAGAACAATATTACCAGCAATAAAAATCTTGTCGGCATTAAATAACCCATTGAGGTTGATATGCTGTAAGATAAAGCAAACCAAACCAAACAATATTATCAGCAATACATTTTTGGAAAGAACAATATTACCAGCAATAAAAATCTTGTTGGCATTAAATAACCCATTGAGGTTGATATGCTGTAAGATAAAGTAAACCAAACCAAACCAAACCAAACCAAACCAAGCAATATTATCAACAATACATTTTTGGAAAGAACAATATTACCAGCAATAAAAATCTTGTCAGCATTAAATAACCCATTGAGGTTGATATGCTGTAAGATAAAGCAAACCAAACCAAACAATATTATCAGCAATACATTTTTGGAAAGAACAATATTACCAGCAATAAAAATCTTGTCGGCATTAAATAACCCATTGAGGTTGATATGCTGTAAGATAAAGCAAACCAAACCAAACAATATTATCAGCAATACATTTTTGGAAAGAACAATATTACCAGCAATAAAAATCTTATCGGCATTAAATAACCCATTGAGGTTGATATGCTGTAAGATAAAGCAAACCAAACCAAACCAAACCAAACCAAACCAAGCAATATTATCAATAATACATTTTTGGAAAGAACAATATTACCAGCAATAAAAATCTTGTCAGCATTAAATAACCCATTGAGGTTGATATACTGTAAGATAAAGCAAACCAAACCAAACCAAACCAAACCAAACCAAACAATATTATCAGCAATACATTTTTGGAAAGAACAATATTACCAGCAATAAAAATCTTGTCAGCATTAAATAACCCATAGAGGTTGATATGCTGAAAAACAAACCAAACTAAATTGGGTCGTAAAGATTTGACTTTCATAGTATGGTGAGAACCTAGTTAATGCAATGTGTATTAGTACTTCCACCATAATGTATCCAATTGTAATGTGTCTGAACATGTGAAAGTTTTTTTTTATTTGCATAGTGCATTAATGTGAGATATACCCTACTTTTTAGGAAGTGCTTCTGATTTCAGACTTCTTTTTCAATTTATCATATGTCAAAGTGAACAGATCTTTTTGGCACTGAAGTGCTCAATGGCTATCTAGAGCAATAATTCTTGTATAAAAGGTTCATGATACTTATCAAAGATTGACTCAGAGTGTCAGATATTTTGCTCTTCAAGATCTAGATTATTATAATTCGAATTCAAATTCAGATAGATCTCATCAGGATCCAGAAGAGTATCATAAACTTTTAATATTTTTGAACACCTCCACAACTAAATTGTTCTCTTTTAATTATCTTAGAGAACCTTTTTCATCTTCCATCAGCATGGCTGATGCTAACCTCCAGGAGAGTCACTCATTACACCTTGGTCTAAAAACTTGGAATGATTATATTGAGTCAATTGCTGAGTCTGTTCCTAGAAAAGTTGGTTATGCTAGAAAATTCTTTTCACTCAATGACATGCACATTTATAAGTTTATTGAGTTTACATTGAATATTGCTGCCAGATTTGGTCTTGTTCTGCTATGCATCTAGAGATTCTTGATAAAATCTGCTGTGTTATCAGTCATGATCTGGTATCTTTTCAATCACTATCCCACTGCCATTATGCAGCTTCCCTGTATCTTTTCTATAAATATTTTCATGGCAATTGTTCTGATAAGCTTACTTCTTTGTTACCTCAAATTCATGAATTTAAATCTGTTACTAGACTGGAAGCTAGATCTGTCCTGTAGAACTCTCTTCTAGCAATCTTTAAAAATCTCAATGCAACATCAATTAAATCTAATATTTCAGCAACCATTTTACCAGTGCTCATATTGCAGTTTTACTTTTATTATTATTGCATATTTTTTACCAGAGCTTATATTGCAATTTTTTGTTGTTATCCATTGCTTTTCTCTAGCACTCCTTATTACTGGTTCCCATATTGTATTCATTTCTATACTTGGTTGGAAGATTTATGTGGCTTAGCATATGTACTGATTCCTTAAGTTTTCATATTTTCCAGTGATGTTCTCTGTCTATTAATTCAACCTCATCCCACAAGAAGCAGTGATTTCCCTTTTCCCTCCATATATGGTCAGCTACACTTGATGTTTCTATTTCCCTTCATGTTACTGCTTTACTATGTTCTTGCAGTCTTACCTTAAGGGCGTGGCCTGTTTCTCTTTTATATTTCTTATCACAGCTGCACAGGATGGTGTACACACAGTCCTTAGACATGTTCTCCTCTATGGGGGGGTCTTAATCAGAAGAGGTGTCTGCAAAATGTTGAACCACTTTTGAAGGTTGTTGTGATGTTATATAGACCACAGATCTTTTGTATTTTCTCTGATAATTCCTTCACATAGAGTAGGCAGAATGAATCTGTCTTCTGAATTTTGTTATCCTCTTGTACCCTTTTTGCTGCTGCCATGTACCTGGGGTAGTTGTTATGTTGTATACTAACCATTTCTTGTTCATATGTCTCTGGATTGCCACATGACTTTTGCTCTATGTTGTAAGCAGTGGCTGATCCCTTTCTTTACACTGTATAAATGGTGGGAGTTGAAGTTGAGGTATTGTCTGGTGAATGTAAGCTTGCAGTATACAGATGTCATGAACCCATGCTCTTTTCAAGATATTAGTACATCCAGGAAGGCAAGTTTGTTGTTGTTTTTTCTCCCCATTGTGAACTGTATCGATGATCTTATTGAGTTCACATGGTCCAGTAGTAGCTGAACCTCTTCCTGGTGTGGCGAGAGTATGAAGATGTCATCTACATATCTCAGCCATAGGGTTAGTTTTAGTGATGTAGATTCTAATGCCATTTCCTCAAAGTATTCCATATATAGGTTTGCAATTGCTGGTGATATTGGTGAGCCCATTGTTAAGCCCTCATCCTGTTGATATATATCTGATCCTATTCCAAAGTGTGTTGTTTGCATAGAGAAAGCATCTCCATTAGGTTATCTATTGACATAAGGGTCTGTTCTCCTAGAGATGAGCCCGAGGCCAGTCAGTCCCTGACTACTGAGATTGCTTCCTCTGTGGGTACCTTGGTGTCCATTTGGTTGGATTGGATGGGAACATCTTTAATTATTTCCATGAAGTAGGCAGAGTTCTGGACATACAATAGTGACTTTACCATTAATGAGTTGATTATATCTACTAGGAAGTGACTCATAGGGTGGCACATAGAGCCTTGGCAGTAGATAAAGGCATTGGTTAGATCCATTGACAAGACCCAGAGTTGTGAGTTCAGTACCAGGCTACAGCAGTGGTGATCCAAAAGTAGGAGAGTTGAGTTAAAAGGAAATAACTGAGACATCTGGAAGAGGCATGGCACATGGAATTAGAACAATCTACCCTGGCGGACGAAATAAAGGGTTTGGTTTGAAATTCCAATC
>OZ038490.1:5277451-5339951 GCA_964036315.1 Acanthosepion esculentum | reverse complement strand
CAACTGTGCCGCACACATAATAATCAAGAGGGTTGCAGTCTGGGGCATTAGGTGGCCAGATGTAAGGGGTGATGTGGTCACAGAAATTGTCTGAGTGACATAACCAGTTTATACTGCTTGTATGGCATGGTGCAGAATCCCGTTGTCAGACATGGGGTCTTCCTGCAGCCAGCCTCTTGACCCAGGGCTGCACTACCTTCTCAAGGCACTTGATGTAGGTTTCCGTATTGAGTCTGAGGTCCTGTGGGAAGATGAATGGAGGCATAATGTTGCCATCACAAGTGATCACTCCAAACACCTTTGTAATCCCCATCAGACTCATCCAACTCTTTCCAAATCCTCTGCACTCTCCTTAGATTGTCACCCAAGCACTCGGAAATCTTCATATTGGAGCTTCCAGCATGAATGCCAAGCAGTACAGCATGCTGTTTCCAGATTTCTGGCAGAGTGAATTGTGCTATGGTGTTTTTTACTCACAGACATTTGTCAACTGACCCTACTATATTGTGCAGTCAACAAAACCAAAATCAAACAACACATATGCGTGAAATTAAAAATATAAAATGACAACAATTCACCCATCACACCCTATATATATATATATATATATATATACACAATAAAAAAATTAAAAAATGCATTCTTCTTGGTGCAGCCTCATCCCCAATAAGTGTTACAGGTGATATCATCGTAGACTATTTCAAAATTTCTTCTTTCAAAAGAATACATGGGTGTAAACAATGGATTTCTGCCTACAACTTGGTTTTTGATAATGACTGAGAGGGTCAAAATTATGTGAACAAATTGACAATGAAAACATGAACTTTAGAGAGTTTATCCACAATTTTGATATGAATACATAACACCTTACTCGAAAATTAGAAAAATACAATGAAAATGAAACAGACAGACCTTGTTTCTTTTTAATCAAAGTTGTTTGGATGAATACTTACTACCTAAATATACTTTATTCATTTACATATATATATATATATATATATATATATATATATGTGTGTGTGTGTGTGTGTGTGTGTGTGTGTGTGTGTGTGTGTGTGTGCAAATATATAGAAAAATATGAAAGAACATGTTAGGTTAATAATCCAAAGTTCTTTAGTATTTTTGTCTTTATTTTTAAAAAACAGTGCTCAATACAAAAGTAGAGCCTAAATTTTAATTATTTTTTTAAAATATTTTTTATGTAGTGAAGGAATCATACTTTTAAAAAAATTATTATATATATATATATATATATATATATATATATATATGAGATAACGCTATATATTTTTATATATTAAGAACAGTATTGGGGAAAAATGTATGACAAAGCAAAGTGGAAAAAGTTTTCTTGTGATGTTTCATCCTTTAGGACTTCATTGGACTAAATTAGTCCCCAATATATACAGTGAGGTGAAACAAGTATTTGGACAGTAAAAAAAAATGGATTTAGAATCATATATTGAAAGAAAAGCATTGTCTAAAGCTCACAATATATTCGTAAAACAATTATAAATGCAAATAAACAGCAAAAATAAATTATTTGACATGTATATATATTTTATATACAAATTATTAAAACAGGTAGTTTTACTCTTATATAGAGCCTCCTTCACCATATGCAGTCTCTTGTAAATGTATACAGAGTCTCCTTTATCTAATACAGTCACTTTTTAATCTTATATACACAGTTTCCCTTATCTTATAGAGTCACTTTTTAATCCTATATACAGCCTCCTTCACCTTATACAGCCCCTTGTTAATCTTATATAGTCTCCTTCACCATATACAGTCCCTTGTAAATCTTATATACAGTCTCCTTTATCTCATACAGTCCCTAGTCCCTTGTAAATCTTATATATAGCATCATTTATCTTATACAGTCTGTTGTTACTCTAATATACAGCCTCCTTCACCTTATACAGTCCCTTATTAATTTTATGCAAAATCTCCTTTATTTTATACAATCCCTTGTTAATCTTATATGCACAATCGCCTTCACCTTATGCATCCACCAATAATGCTATATATTATTTTGAATTCATTCCAAATTCATCTTTGGCAATTGAACTTAGAAGTATGTAATTTTTTTTTATACAAATGATTACTGGATTGATCATATGCATCAAGAATTTGGTCAAAAAAAGCACTCAAAAAATTTGACAAAATTGACACACATGAGGATACTAAATTATGTCAGATTTCATGAGGCAATCAGCTTTTTCATTTTTTTATGCTAAGGCTCGTGAGTCACTCAATATAGGTTACTCTTAAAATGTTTGTGATGAAGGAAGTGTGTGATATGACTGAAAGAGGAGGTAGAAAGAAGGGAAAATTATAACAAAATACTTACATTTATATGAGCAAGTGAGTTTCAGTATCTATCTGTATAATAATATTGTAACTTTTCTTGGGTTTGTTACATTCACTTACATTCAAATACCCTTGGGAAAGTATGAATCTATCTCCTCACCCCATCTATGGATTAAATAGTCAGATTTTTATTTAGAAAAGTCATTGTTATTCTTAAGAATATTGTTAATGCAATATTCACTAGCAAAAAAGAATTATTCTTACAATCCAAAATATATTTTGGCTTTATATAATTCACAAAGGGTTGATAATCTGTAAAAAAAAATCAGTCAATCAACACAAAGACATATATACACACACAATTTGAAATGAGTTTGAAATAAGATATCGGAATAATACATTCTCTTTGCATTCAGTCTGAGAAATCCCTGCCCTGGGCTGAACAATAAAATGAAAAATTTGAAGACAAGAAAAACTGTTAAATTTTCATAACCCTAAAAAGTGAAATAATTATAAGATTTTACTGAACTCTTCTGAAATTATAAATAAAATTTTTGTTTTAAGTTTGTAGAAATATTTTAGGTATGTCACCAAAATAAGATATAGCTGCAAATCAACACAGACTATTTCAATGAAATTGAAATGGGCATCTATATTGTAAGGGCTAATTTCCCTGTTTGGCAGCAACCCCTGGCTTACAGGGGAAAGAGCATAAGTCAAAATGTGTGGCCCTTTGAAGTTATTTTTCTTGACTACTCCAGTATTTAAACTGAATATATCTCCAAATAAATATAGTATTTAAACTGGACAAATAATTTAAATTTCATCATTTTGCCATCAGCGAAGTGATATGTACCTTCTTTTCTTCTTTTATGTGCCGTGTCCCTTCGGGACGTAGGCGATCATGGCCCTCCACATTTTCCTGTCCCTTGTAGCTCTTAATAATTGTCTCTTTGTTATTTCTCTCAAAACTTGTTCTATCATCCATCTATTAAAGCTTAGTATGTTACACACGGCTTTCCTTTGTCCCTCTTTCCCTCAATCTGTCCTGTGAGTATCAGGTTCTCTAAGCCCTCCTTCCTCATTATATACGCCAGAAATGCCTCTTCCTGATTTAAGTATGTTTCCTTTTTGTTTCCATTCTCTCCAAAACCTTGTTGTTGCTCACATGTTCAATCCATGTTATCCTCAGCATCTTTCTGTAGAACCACATTTCTGTTGCTTTAAGCCTCTTCTTCATCTTTAAGGATATTGTCCAGGATATTCACTGCCATACAAGAGGGCTGATATCACATAACAGATCAATACTTTTTTCTTTATTTCTATCTCTTAATACTCTACTTGGCTTTTGGAATGCATCTTTGGCCATCTCAATACATCTTCAGATCTCAGTGTTACTCTTTCCGTTCTCTGTTAGAAGGCTTGCTGGTTCAAATAAATGATTTCTCTATTTAAATTGAATATATTTTCTAATAAATGTAGTATTTTAAATGGACATCTACTTTAGATTTGAAATTTGATCATCTTGTCAATGATGTAACAGGCATAAAACTAGTTATCTTTCTAAAAACAATTTTTTAAAGGAGAAAGAATGTGGCTGAAGGAGAAATAAAAGTTACTTATTGTTTTACTGAATAACTAGAACTCCAGCAAATTGATTTGTGTGGATACACAGTGGTGAAGTTTTTGAACGACAGGAAATTCATCTTTTTTTTTCTTTTGATGTGTAACTTTTATATATCTTTCATATGGACGTAGTTTGAGACAGCTACCTTGGTGCATAAAAATTTATGTGTTAGTTGAAAGGCATTAAAATTTAAATAACTTGATGTCAGAAGGATGAGACTTTGCAACCTGATAATTTGATATAAGTTTTAAATGATGTGTAAATTTTATCTTTTTTATGTAAATAAAAAGCTGACTAAATTCCATACTTCTTCTTAGTTGGAATCTTGCGTTTCATGAACATTTAATAAATTTAAGTTTTATTTTGTTTGAAGTTGGTCAACTCATTAAACATATTTTAGTATTTTATAATTTAAGAGTATAAAATTTATTTTAACAAATTTTAATTTATTAATTATTTAATTTATTATTTAATTATTATTTGGATGAGAATCCAATGGAATAGTAATATTTACAAGACCATTTGGAAAACTAATAATGAAAATGCCATAATACCCTGCAGTTAACATCCAGCTAGGCTTCTTCACCCTATCACCTGTTCTTATTAAACTGGTGTTGAAACGATGGGGGATATGGAAAATCTTTGAATAAATAAACATATAATTAAAAACCAAGTTTAAATTGGTAAAAATCTAATCTTAAAAAATGATACAGTTAAAGTAAAAGAAAAAATCCGGTGTTGACATAATTAATGTGAACTAAGCTTTCTCTCTCACCCAGTGGCGGACATACATATTTGTAGCCCTGAAGCTTGATCAGATATGGAGGCACCTTTCGCAACAAGCAACAATAGATCCAACTGCCAAAATGTAGGCTATAAATAGATTCTGATGAGCTCAATGAGATCATACAACTGGAGGATCAGGTACTGCAAGAACACAAGAAAATTTTAAAATTTTACCAATTGCAGGGGAATTTTGAGGCCCTATGAAATAGGTATTAGAGCATATTCTTAGGTCAACATTGGCTGAGGATTCTAACACTAAAATAGATTTATTTTAATAACAAACACTGACTTTATTGAAAAAAAAATCACTCATTACAAAAAGTTGCTGTAGTGACATCAGCAAAACAGATTTGCACTATTTTGCATAGAGAAGCAACTACTAATAAGTCAGCTGTCATTTGATACATAGGTAGAACTTCTATATCACAGACTAGACAATATTACAACAGTTGCTTCAGGCAGCAATCTGGGACTAGGGAAACTGAAGCTAATGCTCCATCAGTTTCATAGTACATCCACCACTGGTCTCACCCATGGAGATTGGGTTGAAATAAAATCCATTTTCCTGATGACTCTCTTGGATCAGCGAAACAAGTTAAAATAAGAATTTCCAAAATTGCTTGATATATTTGTCAATTTAACTTATATAGATTTTCATAATTATTCATGAAACATGTAATAATAAGTATAACATCTTTAATCAGATTTTATGCAAAAATAATCCTTATTTGGTCAAGTAATCATAATCATATCAAATTCATAATCCCGAAATGAAAACAGAGTCAAACACAAACCTAATTACTTATAAATCCATGACAATATTTCTGGATGTTAATAAATAATACTGAATGACTTTAACTAATAAAGTATCTTTCCATTTCATTATAAATCCTGATTGAGCAGTCAAAACATATTTAATTGTAATTTGAATTTGGACTCTAATGGAATTAGTCATTTCCTTCAGCATTCATTGACATAACAGCCAGCCCTGCTTGAGCTACACTTTTCTTCACTTCCTAGTCATCAGACTAGGATCAAAGTGTAGTATCTCTTCTTTTCATTTGTGATAGCAATAGTAATATCAGCTGTTCCCTTATAAGGAAACATTCAGCATTCATTGACTAAGCAGCCAAAGCCACTTCTAGTTGAAATTTATAAAATATTTCTCTTAAAACAGTTTTTAAGAACAATTGGTTTCTCAAGTCCACTAACAGTGAAATTATAGAGGCTTCCTTACTAACCTTTTGTTTGAAGCAGAGTGGAACGTCAACATCTTCCTTATTTCATTATTTTATCTCTGATTTACATGTGCTACCCATTTTAGTTGTTGCCGTTGTTAAAAGTCCTCAAGTAATATGGTTTCTGTTATCTTGTACAATTCTTTGTGATTCTACAATGTCAGTCCACAATGTTCAAAGAAGTGTGGGGATACAAAAGGCAATTATCTCCCTTTGGTTGAGATTAACTCACATGGGTCACATGATGGCTACTTAGTGATGTCACTTCATGACCAGTCCATCAGCCAGCTCCCAATAGCCAAACCAAGCATTTTTTTCAGCTGGGGTTAGATCTACCAAGTCTGGGCTGAGGCTAAATCTGCCTCACCCAGGACAATTATCAAAGAGTCAGCTCACAAGTTTGAAGTGCCATTTTAATTTGGGAGTATATCTTCACTAGATATAGAAACTATCCCCAGCTCACAGTCCTCATGTTAGAAAAAATCCATGACTTGTCATTCCCTGTTTAGGGAATATGTCCTCATTAGCAACATATACGATACATCTAGCCTGCTTGGGAATACTAAATATGGCTTCTCCAAAAACACAGAAGAATCATTTGGCAACTCAAATTCTCATTGTGAATTATCACATGTAAGACTCTTTCTTTTCATCACTTTTCACATTGTTACATACATGTGTCATATTTTCTTTGCATGGGGCATGTTTAAATATATATGTATATAATTTTGTATACATATAACCTAGCATTATAAAACTCTCTCTGAGAACAAAGCATGTTTATCATTTCTTTTCTTCCAGATATTCCATTCTGTCTATGAAATAAGGTGTTATTATATCATGGATATAATAATGCCCATCATGGGGGAAATACAAACTAAGTGAATAATCCTTTCTTTCATGGCTCTCCCACTATCTGGTGACTTACATGATACAATGTGTTATTAATCCCTATAAAACTGGTCATCCCAATGTGATATATTATTAACTCCCATAAGAAGTATAATCTTTGGTAATAGCTACAGGCTTCCTTCACTTGAAGTTATTTTTAACCATTAATATAATAAAGCAGGTCTATATAGCTAACAGCTTAGATATTTCTAAATGTGTCTGGCACCAGGCATGATAGCCATATAAAATTCTTGATGTAATGAAACTATTTAAAAACAAGATTTAAGTTTTTAGGTTCATTTTTGGTTTTGTAGCTATTTGCAGTGTTGAGCGAAACTACCTCTAACGCGGCCTATTCTTTGTTCAATTTCCAATACTAAGTTTGTTATAACTGATCCATGTACTGAGGTATTTGAAGTGTTTAGTATTTACTAATTCTATAAAGATTTGGTGAAATGAATTAGACAGATTCAAATTATAGCAGTTCCTGACATCTTTCATTATGCGATTAGATCAAATCAGAAATTCAGCTTGAGACATCATAGCACTTCAATTTGTGAAGAAGACCCACATACCAAACACTATCAAACACCTTTGAGATATGTAAAACCACAGGTCAAGCATTGTCATTCTTATTTAAAGCTTGATGGACTTTCAGTAATGACCATTAACATAGTAGTGATTCACTTGGAGAAGTGAATTCTACATTGTTTATCTAAAAGAAGAGCCTGCAGGTGAGATGCTTAACCAATTTGGAATTAATTAGAGTCTGGAAAACAAGAAGCAGCAAGGAATTTATTGTAGATAGAACAGGAGCCAAAACAGGTCCAAAGATTGACCGAAAGAAGTGAATTCTATAGAAGGATGCTAAGGATATCATGGACCGACTGTGTGAGCAACGATGAGGTCTTAGAGAGGATGCAAACAAGGAGGAGGCTTATACTTAACATCAGGAAGAGGCAGCTGAAGTTTCTGGGATACATAATGAGGAAGGAGGGTCTGAAGAATCTGATACTCACAGGTCAGATAGAGGGAAAGAGAGACAAGGCAAAACAACCACATGACATACCTCATTAGGAATCAGAGAGAAGGAACTTGTTGAGAGCTGTAAGGGATAGAGGGAGGTGGAGAGTTATGATTGCCTACGTCCTGAAAGGACATGGCACACAAAAAGAAAAGAAAGAAAGACAATAAGTTTATACATTTAAATAGCACATTTAAATCATTATAAAGAAATTAATGTTGAAGATACAGTATTTAAATTTCTACATTGTAAACAGTTTGTTTTCCTTTTCAAAATTGCGAGATGCAAAATGTACAAATGACACAAGATCATCAACAATGAAGTTTTATCTTCATTAATTTTTAGCATAAAATCAAACATTCTATTCACAGTTGTAAATACAAAACATATCCTGACAAAACAAGTTAGAAACAATCCCATGGAAGATGTCACCAAACAAATGACATTACAGGAAAAGTGTAAAAAGTAATTCACTAATTTTTTAAGAAAATATCTTCATGTGAAAAAGAACTTAATTTTTTAAACCATTTCACCCAAAGCAAGGTGGTAAATTCACTAATTTGCTAAGGGTTACTGAGAGTGAAAGAAAATTGAGAAAATGTTATTGAGGAGAAAGGACTAAAAAGAAGAATAGGAATCAGAAAGACCGAAGATAGTGATTGACATTGCATTTAAATTTTTGAAGATCATAGTTTACAGGAAAGTAAGAAGCTGGAAGAGAGTTTCACAGATGCAAAGGGTTAGAGAAGAAACTATTAGAATACATCTTAGTGTTACATTTAGTTATCTCAGCAATAAAATGATGAGACCTATTTGTCAATCTCATACTATGTTTAACTGTGTGAAGTCAAGGTACCAAAGACTACAGCTCATTAGATCAAGTGCCATGAAAATATCTATAAAAAAGGCACAGGGAAGTTATGTTACAGTGTTGGAAAAATGACTAATAAGGACACATAATAGTGCAGATTCCTTGGATTTTGGCAAAAATCTCGAGATATATAGCAGGAACCACTAGACCAAATGTGGCAGTAATATTCAATGCAAGGATGAATAGTCAACTAGCATGCAAGATGGATTCTGGCAAGACACAATGTCTAGCATGACACAGTGAACAAATTTAGTGTTAGATCTCGTTATTTTAATGCTATCTAATGATTCCCAACAGCTAGCCACAAAGAAAAATTAAAAAAGAAATTATAGACAATAAGTTTACACATTTAAATCATTTCTTTTCAAAAATGAGAGATGCAAAATGTACAAATAACGCAAGATCATCAACGATGAAGTTTTATCTTCATTAATTTTTATTCTATTCACAGATATAGATAAAAAATATCATGGCAAGATAAGTTAGAAACAATGAAATGGAAGAAGTCACCGAACAAGTCATGTTGCAGGAAATGTGTAAAATGTAATTCACTAATTCTATAAGAAATTATCTTTTTATGATAATGAATTTAAATTTTTTTAAACTATTTCCCCCAAAGTAAGGTGCTAAAGCCACTATTTTGCAAAAGCTTACTGAGAGTGAAAGAAACCGCAGAGAAAGGATTTAAAAAAGAATAGAATTCAGAAAGACGGAAGTTGGTGATTGATGCTGCAATTAAAATTTTCAAGATTGTAGTTTACAGGAAAGCAAGAAAGTAGATCCAAGGATAGCACCCTGGGGGACACCTACATTAATGCAAAAAAATGTAAAAGAGTGGCTGTGCCAGAATACTTTCATTACGTGATTTATTAAGAAAGATTGGATCATCAAAGAAATTCTACCAGAGACACCATAACCCTTCAGCTTTTGAAGAAGAGTAGCATGCCAAGTATGATCAAACCTTTGAGATATCTAAAGCCATGGGTCAAGCTTCACCATTCTTATCTAAAGCTTGACAGACTCTTTCAATAATAACCATTAACACATTAGTGATTGACCTAAATAAATAAATTCTATATATTTTTGTCTAAAAGGAGAGTCTGTGAGTGAGATGCTTAACCAATTTGGAGTTAATTAGAGTCTCTAGTACTTTGCTAAAAAGAGGAAAAACATTAACAGGTAGATACTTTGAAGGATCAGACAATTCAGCAGAGTTCTTAAAAACAGGAACTACAGAAGAGGACATCTAACAAGCTGGAAAGCAAGAAGCAGCAAGACATTTGTTGAAAAGTTTAGATAGAACAGGAGTCCATTTGTTAAGAAAGATTACATCAAATCAATTCTGCGGAGACACACTAGCCCTTCAGCTTTTGAAGAAGACCAGCATGCAGAACATGATCAAACACCTTTGAGATATCTAAAGCCACAGGTCAAACTTCACCATTCTTACCTAAAGCTTGATGGACTCTTTCTATTAATTAATTAATCAATTCAGACAAAATAAGAAAATCTTTTGAATGAGTTGCTATCAACTTCAAATAAAATTTAATTAACTTATAATTCACAAAGAAAGATAAAATTACACAGCATTTAAAACACATCAAATTGTGAATCTGTAAAGTTTTAGCTTTTAAGCATGAATAGTTAAATATAATTATTATTTTATACTCTGCATGTAACACACTTTAAAAATGAGCATTTTTTAGTTAAATATTCCCATGTATTTTGTGTATACAATTACATTTAGATACTGACTGGGTTCAATGTTGCTTAACTTGAAAAGGAAACTAATCATCTTAAATTACCTGAATTTTTACAGAAAGCCTTGTTAATTATAAATCTTTAACTCGTCTTTTTTTGTCTGATTTCTCTTGCTTTTATATTTTCCATTGCTTCTTATAGAAAGTGTAGCATTTGCAGCTCATACCAGACACAAGGTTTGTTCTTGGGGTGCAACTTCTTCTTTGGCTTCATACATGGAAAATAACTTTATGACCACAAAATAAAACCATGAGACATATTGTAACTGTCAGCAAATTTTATTCAGTTATAAACTTCTGCTGTAGGTGGGGGAGGAAGAGAGAGGTAAGGTGAAGGGGTGAACAGTCTAACAGGCATGCCTTCCTCTGCACGTGGTGATCCAGTGGTCACTGTCCTTTAGGCTGTTAGGGACCATCCGCTTATAGATAACCAGTCCGTCAGTTTTCATTAAAAAAAAATCATTCATCAAGTTTGCACCACTCAGCTGACCTACTTTGTCAGTATCATTTGACATGGTTCTTGTGAGGTTCACTTCACTCTGCTGACCTTCTTTATCCAGAAGATTAGTCTTAAACAATTTCTGTAAAATCTTTCAAATATTTCTTTTAAAAAGATATCAGATAACAACTGATATCACTACAAAACTCACAAATTTTCATGCTATCATTTTTATAAAGGATATATCTTGACTGGGACTTGAAATCACATCCCTAATTGTGGATTGGTCAGTAGGATCTAGAATACACTGACCACATTTCCTGCTAAGAGGTTAAATGTTTATATGTATTTTGTGTCTACTATTACGTATATGCATGAGGTATGAATAAAAGGACAATGTATCAAGTTAGTCAAGATGTCTGCATGATAATATGGGTAGCAGCCAGGTGTAACAGTCCAAGTTGAGGTCAGTGAGAAATTTTCCACTGTCTCATCTATTCCTTGTTGTATGAAAACTCTCTTCGTTAGTATAAAATAACCATAACGACAATGGTAGTAATAATTCTGAATTACTTTATTCTCGTACCAACAAGATACAAATACAAAAATACACCTAGCCACTAACCATTCAGCTGTTTATATAACACTAGAGGAGGTAACACATGTCTTCCAGTGTCTGCCTGTGGAAATCCCCCATTATCTAATAAGACCTTCTATTTCTACTCTACAATTAGAAGGAAATGGACAAGTAAAAATCATTTTTTGTAAATCACCTCAACAATTTCTTGTATATAAAAATTTGAGATTTGCCTTTATCTTTTTTCTTCTTTACCTTTCCATTTTCATTTTAGATGAGTTGAATATTTTTACAAGGCCAGATTTTCCACAAGAACTTGCACGGAATTTCACCAGCTACCAGTGTCTCACTCACTGTCCATATTATAAAAGCCCATAGTAAAATAGTAAATTGATTATTTGCAGAATTATATAATATTGTTTATTCACAAGGATTCTTATGGATATTCCGAGTTGGCCTGACCATGATAATAGGTAAAACTTCTTCTCACCAAAAAAGGGGGGGTTAAACTATCAAGTAAATCCTGAGAGACTCAAGCATAAATAGTCAATGTTTACTTATTCTCTAACCAAATGTTTAAAGATCTAATTATAAATGTATTTGAGTGAGTTGGTGCCACAACAAAAGCAACACACAGAGCTAACTGGCAGTAGTGGATATATATAGCAGGAGAAGTAGCTGACTAGTATCTATATTCTCAAAAAGAAACCCTTTATATCTTTTCCTTTGATAATTTGGTTATTTTCCCAAAATTATATAACAACATTGGTTATTCTCATTTGATCATTATAAACATTATTTCCCAGTCTAACCTTGGAGTATAGTTTCACAAAAAATTATTTTTCAACTTGCTTGTGACATTATTTACATTATTCGGACTATTGTCCTCATCTTTGTCGCCATATTTATTACATTTCCACATGCCATGTTTAATGGATGTCAGTTATCTCAAGGACACATGGACAAAGGATAAAGTGGATAAAGGCATTGGTTAGATCCAGTGACAGGACCCAAAGAGTGTAAGTTCAATACATGGTTAAGGCAGTGGAGAACTTTCAGAGGGAAAAATTAACAGGAGATAACTGATAACTGACATCCATTAAACATGGCACGTGGAACTAGAACAGCCTACACCAGTGAGTGAAATAAAGGGTTCAGTTCGACATTCCAACCACCTGGAGAAGGCCAGAGCGTACAATGGCTGAAACGTTGGAATAAATATGGTGACAAAGATGAGGACAATATTCTGAATAATGTAAATAATGTACATAATACCTCATCACAGAGATATAGACAGATACTGAAAGGCTGAAACGTAGTAATAAATATGGCAACAAAAATGAGGACAATAGTCCGAATAATGTAAATAATGTACATAATACCTCATCTCAGAAACATAGACAGATATTGCTTGTGACGCATTGTAGGAATTTTTCCTAGTTGTATGCATGTGTGTCTTTTGGTCTTTTGTGTGTGTGTCTATTTTGGGCAGTGTATAGAGTGGAATGAACAAACCTAAGACTTGAAATAACTGTTTAACAGTTTTTATTTATTGTTGGAAAAAGAGTGCAAAATAGTGGTATTTTGTGGGGGAAAATATTGGTTTTCCTAGTTGATAGGGTTCTTCTCTTGAGTTGATGTTTTGTAGAGAGAAATTTCTCTGCTTGTTTCCATGAGGAATAAGAAAATCTTGGGCCAACCTGCCAGGACTGGCCATGTGACTTCTGAAGTAAGGGTTGTGAGTAGTCCTTCCAGCTGAGCCTTGAAGTTAGTGACCGCTGAAAAGGAAGAGTGGAAAAGAGGCTGAATAATGCTTTTATGAGTTCTGGGACTTCTGGTTGTTCCTTGCTGATTACTTTCATTGCTGCCCCTTCATAGCACAATAGCCAACAAGTGATATCGTTATTAGAATGTATAATCACTTGAAATGTTATCTATAAACTGTACAAGTCTTATTTAATACTTGGATTGCATGTTTACTTTTCTTAAGAAGAAAAAATAAGCATAAAATATTGTTTATTTTTGGTAAGAATGCAGAAAAATGGTCTCTGTGCCTATATACAAAATGAAAATTGATGAATTTAAGGAATTAATAAAAGACGATGAAACCCAAAATAGATAATAATTTAGTTTTTGAATGTGGTGCCTGTTTGAATAAAAAGGAAAGATAAAAATTTCACTGACTGGTTCATTTGGTGCTGTTCTGTGAAATCTTGCAGAAAAAGGATAACAAATATTGAAAACTCCTGATTTTGCCTAAAAAAAGGATTTTTTAAAAGAAAAACGGCACATAGAGAACTCCTCATCAATAGAAATATATTTTCGAATATTTATTCCAAAAAGAAATTCAAGACATGTTTGCTGCCACAATTAAAATAATCAATGAAATTTACACATTTTAATCTTTTATTTTTTTATGCGTGCACTTGAATGGGGAGATGGGGGAGGTTCTGCCTCTTTCATTTTGTTTTCTTTCATCATCCATAAACAAAAATATGCCAATTGCAATTTCTCAAATGGAACCTGACATGAGAGCTGTCCCAGTACAATTAAAAAAAAAGATCTTTTTTTGAATGAATTTAATTAAAACTAAACACTCCTAATGCCACTTAATGACAAGAACAGAATGAATTTTTGGTCAACCTAATAGCAATTTCCAAACCAGGCTCTGGACAAATGAGTGGGAGAAAATTCAAATGAAACCATGAGATTTTGGTGACTAGGACATTCTTTGTGTTCACAGAGAAATCATTTTATGATGTCTATCACTAGGAGGGAATGTAGCTTCCATCCAACTCCCACCCCGAATTACCCTGGCTAGTTCTCCCCCTCACTTAATACTAGCAGTAGAACCAGATTTCAGTTTCTCTTTTAAAGATAGACATTACTACATTCAGTGAATTGAGTGAGTGACTGGAAATATGAGGCAAAGTCAGTGACTGATTTAAAGAAAAAAACTCATAGAGAATAAATAAATAAATAAATAAATAAAAACAGTAGGTGGGGGTGGGGGTGGTGGTTGACTAAATCTTCACCTAATTTAGAAGCTATCAGGACCCCAGGCCTAGTTTTTTTAAGGTATGGAAACTGGCACAAACAAACACATCCACATAGAAATGATCCCATGTTAAAAAAGCAGTTTGAAACTGGATAGCTAAATTTATATTTTTCTTAAAAGTAATCTCTTTTATTTGAAGTTATGTTGTTCATAATCTCTTATGTGTCTTTTCTCTTCAAGATGTGGGCGAACACGGCTCTCCACAACTTCCTGTCTCTTGTAACTCTAAGTAGTGTCTGACTCTTTCCCATTACTCCTTGTCCCCTCTCTGATAGCCATGCATCTTAACTTATTAGGTATTTCACTCACTGTTTCCTTCTACATCTCCTTCCTTCTCTATCTGTACACCCTGTGAGTATTAAGTTCTCCAAACCATCCTTCCTCATTATATGTCCAGAAAATTACAGTTGTTTCTTTCTGATTTTAAGTGTAAGTGCTAAAAACATATAGAAAGAAAATTACTTAAAAAATGATCTTATGAGAAAAAGATGTCTGAATTTAAATGAAATATTGTCAATGATTATCTTACTATAGAATGCACCAAATGCATTTGTATTTTTTGTCCATGATGGCTGTAACTTTTTGTATAACAATCCCTTACATTGTTGACGTTAGATGGCAATGTCCACATACATAAATACATACATACATAGGATTTCATCCTCCTTGGGATTATCCATACGGATTACCAAGATTTTCATTACTTAAATATATATATATATATATATATATTTATATATATATATATGCAATGGGTGTCCGAATAATTTGGATCGATTTTAAATGTGAATTAAGTTTAAGTGTCTAATGATTTTTTTCTTTTTCTTTCAGATGTAACAACTTAAGTCTTTGGCAATTTCAACCAAGGAAAGATTAACAATCAAACAATGTGTTAAAGCTATCGAAGCCTTTTATGAAAATGGATGTTCAAACAGAAATGCATTTCGCGCACTTCACAATTTTTTGGGTCAATATAATCAAATAACCGAGAGTTCAGTTGGAAAAATTGTTCATAAAATCAAACAAATTGGGTTGATGGCAGATGTGTTTACACCATTAGATGAAAACATTGCTACAGTGCATGAGAATGTGACCGAAAATCTAGACAACTCTATTCGTCATCGCACGCAGGAATTGAACCTCTCCACTACAATGTTACATTGAATGTTGACAATAGATTTGTCTCTAGATGCTTACAAAACTCAAGAACTGAAAGGTGCTGACCATTTAGAGTGCCATACATTCATCAATTGAGTGCATGGGTAATTGAGTGCATTGTCATTGATTATCTTACTATAGAATGCACCAAATGCATTTGTATTTTTTGTCTATAATGGCTGTAACTTTTGGCATAAGAATACCTTACATTGTGAACGCCAGGTGACAGTGTCCCTGTTATGATAATGTCAGATATTCACAAAGGCAGTTGAAAAGACTGAATCCGTAAAAGGAGGGGGTAAATGAAAAATAATGGGAAAAATATTTAGAGGTTGAGAATTCTTTATCTGAAATTCTTGAGACCAGAAGTACTTCAGTTTACAGATGTTTTCGGATTTTGGAATACAGGCTATTTAATTTGTATATAGCAACTATAAAATGCGGCAGCTTGAGAGTGGAACCCAACTTTCCTGTGTAAGATGATAAACTACATCCAACAGCAAGACCTCTGACCAGGAGGCTTTGAGGAGTGTGGAACACCTCTTAATTGCTGGTGTTCTCAGGCCCACTCTGACTCAAGGTGGTAGCACTTGTCAGGGTCCCAACTTTGGGCAAATAGTTAACCTCGAAACTGGGATCAAAACACTATGAAAGTGGAAAAATAGGTTTTAATACCAGTAATAGGTTTTTATAAAAAAATTACCAGGAATAAATTTTTGAAGAAAAAATTAGCAGCAATACGTTTTTGAAGAAAGAAATATTACTAGCAATAAAAATCTTGTCGGCATTAAATAACCCATTGAGGTTGATATACTGTAAGACAAACCAAACCAAACCAAACCAAAGCAATGGAACCCAAGCATATACACAATATCACTTTACATTTCATAACACAGCTTATACATATACCCTGGAGGTAGTTTTATATAAAATTTTAAAATTTTTTGTGTATATACAGATAATAAATGATGGTGCTCGTCATGTAATGCCCACACAGATTTTTGAATGGTGAAATTAAGATTTCACGTAAAAATAATGTTATGTACTTTTTGTACGTGTACAAAAAAATCTGATTACTATTTACAAAAAATGCATAAATGCAGGACTTTTTGACATATTGAATAATATCTTTATTGAGCATGAAACACCTGGTAAATAATCCATGATTGAAGTGTTGCTGTAATGATCGCTAAAAAAAAATGTAATCAACATAGCTGGGCTGGAGAACCCCCACCCAAGGCAGATAAGGTCATTTACAATGGCTGCACATCACCTAGGAATATTTCCAGTTCTTTCTGAAATTTTCCGTTTGTGGCAAATCATATCAGCATCTGAAAAACTTTCAGATTTTGGAGGTTTTCAGATTAAAGATACTCAAACTGTATTAAAATATTAACATATAAAAAGCTTTTAATATTAGTAAAGATTTAGTTAACTATAAACTTTATATATGTCACCATTAAGTGCTTTTCTATGATGTTAGAAATATATAGAAAAGATTTTATTTAGAAAAAGAAATTATTAAAAAATGTAAAATGTTTGAATTTATAAGAAGTTTATCAGTGACAATATATTTCATATAAATTCAAACGTTTTATATTTTTTTGTAATTTCATTTTCTAAATAAAATCTTTTCTATATATTTCTAACATCATAGAATCATTTATATGAAATATATTGTCACTGATAATCTTCATATACACCCTTGTGCAAATTAACTGAAACAACCGCTTTAGTTTCCTTTCTTTCACCATACGTTAAGTTTTAGACCCACTGGAGTGACAGGGTGTAATCGATTTCTATTATTTCCTCAGATTAGGTCATTTGCAGCAGTGTGCAGTTATATGAGTCTGTTTTCAGAGTGTATGATGAAATTTGTTTGGCCTTGAAAAATATTGTGTCAAACATGATTGCATCAGATTTTCATCACACCCAGATACTATTGTCTCAACTGTCGATTAGTTGTCCTACAGCCATTGTCTGCAACGGACATTACTTCAAGGAAGCATACAAAAATTGTAATGTTACATGAACACACTGGCAAGACTTACCAGTGAGCAAATCAAAGTACTATAGATGGGCCAGAAACTCTCCTGATTTAAATCCAATTGATAATCTGTGGTCAATCTGCAAGTAACAACTTTATGGAATGGATATATGAAGTACTAACATGTGCACTGGGTGATGTTTCATTGGAAAAATACAAAAAAGTAAATAATAACGGAATCATTTGTTTTGTTTCAATTAATTTGCACAACGGTGTATAATGATAATATTCATATATAATGATAACATTCATATATTATGATAATATTCATATATGATGATAATATTCATATATAATGTACAAAATAAAATTTGATGACAAACTGTTTACTCCAACACCCAGTGTAAAATATATATGTGTATCTATGTTTCTATGTGCATACCTCTGATGGTTGCTCCTTGTTGTGATGGAGGGGCTTGCGTGGTCCAATGACTCTGAGAACAATGTTGTCGGGAGTTCTAAACCCCCTGGCAGGGCCACCCTTGGTGGCAAGGTTGAGGATGAGTATCCAGACTAAGTGCAACCAACCCTAAAAAACCTAACGGTGGAACAATCAGATGGGAATTACAACAGATCTCAATGGTTGAAACAACAGATGAAGAGGGCTTCACATGATAAACATGCTACAGAAGGTGCCACTCAAAATTATAACAGAGTTATCAGCAGTCTGTTGCAGTTTTATAACTGGATTCTGCATGTCCCATTCCATATGTACCACAGAGGAAGGTCATGAAATCAAGTGTGTGGGTCACTTCTTGGTAAGTTGAGGTCCACCTTAAACAAATTCATGCCGTTGGTCTTTTCTTCTACTCAGATTTTCTTTCACCTTCAACCAACACTTGCAAAGCCAAATGGAAATAGGGAATAGGTGACAGGATCAGGTTTTGGTCAAACTGGAAGCGTATCGTCCTGAACTTGCAGACTGGCAGCAAAATTAGATATCAATGCCATTATTATAAAGGAAGCGATCAGCAAAGAAGAAATTCAATTCTTGGATATGCGATAAAGCTGACGGCAACAATGATAATGCAGTCAGTTATGTGCCATGCGTGATACACGCTTAAGCGATCATGTATCTTTCGATACATGACTGATGAGACAGATTTTGTCTCGCAGTAGGTTGCCATTTCTTTCTGCGGCAGACCAGTTGCCATCCAAGGCTATAGAACCCGGTCTGTCCTTCTATTTACTTTAGCTGGGGGGAAAAGAAAAGGATTCATACCTTTACCAAGGTTATTAGCACATAAGTGAATGTATTGGATTTGACTGGAATTTGAACTCGGCTCTCCGATTCCTCACTCCAAGCCACTATCCATTACTCCATCGTGCCTCCACAACAAATGAATTTGTAGGGTATTTGGGTGTAATGGTTGTAACTTTTTTCTGTACTAGAATTATCTCCCTTACAGTGGGGATGCCAGGTAGCAGTATCATTGACATAACAATGTCAGACTGTTGCAAGATGTTTACAAAGCAAGGAGGTGAAAAGACTGACTCTGTGAAAGGGGTAAGTAAATAAAAAGTAACAGTAAAAGAATATATTAAATACTAACATGTAAAAAGTGTTTAATAATAGTAATGATTTAATTAGCTATAAATTTCATATATGCTGTCAGTTTTTGATGACATGGACAAAAAAGGTGATTATATTAATGTGCACATTTGTAATTTGGGATCGTTATGTTGGCTGATCATATGTCAATGCTTGCCTGTCATCTTTTATGTCAGTTTGCACAACAAGATGACCAAAATATAAATATTCCTAATTCCTTCTGTTTTATTTTCCAGTCAGTCATTATTTTCATCCATTTACACATCACTGTCAACAGTCTGTGACATCATTACCTTCAAATTCATGTCCACTGAAGCATGATGCCTTTATTGACCAGTTTTTCTTTCATCTTATCTTTCTGTTATTTTGTTTTTGTTTTGGCAACACTGGTTCCATTTTAACATTCCCTGACCATAAAGTGTGTTATCAACATGGATTGGAAAGCTATTATCTCCCTTACAGTGGGGATGCCAGTTTTTGTTTTGGCAACACTGATTCCATTTTAACATTCCCTGACCATAAAATGTGTAATCAACCTGGATTGGAAAGCTTCCGCTGGAAACTCAGGCTTTGTTACTGATTTATGTTCTCTCTACACAACTAGAATCTTATTATAATTCTACCTATTCCTCCCTTAGCATGACAGTTATGCACTGCCAATATGTCATAAATAATAGACAATGCTGTTTTGATTGTGCAGAAAGACAGAAAAGACATATCAGAGATGCTATTTGATTTCAGTGAGAAAATGAATGAAAGAAAGAACAACATTTCTGGCAAATTAAACAGTTTCAATCAAGTTTTCTTCTTCTTCTTTTATTATTATTATTATTATTATTATTATTTTTAAGTATTTTACCCCAAGCAAAGCAGGATTGTCACTGGTTCACAGGGGTTACATAGAGTGAAAAAACTGTGTATAGGTGGAACGAGGAAAGGATAAAAGATGAACAGGGTTCAAGGCATCAGAAGATGGCTATTGATGTTGCATTTAAAGTTTTGAAGATTGTATTTATCAGGGAAGCAAGTAAGCAGAAGGGAAATCCACAGGCGGGAAGTGCAAGAAAAGAAGCTGTTGGAGTAGAAGTGGCAATTATATTTAACTTTTTCAATGATAAAAGGGTGGGTCCTAGATGGTAGTCTAGTAACACACTTAAATTTATGTAGTTAGGGCACCAGGAAAAAAAGCTCGACAAAACAGTTGCCATGAAAATATTTGTAGAAAAGACAGAGCAAAGACACATGACATCTGTGAGAAAGTGACTGAAGTCAAGATACCAAGTCAGGATTTATTACAATTCAGATTCTTCTTTGAGTTTAGAACCTTTTGATCAACAACTGTGGCATCAGACCCGATATGGCAACAGTATTCAATGCACAGACAAATGGTAGATTTGTAAATATGCAAGATGGACTTTCTGGCACAACACAGTGAGCCAACTTTCCTTGCAGCAGATGCAGCTGTTGATTCAATGTAGTTGTTCCACTTCAAGTCATTTGAAAGTGTGAGGCCAAAAAGGTGCAGTGAGACACTCTCCTGGAATCTAGCATCAACCATGCTAATAGCAGACAGGGAATTATCTCTGTGGTGGTTAAATGAGGACAGTTTTGTTTTGGAGGCATTCAAATTTACAAGCCATTTCCTGCTCCAGTTAACCACTGATTGAAGGTTTCAAGAGCAGTGGCCCGGTTGACTTTGTCAGTGCTGCCGGGTTTACTATTATTATTAGTGTTGTTCTGCTTGTCCCTCCCTTAGTTCCTTAGTTAGCACATACGTCATGCCCTGCCAGTACCGCATAAATAATGGACTATTCCATTTTGATTGTGTGGAAAGATGGAAAAGACATATCAGAGATGCTATTTGGTTTCAGTGAGAAAAAGAAAGAAAAAGGAAAGAAAGATAAAAAAGAAAGGAGTATTTAAGACCTGTTTCAGTGAAATGGAAAACGCGATCAATTTCAAATCTTTTCATTTGTATCCACTTCTTAAAATAACAACATTCATATTTATGATTTTTATTGCAGTAATTTGTTAAAGTTGTTAAGCTCAAATATTTAATGATGTGATAGGGGAATTCTGTAGATATTTTATTGTAAAACTCACTATGAGCTTATTCAATAAGAACAACTTAAGAATTAAGATTCATCAGAAAATTCAAATCAGCTAACCGTCAAATTGTCACAGGTATTTCTAGTGTAGTAATAAATGAACGAAATTTAAAAAAGATAATAGAAATGAATTATAAGGATAGAGTGTTTGTAGATACAGACAGTGTGGACGTGAAAATCAACAATGTATAAGAATTAGCAGTTTCATGCCTGAAACAATCATCAGACCAGAAAGTATCTTGTTGGAAAAAGAGTACTTGTGGTTTGTAGAACATTAAATTTTTTTAGAAACCACAAAACTTTCTTATCAACCAAATATTTCATGAAACTAATGATTGGTTGAGGCATGAAAGCAGGATTGATTTCTGTGATATCTATCTATCTATCTATCTGTCTGTCTATCTATCTATCTGTCTGTCTATCTATCTATCTAGCTATCTATCTATCTCAGTCTGTTCATATCTATCTATTTCAATCTGTTCATATGTATCTATTTACCTATCTATCTCAGGCTGTCCATATCTATCTAATAATTATAATATCTACCTCATTCTCTTCATTATCTATCTCTGTCAGTCTGTTCATATCTATCTATCTATCTATCTATCTATCTCAGTTTATTCATATCTATCTCAGTCTGTTCATATCTATGTATCTATCTATCTATTTAATACTCATAATATCTACTTCATTCTCTTTATTATCTATCTATCTATCTATCTATCTATATATCTATCTATCTATCTATCTATCTATCTCATATCAAATTCTTTTACAAAGTTAATTTCTAGTTATATTTTCTATTTCAAAGAATAAATCTTGGAGTGGGAAAAATTTTGCTTTTGCAATTTCATGAAATAGAATTAATGAAAATAATTACATATTTTACATTTTAATGAAGTAATTTCAAAATGTCAGTGCTTTAGTTTTTAACAATTTTTTACTGTTTTTTTGGTGGATCATGTTTGTAAAACTGATGTATAAATATGAGTAGAAATGGTTGGCCAATTTGATGATCATGTTGCTCCAGAAAGGGTCATATCCCTGACCGTCTCTGATTGTTATTTAGAAAACAATATTCTTTGGAAATAATTGTTATTTTACAGTGACAATATAGGAAATAATTACAAGTGTCATATCTATGCTCGATCTTAACAAGTGTCATATCTATGCTCGATCTTAACAAGTGTCATATCTATGCTCGATCTTGACAAGTTTCATATCTATGCTCGATCTTAACAAGTGTCATATCTATGCTCAATCTTAACAAGAGTTATATCTATGCTCGATCTTAACAAGTGTCATATCTATGTTCGATCTTAACAAGTGTCATATCAGACTGAAAATGCATTATTGCTGCCATATCTGGGCTGGAACTCTCCAGTTCTCACTGTCCAGTCTTGACAGAGTTTAAAAAAGTGTTTAAGAAGCATTGTGGGTACTGAATTATTTTCCACCCTGCAAACTCTTTACACAATCACAGCTAGGACTCCTATGCCATGTACAGAGTTGACTAATCTTCATTTCCTTTGCATCCCATTAGAAAGGAGGCAGTTCCACTCAGACAGTTTCTTCCCAAGAACTGCAACTTTGGGTAACAGATAATGCTTTTTCAATCACTATGATCTTAACCTCTTCAAGTCTAAGGTCAAAATTATATATCCTACATATCCTCATAATGTGTACTTCTTACTTCTTCCCTTTATCTCCTTGCAATGACCTCATTCAGTAACCCTCTACCTTGAGTGACACTTGGGCCTTGTAATGGGTAAACAATAGTATAAAAAGTAACTGTTATCTTGCATGAATAGTGATGATGTATTAAAAGTTTTGCTTAATGGAGAACAAGAGAATCAAAAATTTATTGTTGTTATTTTAAATAAATTAAGTAGATATACATTTTACATATATTATTCAAAACAAATTTATTTCATGTCATTAATCCATATATAAAAATCTGAATATATATATATATATATATATATGTACTGGGAGGTGCTGAAAATTTCTCTGGTTAAGACAAATTTTGATGTTTGGTCAGATTTTAACAAGTTGGTTGCACTGAGAAATTTTCAGTGCCTTCTCTCACACACACACACACACACACACACATATATATATATATATATATATATATATATATATATATATATATATATATATATATAAAAGGCAGGATGTGTGTGTGTGTGTGTGTAACGAATGCACAGCCACAATTTTCAACGGATTTGCACCAAAATTTACATGCACATGCTCGAAGTTAGCATAAATGCCAAAACCAACATTGCAATTCCCAACTCCCATCAATAGTGGAAATAATCGATTTTTTCATGCTTCTGTGGCAGTTTTCATGTAGTTTGCGGCCATTTTCTACTTGCCAGAGTGAGAGCCTATAGCTGGCTGCCATGAATAGGCAGGAAGATTCTATTGGCAAGCGTGAGAGCCAACAGCTGACTGACATGAATGTTAACTAGCATGCAAAAAAATCGATAGCTGCATTCGTCACAAGTGGGAAAAATTTAAATCTGCATGGCACTTTACTTCAATTGGCTCATTCGCTTGCTTAAACTCAACTTTGATTCTGATTCCGCAGAACTGGTTTGGGTGTGAAAATGTATTTGTTGTTAACATTCTTTTTTCATTCGGTTTTTCCAGTTAAAGCTGATCGTTTTGTGTTCATTTTGTTTAGTTCTTTTTTGTAACAGATTTAATGTTTAGTATAAAGCTTAAAAAAAATTTGCAGTGTGAGATAGGCAAGAAGTAAGGCATGTTAGCAACATCAGAACGTCAAAGGGCACTTCTTTAAAGTCAAGGAAGGGCAAAAATATTTTAAGTCAAGTGATAGCGATTGCTGTATGAGTCGTACGATTTTTGAATCAAGCACGGGCAATGCCGGGCCATGCTGCTAGTATATATATATATATATATATATATATATATATGATAGAAATTATTAGGAGGATTTGATAATTATATTTAAGTAATTCATCGAGTCTGAAACCTCAACAGAATGCAGAAAGCACTGGATGGCCGTTTCGTCCTATATTTGGGACTCATCAGCAGTGCGCATACACTACCGAGAATTGAAACCCTGACAGTTAGCTTGTCAAGCAAACATCATACCAACTGTTCCAACAGGCCTCGTACACACACACACACACACACACACACACACACACACACACACACACACACACACACACACACACACACACACATACAGGGTGCGATAGATAAATTGTCATCTAAATTGCGCAAAAATGTAAATAACTGACATTTCATTTTAACAGATATATTTACCAAAATTACACAAAAATATGATTGAAATACTAAAGAGTAAATTTATATAGTGACATGACTTATTTAGTTTTATGTGGTAGTGCCACAAATCAGAACCAGAAGTAACTTTGACGAACTGTTTTTTCAACAAGATGTGGCCCATCCTCACTATGCTTTGATGGTAAGGGACGACCTTCATCAAACCTTTCCACGCCGTTGGATTGACAACATGGCAGCATTGAATGGATGCCAATGGACTTCATTTTGGGAAGTGGGGGCATTGTAAAGAATAAGGTTTATAAAAAAAACTTTTCCGGTTTGTCATATTTTTCTAAATACTGTTTTTTTGCTATATAAATTTATACAAAATTATATATCGTTAATCATATATATGCATTTTTTCAACTCCTTAAATAAGAGAAAAGACCAATTCCTCTTAAAAGAAAAAAAAAGAAAGTTCCTGAATGCTTTTCAAAAACTTCAAACTTGTATACAGACAGACAGACAGTAGAACTCTTAGATATACAGAATTGGAATTTGGAATGAGCATGTTTTTAACCCAACTTATGCAACTGCAGGAAATTGCTATTGTAAGCAAAAATATATTATTTTAATATGTCTTGAAGAATAAATGGCCATTACTTTTATGGCAACTAGAATTAAATTGTCTAAGAAAAACAAAATCTAGAAAGAATAATTATTCTTGTATTTTCTGGTTCTATTGCTAAATGTGTAAAGAGATGAATATTTTATCTGGTCTTTCATGCATGACTTAAACTCATGGCAAATTGGAGCAACACCCATGAGTTAATTATGAGATTATTGGTCTCAGAATAAGTCATCTAGGTGAGGCTCATTAGTCTAGTGTGAATAAAAAATCCATTTACCCCACATGAAATATGCAATGAACTTTTTGTCATTAACATTGTGGTCATAAAATTGGCAGTGCAATTATAAAAGTATTTGATCTGGGATCAACTCAATTATAGAAGAAGGTATCAGAAAATATTTCTATAAAAATACTCAGAAAATTGGAGTGCATTTATAAAGATATTTGATTTGGGATCAACTCAATTTTGGAAGACTGTATCAGAAAATATTTCTACAAAGAGAAATACATATAATATTTTATAGGCAATATATAACTAATGAATCTATATAACATTTTATAGGCAACCTATTGCTGATAAAAATTTATAATATTTTATAAGAAATCTACTGCTGACAAATCTATATAATATTTTATAGACAACCTATTGCTGACAAAACTACGAAGCTGAACAGAAAAGATAATCAGTTGACTATGAACGAGTGATGCTTGAGCTGTGAAATCTTACATTATTTTCAACTCTTAATAATTGTTTGAAGTAGATCCAACTTGTTTCCTTGAAAGATTCCTAACCCAAGATGAGTGTTGTGTTTATCACTTTGAGCCAGAGACAAAGAGACAATGCATGCAGTAGAAACATCTCTCCTCACCTGCTCCAAAATAGGCCAAGGTGATTTCATCTGCAGGGAAGGTGATGGCCCCAGATTTTTTGAATGCAAAAGACATTACTGACTATCTTCAAAAAAGCCACACCATCGATGAGTATTATGTCAGCTTGCTGAGGCCGTTATAAATTGCTATCAAGATCAAACACCCCAAAAAACTGACAAAAGAACAATGTGACAGCACACAAGTCCTTAGTTTTAATGGTTGCTGTGAGTGACTGTGGCTTGGAACTGGTTGATCCCTATTTTCCGAATTTGACAATCCTCTCTTCCCCAACTTGAGAAACACTTGGTTGGGAACCAGTATTGCAGTGATGATAACGTCATATCTGCTGTTGATGACTTTTTGACCAACAGGATGAACAGTCATCATTAACCTGTCAGATACCAGTTTACTTGGAAAGAAACAATGCAGTTATTAATAAGAAGAGTTGAAATTAATGTGTGCAAGATGTCACTGCTCTAGCATCACACCTTTATAGTCAGCCTCTGAACATTTCAGCCCATCCTTGTACCTGGAAAGAAACAATGCAGTTATTAATAAGAAGTGTTGAAATTAATGCATGCAAGATTTCACAGCTCCAGTATCACTCCTTTATAGTCAGCCTATGAATTTTTCAGCCACCCTTGTATATTATATTTTATAGGAAAGCTCGAAAGCTGAGCTGAGTATTGTGAGACAGAAGGATTTCTTTGGTAACAAAGAAAAGAATACTGAGCTGTTACGTGACATCTGTCCTTCTTTATGGCAGCGAATGTTGGACAATTTCCTCAAAGATGAAGAAGAGACTTGAGACAAAGGAGATGTGGTTCTACAGAAGGATGCTAAGGATATCATGGACCAAGCGTGTAAGCAACGATGAGGTCTTAGAGAGGATGCAAGCAAGGAGGAGGCTTATACTTAACATCAGGACGAGGCAGCTGAAGTTTCTGGGACACATAATGAGGAAGGAGGGCCTAGAGAATCTAATACTCATGGGTTGAATAGAGGGAAAGAGAGACAAGGGAAAACGATGCGTGATATACCTAGTGGGCTTAAGCAAGTGGATGACAGAACGTTGTCCGGGAGAGGTAGCAGAGGAATGAAACTTGTTGAGAGCTGCAAGAGATAGAGGGAGAAGTGGAGAGCCATGATAACTACGTCCTGAAAGGACATGGCACATAAAAAGAAGGAATTGCTGTAAATATATATATAATATTTCATAGGCACTCTATAACTGAGAAATCTCTATAACATTTTATAGACAATCTGTAGCAAACAAATTTGTATAATATTTTATAGATAATCAGTTAATGAAAAATCTATATGATATTTTATAGACAATCTTTGTATATTTTATAGACAATCTGTTGATGAAAATCTACATAGCATTTTGTGAGCAATATTTAAAAAAATTTCCAACTGCCATTCCACTACTGACGTTTAATTTGCTGTTAATTATTTTACACCTAAATTTAATATTATATTTTATTTATTTCCCCACACGAGAGACATCATCCTACCATGAAAAGATGAAGTATTTTAAGCTTTTATTTTAAATCAACAAAAAGGACCTTTATCACAAGAACTACAAATCTTTTCTTGTGATGGTTTATCTGTACTTGTGATCTGCTTGTAGACTAAAGCCGTTTGTTTCAATAGAAACAGAAGTCTGCTTACTCAATTGGCCGACTAGAAATATATCTCCAAAGTAGAACTTGCTGAGAGTCACAGACATGAGAAAAGAATCATTCTTAAAAGAAAAAGGCATGAGATTAGAATAAAAAGAACCTTCTTTGATGCCAACCACTTCTTTATTTATTTATTAAGTGCAAGAGAAAATCTTTTTGCGTGCATTCTTTAACTTTCTTTTGATAAAAAAACTTAGCAGCAGTTTATATAAACTTACTGCAATAAAATCATGTTTAAATCTTTCATTTATGTACCATGTCACTTTAACATGGCTCTCCACAACGTCCTATCCTTTGTAACACTTAGGAATGTCTGTCTTCTTACTATGCTCTCCAATCCCTGTTTTGCTATCCATTCACAATAAATGTTTGCCACTTGCCTTCAATCTATGTATAGCCTACAGCTATACTTTTATACTTCGTCCTTGATAATGGCCAAAAGCACTCAGACATACAAAACATTTGAACAATTTCTACATAATTTACATCCAGAAAAGAAGAAAATTATAAGAACACAAGAAAAATTAAATAAAAAACTTAACTGCTGTACCTTGCCAGTTGTTTTTAATGAAACTTGTGTGTGTATATATATATATATATATATATATATATATATATATATATATATATATATATATATATATTGTGTGTATTTAGGCAGCATTTTTTCATTCATACATGTTTTATTAAATAATATAGATAAGTGTTGTCTATATGTTTTATGTAAGTTCTTTTCATATCGTCTGATAAGCTTAATAACATTATCATTAAACAATGAAAGGATCACAATATTGATTCATATTTTTTAATCCAATCTTAGCTTTCGGCTTACATAAGCCATTATCGAAGATGACAATTACACAATATATTAAGCAATACACGAACAATAAATTGCTGATAGTCTGTTTTTGTTTACATGGATGATTTCCAAGAAACGATAAACACGTGCATATAAGACGTTGAAAGCGAAAATCGCACCACAGCTCATGACGTCACACATGGCCACGTGAGAGTGAATCCGATGAGTATTGAGTATGGAAAGCCGTTGGTATGAACCAATGGCTTCTGTTACTAATTGTAGACATTTAAGGATATTTGTGAAGATTTCATAGTTTATTTTGTTCAGGTTAGGTTTCAACTGTTTTATGTATATGGCTTCAAGAATTTTTAGTTTTTGTTTATTCTTTTCATGTTTAAGTATAGTTGTGTTTTCGACAAGGATTTTCCGGAATTGTGTATGCGGCCAAGCGTGTTGTTTTAAATGCCTAAAAATGTTAGAGTTATCATATATATATATATATATATATATATATATATATATATATATATATATATATATATATATGTTTAGGATATGTAATGAGGAGAGAAGACTTGGAGAATTTGATGCTCAAAGGACATACTAAAGACAAAAAAGACAGAAGTAAATGGCAAGTAACCTACAACCTTCTGTAAATTTTTTGCAGAGCATGGACTAAGAAGGATAGAGTAACAATAGATAGGAAGCTGTGGAGAGAAAGTGGGCAAAACAATAAACTCTAACAAATCCAGATTGGCGTCCCAAAGACAAATGGTTGTTATACTGCATCACATACTAACAATTCCTGCAGCTGCATCGTTACCAAACTGTATTGGTTTATCATTTTGTATGTGTAGGTGGGGGTGCTCTGCTGGTTATACCCAGACAGAGATCTTGATGTAAGGAGAGCTTATCCCCGGACCCATAGTACTCGCTGCTCCACCATCATCTACCCAGACAGGGGGATGCAATATTTATTAAAGATGAGCTTCCAACGTGCATGCTCTATGTTGGAAGTCTTGTCAGAAATTATTGCTTTATCTCTTATTTTCAACTGTTTTCTCTTGTGGTCAATGTGTGCATTGACGGAATTATAATAAAACTAGACCAACAATTGAATTTACAAGATTCAAGATAGATAATAACAGTAAAGATGTTTTTTTCTTCATCAAACTATGGACTTTTTTCACTGAAATTCACCAAATGCAAGAGCCACTCAAGGTAGAGGGTGACTGAATCAGGTGCGTGCTATGAATGTAAAAAGAGGTGATGGCTTTGATGGATTAATTTGTCTTTTACGGATTATCAACCTTATGCAGATTATCTAAAGCCAGGCAATATTTTGGGATTATAAGAATTTTTTGGGGAAATAATAATGATTTTCTGATACAAGTCTTACTAATTAACCCATATCTGGGGGAGATAAAAGGGAATTCATACCATTCCCAAGGTGTTTTTGTGCCTAAGTGAGTATAATGATCCCAACTGGAATTGGAACTCAGCTCTCTGATTTCTCATTCCAAGGTTACAGAACTTGGTATTCCCAAGTGGCCACCCATCTAGGTACTGACCAGGCTCAACGTTGTTTAACCAGTGATCTTATGAGAACTGGTGTTTTGGCAAGATGTGGCCATAAGCTATGAGGTGATAGGAAGTGAAGATTATAAGCATAAGCAGGATAGATAATGATCGATACTTGATGTAGTCAAGTTTGTAATGTTCAGGGAAACATCCACAAAGTAACAGTTCTTGGGAAGAATCTAAGGTGAACCTCCTCCTAACAATTGGAATATGGAGTAAATGAGGTTGATTTGACTCTTTGGATGTAGCATGGCATTTCCTAGCTGTAATGGTCTGAACTGGTGAAAGTAAACAATGGAACTCATCTGAACCTATTGCTATATCGAGTCAGGGTTGAGGCATAAATAATTTCTGCTTTTCTTTATCAAATTTATTCTTCGAAAAATAAAGTACAATTATATTTTATTCAGTTATAGATTAATCATTATTTGTAATGACGTGTTGCCATTATCTGGCAGCTCTTTGATAGCTTCTGAGTAAAACATTTCAATAAAATCTTGAGACTGGTTTTCATTAGAGAAAATTTTCCCCATCAAAGCATTTTGCATCAGTCTTAAAAAGGTAATAATTGCCTTTGGATGGGCAGGTGAATATGGGTGGTGTAGAATCCAATGCTTTCCTTATGATATTCTCACTGTATGTGGTCTTGCGTTACCATGGAGGAGTACAAGATGTTTCCTTTAATCCATTGTGTATGCTGCCATTGTGGTACAAAAGCTAAGGTAACTTAGTGTACTCGAATTTTATTCTTAACTGCCATGTATGGTTAGTAATTACAATGAAGTCTCAATAAAAATAAAATAAATATAAAAATGAAATATACAAGCAAAAAATATAAAGAATTAAAATTAAAATTAGGCATTTGTGTTTTCCTTTAAAACTCTTACCTCTTTCTTTTCCCCTCTCTCTCTTTCTCTTTCTCTCTCTCTCTCTCTCTCTCTTAACTTCTCTCTATATACTTCTCTCACAACTAATGAAAAGGCAACCCTCAAATAGAAAGAGAAAGAAGAAAAGACTGAACTCATCTGAAAAATGCCAGAAGTAGATAGAGAGAGAAAGAGCCATAGATAGATAGGTAGATAGATATTATAGTAATGGAACAGCAGGCCTGGTTTATTGATTCATGCCTTTCTTAAGAGTGTTGAATCATTTTGTTGAAATGTCAAATAGCTTCATTTTTCATTCTATTAATCCTGCCATATATATTTCTACGTGTAATGTACATGCGTCTGTTTTGTGATAGCTGTGATGTGCACAGAGTGTGTATGTGTAGGTTTTCAAGAGTATGTTTTGCGGTGGGGTCTGGTCTGTGTTTATATAATGTGTAGCATGTTTGAGTGTGTGTGAGTGGTGTGCATTCTTGTGAAAGAGTGCATGTGAATATGTGGAGGGGAGAGAAAGAGAGTCTGTGTGTGTATGTATGTGTGTACAAACTATAGCAATAACTTAGATATATTCAGTGGTAAAAATCAAGAATTGTACACATGTGTTCCTTACAAGATGTAAATGTCTGTGTTTATATAATGTGTAGCATGTTTGATTGTGTGTGTGAGTGGTGTACATTCTTGTGAAAGAGTGTGTGTGAATATGTGGAGGGGAGAGAGAGTAAGAGTGTGTGTGTATGTATGTGTATACAAACTATAGCAATAACTTGGATATTTTCAGTGGTAAAAATCAAGAATTGTACACATGTGTTCCTTACAAGATGTAAATGCCTAATTAAGCATCTATAACTATTTCTCTACATCATTGTGTAAACACTGGACTCCACCTGAATTCATGGTCTTATATATTTTGAAAACAAATCTGTCTTTTCTCACTGCAATATCAATATGAACACACTTATGTTAAGAGTAAGAGCAGAAAAAATATATAATAACATACATATGTTTATATATATATATATTTAAAAATTGTGTATTTAGTCAGCAATCCTCCTTTTATGCAAGTTTCATTAAATATGACAGACAAGTTGCTTTGATTAAGTTTTTTATACAATTTCTCATGTGATTTTTAATTTTTTTTCTATCTTTCTTTTCACTAGATAAATTATATAAAAACTGTCCAAATGTTTTTTCCTGAGCGCTTTCAGCTATGTTTAGACATTTTTAAGGTTGAAATGTATTAACTGTTAACAAGAAATAGTTTGTTATATGTATGTATTTATATAATGTTTTCATTTACAAAACATGGTCAACATATTGTGTCTATGTTCATAGTTGATATTATTAAGTGTTGTTTTTTTTTGTTTTTATTAATAAGGCTTCCATTATTTTTCGCCTTTTTTACATATAGACAATGCAGTTATATTTGTATTATCAACAAGAATGTTACGAAGGGAGGCACGGTGGAGTAATGGATAGTGACTCGAATTGAGGAATCAGAGAGCTGAGTTCGAATTCCAGTCAAATCCATTACATTTACTTACGTGCTGGGGAAAGGTATGAATCCTCTTCTTCTCCCACCAGCTATGGGTAAATAGAACAGACTGGATTCTATAGCTTTCGATGTTAACTGGTCTACTGCAGAAAGAAATGACAACCTACTGCGGGAAAAAATCTGCTTCATCAGGCATGTATCGAAAGATACATGATTACCTAAGTGTGTATTACACATGGCACATAACTGACTGATGTTATGAATAGGATCCAGTAAGTTTCCATGAGTATTTAAATGAGACTTAATTGAGCTATGGTCAGAAAGATGTAGTGTGAGTCTTCTTGTTAAACATGTTGTGGTGTGGCCTATATAATTGTTTAGGAATTTTGATTGATCAAGAATACAATTCCTTAATTGACATTTAAATTCATAAATAATATTTGTTCTGTTTAATTTTGATCTAAGAAGTGAATATTTGTGAATTAATATATAGTATTAATACAAATATAAAATTTGTCACTTAGCTGATTGATGTTGTATTCAGCAATCCAACTCCAGAGTTTCGTAGACAAACATCTTTATAATCATTTGGTCCACATGTCAGGAGGTATCAACAGCAGTGTGGACCTATAACTCACGAGTGCATGGTAACTGTCAGTTTTATGTTGCAAGCAAACTTCAAAGCATAATTTCTATGTTCATTCTATACTTGCCTATATCCCCCAATGCTCTAACTCCTATGCTGGACATTGTGCCCACATAAATGTAGCAAATTTTAATCAATATATACAGGGCAAGGGTTTCACCCCCCCCCCAAATCTATGATATGGGGCCCCCAACTTTACTGCATCTCAATTTTCATAACATACTATTCATATAAAATACAAATTTTATTGTAATTTAATTATATACAATAATAGATCATATATAATATAGGTGAACAATTCAACTTGAAAAATAGTAAATAAATACAATGTATCTGTTGAAACCTAGGGAAGGTTACTGAATAGAATAATCACATGAAGGCTGGTAATGAATGATAATACTTAGGACAAGAACAACACATATAAGATTTGCCAGTAGCACGTAGAAGAAGTAATCAACTGTTAAAAGTGAGTCAAGTGAATTCCACAATGAATCTTCAACTGCAGGATATCTACTAACCGCCCCACATAGTCAGATGTAGCACAAGGCCAAATTTAATGTTGGGTATCTGAGCCTGTATGCTCGGCAAAAAATTCCCCGTAGACACTGTGTAAAACAGGGTCGGGTAGCTGTTTCCTGAGACAAGACTCTGCCCTTCGACATAGCCTCGCTGGGTATCCTCTCTGTCTGGAGGCAGAGAGTTTTGACCAGCATAACTGGAGACGAATCTTCAACTGCAGATGAATATACAGTATTTTCTACTGTATTTATGTGAATGGGGACATACCCATTATCGTCCGTAGGTATGGTACAACAGTATATAATACAAATTAGAGACATCTCATAATATATCATTCCATCTTAAACAAATGAACAATGTTTTGTGGTCATTTTTAGCATCAATTTGAGATCTTTCTTGTTAAAAATCTTTGCAATCATCCTTTAATTCAGTTGTGCTTAGTTTAATTTGTAATGTTGTAAATACGTTACAAATTAAACTAAGCACAACTGATTTCAATGTAGGAAGAGAAAAAGCAAATGCTGAAAAAAGTGAGGGTCAAAAAGTACTGTCTGGGGCCTCGAATCAGGCTTTGGCCTCCCTGGTTGGGTGTTTGAGGGTAGTATGCACTAGCCCTGAATATGTATATTATTATTCTATGTGCTGTGTCTCTTCAGGATGTGGGCAGTCATAGTTCTCCACAACTTTTTAGCCTGGGGTCCATGAACCCCGAGGGAGCTTCATGTCTGGGTTTCAAGGGGGCCCATGAGGATCAGATAAAAATTAATATTTCGATTCATTATACAGATCCTTGTCCCAGTTAATGGTTTCCCATTGAAAGAAATAAAAGAAAATGCATCCTGCCACTGCTTGAAAGAAATTGCACCCATCCACTACTTACGGTGCCAAATGCTAGGCAGCTTTTGACTTGCTGTTGGATCCCTGATTACCATGTAAATGGAGTCATCATTCTCTGCATGACCGCCATTATTTGCAACTTCATAAGAGCAAGGGATAATTCTCATTTTCCATGATTCATAATGGCTTGATTATCTTCTCGTATACTGGTTTGAATTAATTGACCCCAATTTCTTTCAAGTATGGCCGTCTGAAAAGTTACATGTGTGCAGTGTGCATGAGGGTGCAGTCAGGAGAAATGCATGTACAAATGTTGTGAAAAACCAATCAGACTATTAGTACCTGCTTGTCAGTCTGTCTATGAAGGGCTAGTTTTTGTAGGGGTCCATGACTCAACGGGTATGTTACTAAATAAGTCTGTGTCTCAAAAAAGGTTACGAACCACTGCTCTAAGCAATATTTGTCATTTTGCTATCTCTCTTAATCTCTGTTCTGCCAAACATTTATACAAGCCCATTAGGTAAGTCATTCACTGTTTTCCTCTGTCCGCCTTGACTTCAGTATATCGTGGGATTGTTAAATTTTCCAAGCACTGTTTTTGTCATTATGCACCCTAAACATTTCAATTGTCTCTTTCTCATTCTAAGCATAAGTGTACTTTTTGTTTCCATTTTCTTTAAGACATCATAGTTGCTCATATATTCCAGCCACAGAATTCTCAGCATCCTCCTGTGGAACCATATTTCTGATTTCATTGACTTTATCAAGGTAAATATGGAGATTTTATTTTGTAATACATATATATATATATATATATGTAATGTTATTCACAAACAGGTTGTTTCACTGTATCACAGCTCATGAGTGTGGCTAGATATCAAATTGTCTCAAGCAGGGATCGAAACCCCTAAGCTACCAGTGCCCGGTTGAGAGGAAGGCTAATTTTTACATACTTATTCTTCAAATAAACATGTAAATGAACGACAGGGCTCCATTCATGGAAGAGCTTTGCAGTATTAGCAATAGTAGTCATGGATTACAAATATGCGCTTTCTCCCAAGAGTGCTTGACCAGAATTAAATTCTTCAGGGGTATATATATATATATATATATATATATATATATATATATATATATATATATATATATATATTCTGTTTACATGCTAGTTTTATAGATACAAATATTTAAGTAAATGCTTGGTTTATAATAAACAGTATTAACTAAATTTACATGTCTGAATAATTGTTGGACTTAGTTCATTTCATAATATATATATATATATATATATATATATATATATGTGTGTGTGTGTGTGTGTGTGTGTGTGTGTGTGTGTGCGTGTGTGTGCGTGTGTGTAAAGGTTTCAGATAGAGTATATCTGTAAAAGGACAATATGAATAAAGAGGAAAACTTATTTTAGCTGAGGGACATTTGCTTTGATAAAGTCCCTCAAAGGATGAAATGTCAACTCAGATAAGTTTAGGTTTTGTCTCTCTTCCCTCTTTCTCTCTCTCTCTCTCTCGCTCTCTCTCTCTCTCTCTCTCTCTCTCTCTCTGTATATATATATATATATATATAAATATATATATGTGTGTGTGTGTGAGTGTGTAATATCTGTCTATCTCTCTCTATATATTTTTATATACATATATATATATATATATATATATATATATATATATATATATATATATATATATATATATATATATATATGCATAAAAGACATGCAAACAGTCACAAAAATAGACCTAATGACTAAAAAATCTGTGTTTCTCATGTCTGCCAACTGTGTGTCAAATATTTTAATTGTTTAAGCCATGTAAAGGGCCACATCTATGCAAAGCACTACTACATCTAGCAATGATATCTTCTGATGGTCATACACAAAAAGCCATCATATATATATATATATATATATATATATATAGAAAGAGAGATTAATTAGTTTTGATCTCAATTGTAAGGCCCATAGAACTAGAAGGTCCAATTTTGCTATAGTAGCAAATACACACACACATATATATATATATATATATACATGAAATAGATAAATATAGAACATTGCCAACAGAATATAGGGAAATAGGTATTTGATATTAATATATATATATTATGTATTAATATATGTATATATATATATATATATATATATATATATATATATATATATACATACACACACACATGCTCACACACACACAGACACACACACACACACACACACACATATATATATATATATATATATATATATATATATATATATATACTGGCAAGGTTAATTAGTGTTCTGGGATTAAATTGGCTTCTGGGATGATCATTAGCCTTTTGACTTAATTTGACTTTCTAAGGAATACACTTAAAATTGCAGCTAAACAAACACAGTGGGCATAGAAAAGGCTCAAGATATGAAAGAGGAAAAAAGCAGACAACATGTCTGCCTGTCTACTTGATACTGCCAACTTCCAAAACATTTTACTTTACTTGTCAAGATTAAAGTGTATCACCTGCTCTTTCTCTTTTGAAAGCAGGCATTTATCTGGATAATTCAATTCAGCCTTGTCTAATTTCCAGTTTGATTTTCTAAACAAAATATCTACACATTAAAAAAAAGAAAAAAAGCTTATTTTAGAAGAAAATGATATCTATCTATCTATCTATCTATCTATCTATCTATCTATCTATCTCAGTCTGTTCATAGCTATCTATCTATCCATCTAACTATCGCTTTATGATCATTATCTATGTCGGTTTTTTATATCTATCTATCTATCTATCTATCTATTTATGTCAGTTTGCTCATATCTGTCTATCTTTCTGTCTATCTATGTCAGTTTGTTCACATCTATATATGTCAATCTGTTCGTATCTATCTATCTATCTATCTATCGGTCTATATAGGTTTGTTCATATCTATCTGTCTATGTATCTGTCAGTTTGTTAATATCTATCTATCTATCTAGCTATCTATCTATCTATTTTAAGTTATCTTCTGTTTATATGTTAACAAATATTTAAGTAAATGCTCTGTTTATAATAAACAGTATTAACAACATTTACTGGCCTGAATGACCAATAAATTTTCATAGAAATCATCAGGAATTGAACCTGTATCCTACATGGAACCGTCATATAGCCTGACATGCTATACCAATTTACCTACAGAGGAGTGTCTCGTTAGCAAGATCGATTTTACTGCTTTTAAAAAAACTACAATTTTCCGTGATTTTGGAAGACATATTTCTATGAAATTTCTCAGACATTCAGGCTGATAAATGTTGTTAATGCTGTTTATTATAAACAGAGCATTTATTAAAATATTTGTATCTATAAAAATAACGTAAAACTTAAAATAATTGTTGGACTTTGTCCATTTCGTATCTATCTATCTATCTATCTATCTAATCCCTGCCCACTCTTCCATTACAATAATATCTATCTATGTATTTTTTATTTTTAGTCATTTCGAATCTCACCATGTTCAATTTGTCAGGAAGGAGACTTCTTGATGTTATCAGAATGGATTGAGTCTGGGGCCCTTGCCAAATTTCAGGAGTTCTTTTTTTATCAGAACAGAGTGAGTTTTTCAAGCTTCCGTACCATCGTAATCACCATTAGACTCATCTAACTCTTTCTGAAACCTCTGCACTGTCCTTAGATTGACACCTAAATACTCTGAAATATTTGCATTGGAGCCTCCAGCACAAATGCCAAGCAGTACAGCATGCCGTTTCCAAATTTCTGGTGAAGTGAATTGCGTCATAATGCTCTTTTTCTCACAGATGGTGCCCAACAGACCCTACTATACTGTGCCGTCAACAAAGTTAAAAAGAAACAATGTGAATATACAAAATAAGAATATGAAATGACACCAATTTACCCATCGCACACAGTATATATGATATATATGTGATTTCTCCTACAGAGGGAGACCCAGGTTCAATTCCTGTTTTATTAAGAGTTTTTGAAACCACAGACTGACAGATGTAATGCACAAGTAAAAATAAAAATGGGATGTCTATTTCAAATAGGAGTACCCACTATAATATTTGAAGTAATAAAAATTTGGGATTAAAAATAAAATCTATTAATTGTTTAAAAATATATATATCCAATAGTTCAAGAAAATTTCAAGTGATTATCTTGTTAAGAAGAAATGGAAGCTGAGAAGAGCCATGGTTTTTACATCCTGGAGAGACATGGCTTAAGAAGAAAATATGATAAATTTTATTCCAGTAAGAATGTTTGTAATAGATACCTCTAGAAATTTGCTAAAAAAGTGGCTACATTTAATAAATAGAAAAATATATACATATATACCCCTCCTCCCAAATATTCAACAACAACAACATTTACTCACTTTCCTTTATTAGGCATTAAATTACATCACTTAGCATCCTCCATAGTTTATCTTGACTTTCACAATTAACCTGAAGAATATTTCTTAATTCTTGACTGGAATTCAAACTCATCTCTCTGATACCTCAATCCGAGCTGCTATCCACCACTCCACAATGCCTCTTATTATATATATATATATATATATATATATATATATATATATATATATATATATTATTTTAAGACATTTTTTATGTTTATACATTTTTTTTTATAGCTTTTACCGATTGAGCCACAGAGGAGCGTTTCGGTTAGCAAGGTCGATTTTACTGTTTTTAAACTACAATTCTCCATGATTTTCTCTCGTACATTCATATCTGCTCGATGCGTATCCAAATGTAAACAAATGATGTCACACATTATGAAATGGACAAAGTCCGACAATTATTTTAAGACATATATTTAAATATTTGTATCTATAAAAAGAATGTATAAACATAAAAAATGTCTTAAAATAATTGTTGGACTTTGTCCATTTCATAATGCGTGACTATTTATAAATGCCGGTCAAGGACGGATTATGGGTAGCAAAGTCTATTGTCTTATCCTAACAGTTATAACAAAGGCAGTAAAGGTTATATTTCAAATTATTATAGGGAGCCATTGAGTAGAAATAATTGTGGATCTGAATGCCATTATTTATAGCTATTTTTATTGTGGTGTTTCTTAACTGTTTACTCATTATTTATTACTGATTATTATTAATTGTTGTTGATTATTATTACATTTACTTGTGTTTATGTGTGCATTTGTACTTTTATTAATTTGTTTATTATTTGCTTAATTTATTTATTTAGATTTTTGTTTATTTTAATGTTTTTTTCAGTGGTTGGTCATCTTATTTGTTTAGTTATAAGCAGTTGTCTGCAGCATATTACGTTATCTGCATTGTATGTAGTGCATATATTTGCATTTTTCATGGTGGTATTTTGCAAGGTATTCATTTTTAGTTTCATGATTTTTAAGTAACGTAATAAAAATTTGTTTTTGTGTCTGCATTTTGAAATCAGTTTTGATCATTTCATTAGTAATTTGTGTTTGTCTGGGATGGTGATTATAGCCATTTTTTCATTCAGAGAACCTATGAAGTTATTGTTGTAGATTGATTTTACATATAATTTATCTCTGATATTGAGAACTTTTATCTGTAAATATAGCATAACTTAAAACTATATACATACATATATATATATATATATAAAACTATATATATATATATATATATATATATATATATATATATATATATATATATATATGTATAGATATAAAAATATAAAAGGGAACATTGAAGTCAACACTTAGAGGTGACAGGCTGTTTCATGCAAGATGTCAGGCCATGCTTAATCTCTAATATTGAGCACTTTATCCCATAAATATAGCACACCTTTCTTCATATATATATATATATATATATATATATATATATATATATATATATCTGATGCAATGAGAATGAAAATAATATATAAATTCTAATGTTCACAGCATTAATTCAAAAGAGGGCTTGATACCGATAGCAGAGCAATAATTATCTATTATAATTTTTTCATATAGACAAAAGCAATTTACTCACTACAAAAATGCTACTTTGTTTCAGTGCATTTCAATTGCACTTTGACTGGTGAGAACCAAAATGGCTATGAACAATTCTGTTTGTAAGCAAGCTGTATGTGAAACATCACTTCCTTTTTTCCATTTGTTCTCACCAGTCGAAGTACAATTGAAATGCATTGAAACGAAATTGCATCTTTGTAGTGAGTAAATTGTTTTTGTCTATATGAAAAAATGATTATAGATAATATATATATATATATATATATATATATATATACATATATATATATATATATATATATATATATATATATATATATATATATATATATATATATATATAAATAGATAGATAGATGCATATAAATATATATAGAGATATATATATAGATATATACATATAGTAGTGGCATTCTACCAGTTTGCACCACTTCAGGAAAACCAATTCTTAAAATTCTAAAAGCTTAGCAAACTGGTTTTCGGATTATCCAAAAATAATCTTATATATTAATAGCCAATATATAATAGTTCAAAATATAGTTAATACCATTGCTGTTAGTTCTGTGGAAGCTGAAAGAGCATTTTCTGTGATGAACTTAATTTATTCTGACAAAAGAAATTATCTTGAAGCTAAAGATGTGGCAAATCTTCTAGTCATAAATTTGATAGGTCTTCCATTAGATCTTTGGAACTGCAGTGATTCAGCGCAAGTGTGGCTAAGAAACCATAACACAGATGATAACACTAGATTCAAAAAACATCATACTTCTGAACAGAAATATGATGAGAACAGAATTTAAATCTTAATAGTGTTCTATTAAATTATCAAAATAGTTTAATTCTTTTTGATACTATAAAGGGATTTGTTTCCATTCTCAGATTGAAAAGAAAATAAGCAGAATAGTTTCCTAAAGATGACCTGCCTTTATAGAACTGGTTCCTGGAAATTTAGGATGCCATTATACATATATATATATATATATATATTTGAAAAAATTATATCAACTGATTATCCTTTGGTATCTTCAGGCAATCTGGATCGCCTGAATATACCAAAATTAAAATAATTAGGAAGAACAGTAAGATTTATAATCCAGTGTTCTTAGCAATTATTTTTATTTAAAAAAAACAGTAGAGCATAATATTATAATAATTTTCTTTTTTAAAAATATGATTCCTACATGGCACAGAAGTTTCTGTTTTAAAACTGAAACTAAATTTATAAGTTTAATTTTTCATAATTCAATTTATAAATTGAGTTTCAGTTTTGTAACATAGGAATTCTATGTCCTGATGGAATCATATTTTTAAAAAAGAAAATAATTATAATATTATATATATACATACATACATATATATATACATACATATATATATATATATATATATATATATATATATATATATATATATATATATATATATATATATATGGCTAAATATATATACATATATATATATATATATATATATATATATATATATATATATATATATATATATATATATATATATATATGTTGGACCGGGTGATGAATAATTCTCAGTACAACCAACTTCTTCAAGTTCTTGGTGGTACTCTTTTAATAAATATTTTTTTTTATATTTGACTAGTTTGTTGCGGGGGTGGATGTTTTTTTTTTTGGTTAGGTACTGAACGTTTCAACAAAACAATGAATACACTTGTATACAAGTGTTTTCATCATTACTACACATCTTGTACTTTACAAGAACAGACGTGAAGAGAAGTTCTGGAAGTATTTATAGATGGGGGAAAAAATAAGTTTTTTATCTCTTAGGAAATAAAGATGGTACTTGTTGTTGTAACTTTGTGTGGGTGTTATCTTGTCACACCAATTTAAAGAGGTCGTTCTGTTAAAGCAGCTGAGCATCAAGGGGAAGTGAATATATTTAGCCCATCATCTTCATTGCGAACCTTTTCAGCATGTTACACCAAAGAGATACCTTTTTTCCTGGAAGATCTTTATCAATAAAACATGAATCTCTGCCTCCTGCACCTCAAGAATTCACACTGTCTTTATTTCGTATTTCGGGATTTTTGTTCTAGCAATCAAAGAGTATTTTGACACAGAATGTTGTGGCAAATGTGTCAATAGAACTAATAATAAAATAATAAAACTGTTGTGGTAGGATCCACCTAATTTGCATAGTGGAGTACCGATCATATAAATATGGTTGGTACCGGGAAGAGAGGGGAGGAATCAGGAGATTCAACCAGAGACTCTGCCCGACTGCGACTCAGTCAACAAATTCTCCAGGAACGCTCTTCCCAGGAATATACAAAAGACTGTATGTAAATATTGTGTACACTTTCTTGTTTCAATACATTTTGTTCTACGTACATTTTGTGTTGCATTATTATTCCATGCATTAGTCAAGTTTCAACAAAAACCAAACATGTTTCACCTAAAAAAAGCAATAATAAAATCAAGTAAAACTTCTTTTGTTTTTTTTTAATCATTTCACACCAAGCAAGGTAGTAAAGCCACTAAGTCACAAGGTGTTACTGAGTGAAAAAAAATTAAGAAAAAGGAGAAGCATTATTAAGAAGCAAGAACAAAAGAAGAAGAAGAGGAATGAAGAAGACCGTAGATAGTGATTGGCATTGCATTTAAATTTTTGAAGATCAAAGTTATTTGGAAGGCATGAAGCTGGAATAAAGTTCCACAAGCGAAAAATTCCATAGGACTTACAGTTACATTTAGCCATTTCAACTGTAAATTAGTGAGACCCTGTTGCCAATCTAGTAGTGCACTTACAATTCATAAAGTCTTGGTACCATAGCAGAAATTTCATCAGAGCAATCACCATGAAAGTATTTATAGCAAAGGCACAGGGAAGCTGCAATGGGAAAGTGACTTTTTGTGATGTCAAGGAACACTCGTTGCCACTTTTGTGATGCCAGCAAATAGTCGTTGTCACTTTTGTAATACTCACTGTAGTAGAGACTTTGTAATCGCAGATATCACTATAGTACACAGTTGAACAATACTGGCATCAAATGCCTTTGAATAACACTTGCACTAGTAGTACTTGCTCGATAATACTCGCTTGAATAGTAACCACTGAATGGTAATCCATATTGTGATCAGTATAGAGAAGAGTGTAGAGAAGAGAATTGCAAACTGTATAGTAATAGAGGATAGAGTAGAAATAGGGATCTGAATATTAATAGAGGATAGAATAGAAATAGCGATCTGAATAATAATAGAGGATAGAATAGAAATAGGGATCTGAATAATAATAGAAGATAGGATAGAAATAACGATCAATTAGACATCATGTGACTTCCTACTTATATGTTTCCTCTATGGTCACGTGATCTATTTAATTCAATATTGAGATCAACTGTATTTGCTCACTGGCGATGTATGTTCAAACTCAAGTGTCGGCAGCAACACTTTATTCTTATATAACATGACTGAAGCCAAGATGTCAGGTCAGGACCAATAATATTGCAGATTCTTCTTTGGATGTTATCAAGGATCTCTAAATATGTAGCAGTAAAGCCAATGTGTAAGATAGATTTTGGAGTGAAAAAAATTGACTAACCTGACACAGTGAACAAACTTTCTTAGCAGTAGACCTAGCAATTGATTCAATATAATCTTTTCACTTCATGTTACCTGAGAATGTTAGCCTGAGAAGCTGAAATGAGTCATTCTCTTGGAGGTTAGCATCAGATACTTGATAAAAAGATTATTTCACAGTATTAGATAAAAAAGTAGATTATCTCAAATCATCAGATAATAAAGACAATCAAGTCAAAGTAGTAGATAGAAAAGGAGATTATCTCAAAGCATCAGATAAAAAAGATATTTCAAATCATCAGATGAAAAAAGGAGATTATCAGATCATCAGAAAAATAGATTATCTCAAAGCATTGGATAAGGAGTTTATCTTAAAGCATCAGATAAAAAAGAGATTAACTCAAATCATCAGATAAAATAGGCAATCATCCCAAAGTACCAAATAAAAAGATTATTACAAAGCATCAGATAAAAAAAAGATCAGATAAGAAGGGGATTATCTCAAACTATCTGATAAAAGGATGATCTCAAAGTAACAGATCAAAAAGGCAATTATCTAAAACAAGAAAAATGTAAATAATTTTGAACAATTTCATTGAATATTAACAGAATATAAAATACAACATCAAATATGAGGATAGCCTAAAATTTATTCAATCACAAAATATCAGGCAAAGAACATCATTTAAAACTAAAAGAATAAAAAATAATTTAATTAGCATAAATTAAAATCAAATCATCTTAAGTCTCATCTAAAATCTTTCAATTTTCCATAAAACTTAAATTATTTTCTTTGCATCAGCTAACAAAAAAAATATTTTTGTGTACCAATGAAATAAATCTTGCCAGCAAAGATATTTAAATCTTTGCCAGCTGGAGCAGAATTATTTTGTTTATTTGAGTGCATTGATGCTCACAAACAGAGAAATATGCATATTTGAATCCGGTGTTGCTTTCAAATTATTTAACATTTTCTTTTTATGAAAACCATATGAATATTTTCAGTTGACCCCGGTTCTATCTTTATATTTTCAGTGGAATTTGGAAATATTTTCAATAAATGGCAATGTTTTTAACATTCAGATGTCTCAAATGAACAGTGTTTGTATAATATACTTACTGCCAAGGGGCACCTTGAGGTGGTGTAATGATTAGTGAGCTTGCCTCGCTAGAACAATTATGACTGAGTAGTGAGTTCGATCCTCACTGTGCTCCATACTTTCAGCCTTGTGCCACATCTAAGCTACGCTTGAAAGATCACTATACTTACTGCCAATGATATGAGAATACAATGGTATGAGTTACTCTTCTGCTTAATCTCCTGAATTTAGGCCAAGATTTTCCTCTTGACCATGTAATGTCTGTTTCACTGTATAGTCTAGAACAGGGGTCGGCAACCTTTTGGAGAGAGCAAGTGGGCCAGGGACCTATGCAGTGTTTCAGAAGACAGCCATAATATTAAATTTTTTTTACCTCAGACCACTCCGTCTAGAAGGATGCCTGGAGGTTTAATGAAAAGACAACAAAGTTTGATCAGTTTCTGATTAATACCTTGAAGCAAACCACTTTTTCTCTCCAATCATTGCTGGTGCTCCATCTATGGTTACTCAAATAAGCTTTGATGAAAAAGATTCATTTTGTTTATTCATTTCATCATCTGTTCCAGTGATAATGTCCTTCAAAGCAATTAATTGTACAAATTCTTCAGCAATATCAAATGTTGCTGTTAGCTTCTTCACAAACACTTCAAGGTGACAAGAGTCCATCATATCTGTGGTTTCCTCAATAGCAATAATACTCCAGATTTTAAAAAAAATGTCCTCCAGTCTATTTCTGACATTTGTTGCCAGTTTTTCAATTCACCTTGTTAGTGTTCTTGCCGATGAGCTGATCACAGAAAATAATTCCCTTTTTTTTTCTGGACAAATAACACCCACTACCTTTGTTATATTCTGTGCTAATAGGAATATATACTTGAAAAACACGGTAGATAGAATAAGTAAAGGTTTATTGTAAAAACCAGTACAATAAGAATAAAGGTAATAGTTATGCACACGGTCATCGCAAGTCAATCTAGTAGTGAATGATACTATTGGAAGGTCAGTAGTTCTCAAGTAAGTCTAAGGCATACTCAACAGATCCCAGCTAGTCAATATTTACTAGCCCCCCCCATGAGGGTAGATGGGGCACAAGGCCGAGTTTAACATGGGTTTTCTGAGCCCATAGGCTGAGCCAAAAAATCTCCGTAGAACCCACATAAATGGGATTGGGTCAGTCTACTTCCCCAAACGAGACTCTGCCCTTCGGTGGAGCCTCATCCGGGTTTCTCTCTGCCCGAAGGCAGAGAGTTAGACTGTCTAGCTGGAACAGATCCCAGCTAGTATATTTATCCACCACCCCCACGAGGGTTACATGTGGCACAAAGCCGGGTTTAATGTGGGCTTTCCGAGCCCATAGGCTCGGCCAAAAATATTCCAAATTTGAATGCGTATAAACGGGTTCAGGATCAGTCTACCTCTCCGAACGAGACTCTGCCCTTCGGTGGAGCCTTGCCCAGGTTCCTCTCTGCCTTTGGGCAGAGAGTTCGAATGTTTAGCTCCACAGCTAGCCTCTGTAGTCTGTTGACTTACAGATACTTATAGGTAATTACTACCTATAGTGTAGTCACTCATGGGGGTGACAGGTTATTCCATTATATCAACCATCAATATGGATTCTTTGAAGAACTCTTCATCATTAAAAGGTTTCATCCTTTCTGCAATTAGTTTTGATACTTCAGATCTAGCACAAGTGATTCAGTTATTTTCTTTAAGCTTTCTAGTGAAAAACGATGACTGCTTTGTTAAATCCTTTCTCAGCCATGTCTTCTCATGCCTTTCCAGTGAAATTGTTTGTTGAAAATGATTATGATGAGTTTCATAGTGCTGCTTAATATTTGAAACTTTCTTTATGGTAATGGTTTCTTGACAAATTAAGCAAACACATTTTCTGAAATGCTCAATGAAAAAATAGATAAGGGTCTAGCTTTCATTAAAATTTCAACACTCAAAATCTGCTTTTCTTTTCTTAGTTTCCATGAGCTTGTTTTTGTTTGCACAAAAAAGACTTCTGGGAAAAAAGAAAGAAAAATAAGTAAGTAATTGAGTTGAGTTACAGCTAAGTTGGCCAGACAAAAATCCTTTGTGGGCCAGGCAAAAATCCTTTGATGGCCAAACAAAAATCCTTTGAGGGCTGGACAAGAAACCTCTGTGGGCCAGACAAAAATCTTTAGTGGGCCGGATGTGGCCTGGGGGCCAGGGGTTGCTGACCCTTGGTCAAGATTGATAGTGAAGATGTAGGGACTGAGAGTATCACTTTGTAGGACACCAACAATGATGTCAAAGGGTCCAGTTTCACTCGTGAGATTACCCTGGTGCTCTGGTCATAGTGTACAAAATGAGACTGAATTGACAAAATTGTCAGGAATTCCATATGCCTTCAAGATCTTCCCTCTATGTATGTTGTCAGTACTGTTTCCAGGTTGTTCATTTTTACACCTTCTATGATTCTTTAATGGTTTGGCTTTTCTCCTTCAATTTTATTATTATGTTTTTTATAATTTTTTCAAGATTATCAGTACAACTATAACTTAATTTTAGTGTATTTTTAATAATAATATTAATTATATTATTCAACTTATTAAATATTATTAATTTTTTAATAAAATTTTAAATAAACACCTAAACCTAAATAAAAATAATAGTAATTTCAAAATGGAAATCAATAATTTTGATAATAAATTATGTAATTGTAGAAATCCCATAAAGTGTCCATTGGAAAATAAATTTCTTACGGAATCTATTGTTTATCAATGCACTATTTCATCTACTGAAAACCCAGATATTAAGAAATTTTATATTGGAAGCACAAAAACTTTTTAAAATTAAGATGGTACCAACACATTTCTTCCTTTAACAACAATACATACCATAACCAAACATCCCTATCCAAATATTTTTGGTATTTTAAAAGAAATCAATAAAATCCCCACAGTAAAATGAAAAATATTAAAAAATACGAGAATGTGTAAGTCCTTAAATGACCCATTCCTCCCTGTGTTTACATGAAAAGCAACATATTAAGTTTCCAAAAAATAATGATTTATTAAATCAATGTAATGAACTAGCTGTAATATGTAATAATTGTATAATGTTTATGTTAAAATATAGTTAATGATTTTTTCATAAAAAATCTAAGTATTACAATTATATATCCATTATTTTATTATATATAATGGTATATGTAATATTGATTTAATTTCTTGATTTTTTAATTCTAAATATTGCCATGCATTAAAGCCCAATGAATAAAATAAGTATTGTATTTTAGGTTCAAAATTATATAAAAATGTTTTAATCATGCCAGCGAACCCGTTAAGATAGTTCTAAAGTATATATAAAAATAATTTTAAAAAAACAAAAATTAACCTATTGTTAGAGATATACATATCTCTTGGACTTTTTCTTCATAAAATTAAATGTATATTCTTAACCAGATGTATAGTGTTGCATCTTAATATGACAGTTCCCATAGACATGTATGAATACCACCCCAACATCTAACCTATACTTTTAACTTTTCTGCTTTAGCTTTGACCTGACTTTTGATTGGCCAAAAGAGATATACCCATAAGATTTTTAAATCCTCCTTCTTAACTCTTTAATAAGCAAGTGTATTGTTTTCTGTTTTCAAAAGTAAATCATTTTCATCATAAGTTACCAAACATTGCCTGGTGACGGGATAAAATTTTAAGTCCCAAAACATAGAAATTTCTGTGTCGCAATGTAAAATATTTTTAATAAAAATATCATTAAAAATATTATGTTCTAGGTTGTAATGAGCACTTTTTAAAAAAAGTAAATTGTAAAGAACTGTGGATTCTAAATCTCTTTGTTCTTTATTTTCATTTGGATATATATATATATATATATATATATATATATATATATATATATATATATATATATGTAAATGTATGTATATATGTAAATTAAAGAAAAAATATGTATATTAAAGAAAAACCAAAACCGTTGGTGGAACCAATGGACAACTTGCCAAATACTCTTAAACGATATAAAACCTCGAATAAGGACAGCAATAAGAAAAAAAAGTTCTGAAGGCAAGCATCTACCTATTCAGTAAAGTGCTCAATGCCTAGATTATCTAGACAGATCAAAAACGCTTGATGACATTAATTCCTATGAAAGGATGGTCCTAGTCGTAACCAGAGTTTCACACATTCAAGTTGCCTGAAGATTACATGTTTGGAAGAGTGTTGTCTTTCTTCAGGACAACACCAGACCTCAAGTCACTTTGTATTCCTGGGATGTTCTAATACATCAAACTACTTGTACATTTAGATTAACAGTTATTTGAATCCATACAAAATTCAGTTAATGAGAGGAACTTCAAATATCTGAAAGCCTAGAAAAACCCACTTAGACCAGTTCGTCACCCCAAAAGATGCCAAATTTTGGGAGGATGGAATCATGAAGCAGCCTCAAAAGGTCATATGTGGCTGAATAGATTTATGTACAAATATAAAAATATTGTCTTTGAAATACACTTAACAAAACGTTAACAAACTTTTGTTTCAATCTGTAGGGAAATAAAAAGAAAACAGCAACCAGCGAGTAAATCCAACCTCGAGTCGTTCCTTCTTGAGTTCTGTCTCAAAATCGCACTAACAGACTTTTCCAGCCGCCAACCGTGAACGTCACTCAAAGAACGCCCCAGTGGGAAAAATTAGTTGCTTTTATATTTGTCCATATACCCATAATCCCTTGCGTCTTCATGCGATCCCATAATTCATTGCGTCCCTGTCCCATAATGCATTGCATCTTTATTGCATAAAAATGCAATGCAAGTCCCCCCTTATTCTTTTACGTTATCTGCCTGAGGACGGATTACGGCAGAGCGGTAAGTGCTTTTTTTTCTTCTTCATTTCAACTGCAGTAGCTTTACATGCTAAGCAAATACGGGCTCTTTTTTGGCGGGGACAAGGCAAGTCGCAACCAGTTGTGCTCGTCCCAGGTTCTGCCTCATCATGTCTGCCACACAATCCAATAGAATGTTACTGTGGGCGAATTTTCTTTCTGTTTAAAACATTCAATATATTTGATGAATTCCTCCTCCCCCTCCCCAGCTCCAGCATTGCAGTATTATGGAGTTAGGCTAGGTACAAATGCTGTAGTGTCTTTATAAACATTAACCTCCTATTATTTGCATTCAGACAAATGACTTTATTTCTTTTGTTATTATCCTCTATTGGTCTGTTGTTGTTATTATCCTCTATTCTATCAGGTCCATACAAATTTGATCATTTCTGTATCAGAGATGAAGAATTATCTTTATTTACATTTGGATTAATGTCCTTATTCTTGTTGTTATAATAACAAGTAATAATATATTATTATTTTATAACATATAATAAGTAATAATAAGTAATAATAAATCAAAATATTATTATTTATTATTAACAACATTATTACTATTTATGTTGTAATAACATTATTATTTATTATGCTGATCATTATTTTATAATAACATTATTATCATTTATTATTATTATTTATTATAAAAAATTATTTATTATCATTATTTATCATTATGTTATAATATTATAACTATCCTTATGTTATAGTAACATTATTATTTATTAATATTAGTATGTTATAAACATTGTTATTTATACGATTTATTGTTATAAAATTGTCATTATTGTGATAATAACATTATTATTATTGTTATCTATTACTTTATAATATGATTATTATTACTAATTATTATTATGTTATAATAACATTATTATTGTTTATTATTATTGTTTATTATTATGTTACAACACTATAACAAATATTATTAGGTTATTATTATTATTTGTTAGAAAAATGTTGTTATTATTATTTATTATTGTTATCATTTGAATATGTTATGCTTCCTGCTTTGTATCCTGTAGAGCTGAGTCCAAACTATGGTCCTTTATCCCTAGAGGAGCATTGTTATTTAATTGATAGCACTTTTCTTCGTAAAAAGGGATGTTCCTAGTAGGTTGATCTTTTGGGCAACTTATATGTTGATGTTACCTGGGACACTCTTAGTAAAACTGTCCATTCCTTTTCTCATGTGGCCCAGAGATCCGATTACTATTGGTACAGTCTCAGTCTTCGTTCCTCACATCCTGTTAATCTTGATTTCCAGGTCCTTGTATTTAGACAATTTCTTGATACTTTTCATGGAAGTATTTCTCTCAGCTATGTCAATAAGCATATACTTTCTGAATTTCTTGTCTTTTATAATAATATCAGGTCTGTTGGCTTTTATTTCCTTGTCAATTTGAATTGGCATGTCCCAGAGGATAGTTACATCATTAGTTACATTGTTATTTTGGGTAACTGTGTCTGGTTGGTCCTCATACCATCTGTCAGTTGTTTTGATTTTGTGCTTCTTGCATATCTTCTTTCAGTGCACATATGTCACTACCTTGTTATGTCTGTGAATATATTCACTTTTTCTAGTTCCAGATGTCCTGAGATAAGATGGTCGACAGTTTCATTGTATTTCCCATAGATCCTGCATTTCGGGTTAGTTCCATTTTTGATTATGTGACACTGATAGGATCTGGTTGTGAGGCTTTGGTCCTGAGCTACAATAATTAGGACTTCTGCCCTACCTTTCAACCCAGCTCTTCTCAGCCAATTATGTTTTCTGTTGGTCCACATCTGCTTCTTTCGTTCTTTTTAGGTATTTGCCATGCAGCGTATTGTCCTCCCAGTTTTTTGTAATTTCATTTGGCTAAGTTGTCTTTCTTTCTGTTTTATTCATTTCATTTTTTGTTGGTAGGGTTTCAGGTCTATTAAGTTGTTTCTTGAAGACTGCAGCTTCTTTGTTGATGGAGAGATTTGGTGTTTTACTGTTTGTAGAAGAGGGTCATTAGTTTTTTTGAGATATGCTTCCAATCCGATTGTTGTAGTTTTTTAAAGTTAGTTCAAGTTGGATCTGACCTCGGCCTTCTACATACAGATGATAAACATCTGATTTTGGGTGGGGCATGCTCATTTGGGTAAGCATTTTTCTGATCTTGGCGTCCTATCTTTTAATGTCATTCAACTTCCATTTAATAATGTTGAAGCTATATGTTACTATGGGTATAGCTAAGGTGTTGTGAGCCTTCATTTTATTAGCTCCATTATATTTGCTTTCTAGTATCAAATGCACTCTCCTATAATAGTCTTTATCTAGTATCAAATGCACTCTCCTATAATAGTCTTTATCTAGTATCAAATGCACTCTCCTATAATAGTCTTTATCTAGTATCAAATGCACTCTCCTATAATAGTCTTTATCTAGTATCAAATGCACTCTCCTATAATAGGCTTTATCTAGTATCAAATGCACTCTCCTATAATAGTCTTTATCTAGTATCAAATGCACTCTCCTATAATAGGCTTTATCTAGTATCAAATGCACTCTCCTATAATAGGCTTTATCTAGTATCAAATGCACTCTCCTATAATAGTCTTTATCTAGTATCAAATGCACTCTCCTATAATAGTCTTTATCTAGTATCAAATGCACTCTCCTATAATAGTCTTTATCTAGTATCAAATGCACTCTCCTATAATAGTCTTTATCTAGTATCAAATGCACTCTCCTATAATAGGCTTTATCTAGTATCAAATGCACTCTCCTATAATAGTCTTTATCTAGTATCAAATGCACTCTCCTATAATAGGCTTTATCTAGTATCAAATGCACTCTCCTATAATAGTCTTTATCTAGTATCAAATGCACTCTCCTATAATAGGCTTTATCTAGTATCAAATGCACTCTCCTATAATAGTCTTTATCTAGTATCAAATGCACTCTCCTATAATAGGCTTTTCAGTTCCTTTTCTTCATAATTGAATGTATCACTCCGTCTCCTTCATTAATTTGTATTTGTATGTACCATCTTGGTTTAGTTCCTTAATCTTGTTGTTTATATCGAGATGTAAATATATAGTTTTCATATTATTATAAGTAGTATTTACTACATTGTAATTATTATTATTATGGTATAATAATATTATTATTATTTATTATTATATTATAACATAAGAATTATTATGTGATAATAAAATTATTATTATTTACTGTTATTTTTTATTATTTTTTGACATTACTATTACTATTTATTATTATGTTATAATAACATTATTATTAATTATTATTTAGTATTATGTCATAACATTATTATTATTACTATTTTTTATTATATTATTATAACATTATTATTATTTGTTATTATGTTTTAATAACAAATAATAAATAATGTAAATAATGATAACTCCTTATCCGAGGAATGCACACAAAAATTAACCTGCCATATATCTTAACTTCACGCATAATGCACAGGGGATAATAATTTTTTCTTTTTCTTTTCTTTTTTGACGTGTCAAAGACAGGGGGTATTTTTTGTCTTTTTTTTTTCAAGAAGAAACTGTGTCTCATATGCCATCAAATGCAGTCATTCTGAAAACTATTGAGAGAAATTTCTCTTTTTCTTTTTCTTTAGGTTCTACATCCATTAATAAAAGAAAAAAGTCTCGCACAGCGCTAAGAGAAAAAAAGTCTGGCATTTTTTAACATGTCTCAGCTTATTACTGTTGAACTATAATTATTAATGTTTGTGAGGGTAACAGGTGCAGAACTAACCTGACGTCAGAAATGGCTGATTACCTTTAAGTGATGCCCTCTTTGCTGCTAATAACAGACTTTGCATAGCAGGATTTGATTTCACAAACTAACGTTCTGTCGGATAAAAGCATGGTTTTAAAAGTATTCTTTATTGTCTAGGGATTCAGTTTATTTTTATTGCATGATTTGCTGGGTATTGTCCTTTGAAATATAAAGTTGATACAAACTTTTCTGCACCATCTTAGAAGTGTCATTGAAGTTTACTCAACTCTTTATTGCTCCAGGTATGCACCTTTAAGGGTTTCATATGGAAAATTGATAATAAATTTACTATTACACTGACATTCTTCTGTACACCGTTAGAGAAATCTTAGAAGTGTCTTTTAAATTTTGTGTATGCACACTCTTGAAATATTTTTGTGGAAAATTGTTAAATAGTTTATATTTTCATTTACTTTTCATGCTTAATTGGAAAAAATGAAGCTTACAGTAATGAGACAGTAGGTGCAAGCACGTCTTATTAAAGGTTTGCAAATAAAAATATGATTAGAAAGCATTGTGCTATTTGCATATTTACTATTTGTAAAGGATTTTTTGACATGGAAATAGCAACTGAGTAGCAGCAAACTTGTCAGGTCATATCTTTGGAAAAGGAGTTACAAGGTAAAGAATATGATAAAGTTCTTAAGACTTTATAATATTTTAAAAAAAATGATTTTAAGGACAGGGACAACGAAAAAAAAAAGAACATCCTAAATTTTGAAAACTGGTGAACCGGAAGAAATTTTGAATGAAAATGTAATAGAAAAAATTCTTAATATGAATGTTTTGAGAATCTTAGAAGAAATTTACACTTAAAGGCACTATTCAGCTTTGTTTGGTTGGAGAGACACTTCATAGGCAAGTCGGATCTAATGATGGTTTCTCCTGCTAGAGGGATGCAAGTTCGAATCTTGACAGAGAGCACATATTTTTCTTTAATAAGAGTTCTTTCATATTCAGCCTGGTAGACGAAAATAAATAAATAAACAGTTTGATAAATAAATATTCAAATATCGGTATCCATTAAAAATAAAGTTTAAATGATAAAATCTGTTGGATTAATAAATAAAAACTCTATTAATTCTTTAGAAATATATATATATATATATATATATATATATATATATATATACATACATATATATATATATATATATACATACACACATATATATATATATATATACATACATAAATATATATATATATATATATACATATATATATATATATATATATATATATATATATATATATAAATCAGAAAATATAACTCTGGGTATAAAAAATAAAATTTTAATGAGAGTGCATGTATGGGAGTGGGAAACAAGTGTGAGAGGGATATATATATATATATAATATATGTATGAGCATGACAGTCACTTACAAGCTTTCTATCTACCTAGGTTTGGAAATTCAGAGTTTTTCTTCTCCTAGACTGGTTGTCAACAAAAGTTGAAGATCCCAATCTGTTTAAACTATTTAACCCATAGCTGGTGGCAGGACGGGTGCAAGGGTCTCGTCCCCAACAACAATCTATATGGTACTGGGCTCCTCACGCTACTAAATCTCAATTATCATAAGGTAGTATTCATATAAAATAAAATTTTTACTGTAACTTAATTATGTACAATAACAGGCCATATGCAATATAGGCGAACAATTCAACTAGAAAAATTGAAAATAAATACTGTATAGAGCTGAGTTCGAATTCCAGTTGAATCCATTGCAATCACTTATGTGCTAATACCTTTGGGAAAGGTATGAATCTTCTTCTTACCCCCCCCCCCCCAACTATGGATAAGTAGCAGGATAGACTGGGTTCTATAGCCTTGGATTGCAAATGGTATACCGCAGAAAGAAATGCCAACCTACTGCAAGAAAAAAATCTGCCTCGTCAGTCATATATCGAAAGATACATGATCGCCTAAGCGTGTATCACGCATGGCACATAATTTTATATAAAAATTAGAGACATGTCATAATAGGTCATTCCATATTAAATAAATCAACAATGTTCTGCGGTAATTTTTAAGATTTTTTATATAAATAATATATAAGATTTTTTATATAAAAATTAGAGACATGTCGTAATAGGTCATTCCATATTAAATAAATCAACAATGTTCTGCGGTAATTTTTAACGTCAACTTCAGGGTTTTCTTGTTGAAAAGTTGAATAATTTAAGATATTCAACATTATGGATAAAAAATAGTGAACTTTCTGTCTTGTTTTTTCGAGATTTAGAATGTGAGAATGTATTCCCGAATTCATCACGAGGGATCAAAAGCCCATTTATTATCAATGGAAATTATTGCTAACCCGGATAACCTTTCTTCTCTCATTATAGATCGCAGGTAATTTTTTAGTTTACTGAAACGTCTTTCGACACTTGCAACAATCACTGGTGCAGTAAGTAATACAATATATAAGTTCGGATAAGTATTAACTAAATAATTCCGAAAAATAAATTTTAAAAAAATACGAGCAGTTTTTAGGTCACATTTTCTCTTCCTGATTTCCAATCTTTCTTGATCTCATGAGGCAACGTCACCCATTTTTTTCTGAAATCGTTTGCACTGCTCACTCAGCTTTTCACTCTTTACTGTATTCAAAAGTGGGTTTGAATTCTGAATGAATTCATAAATTTCATTCCACTGGAATAGCTGAGAATACCTATCTCCTTCTACCACCCACAGTCCTGCGTAGACATTAAACATACATATTTCTTTCAACCACATTTTAAAGCAAGCGGCTGTTCCATTTGAATACATACATATACAAATATACATATAGCTACATACATACATATACACATATAGCATAATCCACTTCACACCAAAATCACCTATCAACCAATCAACACTTTAGTTTCAGCAAACGAGACTTCTCATTGGCTCAAAGCCTTAGAACTGTAGCAAAGTCACGCGAAAATGCCTTTTCTCGCGCAGCCCGCTGGAGCCTACTTTTTTGACCAGAAACCTATAAATAGGAAATTCTGAGTCGCCTCAAACAGGCAGACTTTAATCCCTGGAGAGATGCCAAACAAATCCACGCAAGTCAAAACATTGACCAATTACGCTTTTACCGCGCAAATTTCTCTGACTCAACAAAACCACAAGCACGCTCTCTCTCAGGAGCACTTTCTAGCAATCACTTACAATACTTAAAAAGTGATATTTACTCACTACTAAATAAGTATTCGTAAACAATCAATCGAACATCCAAACAACTAGAGGTACACAACTCCTACCAATTTTGAACAATAACTCAAACAAACTTACGCACACACACTATTGATTGAACTCGCACAAAGGATATTTTTGTACATAACCAAATACTTGGTTTAATTTTATGAACAAATCTTAATAACAATTTCAAACACGCTGAAACATCCACAATAATATTCTACACAACCTAATTCATCTATCCTCATTTATCCATAAATATTCAACACAATTGTATTTTGTGAATTGTATAAACCAATGTTATTGTTGCACGTTTAATGTTTGTCTTCACTTTCAATTTTCTTGCATGATTTGTTTCCAATATTCTTCTTTAATTTGTTGTGGACGAATGTTTTAGAACATCGACACCAAAAAATCCTTCTGATAACTTCAAATACATTCACCAGTCTGCAACACATACATATACACATATAGCTACATACATACATATACACATATAGCTACATACATACATATACACATATAGCTGCATTCTCTCGGACTCTCTCTTGTATGCACCAGGATATTAACATTTGAACTCTTGAGTTATTTACTGAAGATAAACTTTGGTCCACAAGAAAGGTAGGAAAAAGTCACGACAAAAACGTTCTTCAGGGGTTTGAACTTCATCACGAGATTCATGCTGAAATAAACGTCTTTTGTGACCAACTTGTAACTCAAACCTTTCATCAATATCATTTTCTTCTGCAATTTCATGCACTATCAAGAGAACAGTGGCATTACCATTTTCACGTTAATCTTGGAGAAAACTGCAAGTTGTATAGATCTCTGCAATCATAATGTCGATTGTAACATCAGAAGATTGCAACAACTGACTCACTTGTTTCATCTGAGACAGAATTTCACACCAAATGATAATGCCAAGCACAAAGTTCCAAGACCAACGGTGATGTTGCTTCAGTTGTCGTTACGCCGTCTCTCTTTCCCAAAGATTTTTCGCGAAAGTTGGTGAGAGCATTTCTAATGTTTTTAAGGTGAAAACGCAATGGTTTCACGACATTGATTCGTGATTCCCATCTTGTATCACTGTGCTTTCAAAGAAATAGGCACATTATCTTCCAACGAAATGTTGAAGCAGACAATAATGCATATAAATGAATATATCCCAAAGAATTAACAGAAACCACCGATGCACTATCATTCAAAACAAGACTCAAAGCATGGGTATTATTATATGGAACAAATGAAGCCTTTTCATTTATCTCAAGTAGCCGTCACTGAACACCTTTTTACTTGGCTGCCATATTGGTACCATTGTCGTAACTTTTACCACGGCAGTCTAATAAATCAATGTCAAACCTTTCAACAAGCTCCTTTTAAAAAAAGTGTCAAACAATTCCTTTCCAGTCGTATAATTTACAGTGAGAAAACCAAAGAAATATTCACGAATCTTTAGACATTCACGAAGCTTACAATGGACATAATTACAGATATGAGAAATGTCGTGCGTGCAGAATAATAATATTGTGCACATTTTAAATCGGAAAGATTTATTGACAAAATCATTTTGAGAAGTCTGATAAGCTTATTCTGAGTATCTTTACTCAAATAATGATTGTACATTTTATCAGTTTAGATCCTAATTCAAAGTTTGCTGAGGACAGAGTCATATTTTGCAATTAATTCTATCAATCCAAGATAATTGCCATTTAACTGAGAACCGAAATGTTCATTTTTTCCAAGATTCTAATGAATCTTAATTAAAAAAAAAATGAATAAATATTGTATTTACGAGTTAACCTTTTTTAATGAAGATTCGGTATTTAGTCACGAGATAATCATCATTATTAATTTATATATCATATCTATCTAAGAATAAAAATATTATCAGATAATTATTAATATTAAAATCATCATAAAAAATATTAATAATTATAGAAAATTTAAATATAAAAATATTTTGGGTTGGTGCATAATTATTAGGCGTTTTTGTAGGTGTTATTTGTTAATAAAAATTGCTGTTTTGTTTACTTTTTTAATAAAAATATTATTTTATTTTCAGGTTATAAAAATATGCGTGTCGATAATCATATGCTCCGAAATAATCATTTAAAAATGTTATTGTTGAATTGTTATCTTACTTTTTTTTATAATAAATATTGTTTATAAAAACGCCTGATAATTATGCACCAACCCAATAATTTTGTTTATTTAATGTATTTTGCTTGTGCTAGACTTTTGTCCGTTATTCAACTTTTGATAGAAACTTTTTTGCGACGTCCAAACCAAAATAGATTTTAAAAAACCTAAAAAAAAAAAAAAAAAAAAATGATAAGGCCTTTCTTTTGAATTCCCGCCATTAATAATCACTTTCGTATCTCTTGTGAGTTTTTCCCACTGAACCAGAATATGTGACTTATTAACTGAATTTTGATCTGGAATTTTCACTATATAAAGGTTCGATTTATGTAATGGAGAAGTATTAAGTGCATTGGCAAGGAGGGAGATTTTGATGAAAAATAAATATTTGTTTCGTAAAATCATTTTTCTTCGTCATGAATTGGCACATCTACGTAAAAGCAATTAAAAAAAATAAAGCTATGGCGCTTTAGAGACATCTAAATTGTCGACTGTATATGACCGCTTTCTCAGATCAATAGTTTAAAATAGCTTCTAGCAAATGAAGGTTGTAGGAGAACAAATCTACAAACCTCGTGAACTGGCGCTACGTAATCACAAAGAACTGTATCAGATCACATCAGTTGAGGACTTTCAACAACAGCAACAACTAAAGTATATACCGTATATAACTCGTAGAGAAAATAATGATATAATCAAGATGTTGACACTCCACTCTACTTTGGACAAAAGGTTTGGAAGGAAACTTCCATCAATACTGGAAAGAGCAATAACATTTAACGGACTTGAGAAACTTATTTTTTTGAAAAATTGTTTTAATAGAAAGATTTTATAAATTTCAAAGGAAAGTAGAAATAAATGCTGAATGTTTCCTTATAAGGAAACAGCTAACATTACCATTACTGTTGATAAAAATAGAAGTCTTATCCCTCGGAATTGTCCGTATTTTTGTGATTATGCATTTGTATCATTTCAAAAAGTCTGTTCCTCTTTTCGCTATGTGCCATGATCCTTCAGGGCATATACGATCATACCTGGGTATTTGTCCTCCACCCTTAAGATGACAGGGTGTGTTGCAGTATCAGTTTAACATGAGGTGCCGATACATGTTAATAATGAGCAAGATAAAAAATTACGCAACCCTCGCGACCACTATAACGCTTGCGTTTATATCCACTAACCCATCCCCTTCAGCACAACGAAAGAGGTACTGTCGTAGTATTGGAACTAGGAATTAGGCTTCTGTCATTACAAAACTGTGAGCTGCCCGAAGACAGAAACCCAGTAGTGAAAGATATACTACATTCTGATCACAGCTCGAAAGCTGGTAGCGTGTGCTCTGGTTCGATATTTACTTACGCCCAATCACACACGAAAGGAGGGTGCAACACATCGTCGGTTTAATGTGGGGGTGTCTATACGCGTACATATGGACAAAAAACATTGCCCAGTCCCCACAACCGCTGTCACACTTGTGCTTGTATCCACCAACTTTTGCTCTGTAATGAGGGAGGTGCTAGCGCAATGTTGGAATCTCCGGGGTAGGTTTTTTTTTTTTAATTAAAAAACTTTTTAATGTCCAATAGTAGAAACCTAAGGGAATAAATACTAAACTTTGATCACACCTCGAAGGCTGGGGAATATTTGCTCTGACCCGGTATTTACACTCACCCCATATACAGTAGGGTGCAACACAAGATCGGTTTCATGTGGGATGGCTATATGAGTCACGCTTGAGCTGGTGTCCCATAATTCTCTCTCTGTAACGAGGGAGGTACTGACACAAGAATGGAACTCCCGGGATTAAACATCTGTCATTACAATGATTTACTAAGCTTAGCTTAGATGTGGTACAAGGTAGCAAGCCTGAAGCATCCAGTGAGGATCGAACTCACTATTCAGTAACAACTGATCCAACGAATCCAGCTCAGTAACAATTGATCCAACGAATCCTGTCTAGACCGCATTTTCCAGACTCGATAGAGTCCAGAAAGCGTCTCCGAATCCTTGGAATTAATGAATTATTTTCCACCTTCCAACCTCTCTCTCACAGGTGGGTGTGGCAAGCTTCTCGCGGCTCTTTTGCTACTTCCATAGAAAGTGCTCGGACGAACTACATTCCTTGGTTCCGTCAGGCCGAACCTTCACGGCAAGGACCCGCCATGTCAGTTACATTGTAGTAAACCACCCACATTCCCTTCGTACTCAATCGGTGAGAAGTAAATTCCACTCACAGATTCGTCCTGCGAGCCACTGCTCTGTGGAACTGACTCCCAAGAGGATGTTTCCCTGATCATTACAATCTTAACCTGTTCAAGTCTAGAGTTAATTGTTATCTAACTCTCCTACATACACAAATGGCCTAACGTAACCCCATATACTCGAGTGACACCCAGGCCTTGTAAAAAGTGAACCTTACTGTAAAAAAAAAAAAGTAACCAAAAATCGAAGTGCCCAGTATCCCTCATTACAAAACAATGAACTGACCCAGAGTAAAAACAGTAAAGAGGTGTCGAGAAGTTACTACACTTTAATCCCAGCACGAAGTCCATATAAAGACGGCGCCTTTGCACGATTGCGGGTCTCCATAGCTTCTTTTCTTTCTTTTCTACAATCTCTCTCTTGTTTGTGTAGTATTAATTCCTCCATCCGTTTGCTCAAATTTGTTAAGTTGACAACCCGTCGTGTCTCTTGGGGTAGCGGTTATGCGCTCTGGGGTAAATCTGCTAATGCAGTTTGCAGAAAAATATAATTAGGTCCAATGAAAAAAAATGATATCACACATCCTCCTTCACCTCCTTTCGCCCAATAAGTTATTCTTCTGTCTCTGGTAATCTGACATCTGCTACAAGTTTGTAATTGTGACCGTTTTCCTGAGTGCCATCTGCCTGGGGCTAAGTGTCAGAACAAGACACGTGCCAGCAAACTTATCACATCAGCGTCGAAACACCAACGCTAATCTTACCGGTACTATTATTGTCATTTTTTTCCTTCCTGACGAGACTAAACCAGCTGGGTCAGATACTAATCCCGACTCGTCTGCAAGACCGACTCATTAAAATACCATTTTATCTTTCCAGTTTGTTTTTTTTTTGTTTTTGTTTTGTAATGCCTATTCTTGGGCATTGGATAAAAGCGGTGTTTTGAATAAGCAGGAACACTGGAAAGTTACTCAAATTCTAATTAGACAAGAGAGTGTAATAAGCGGGGCGGATGGAAAAATTTAAGGAATTGGCATGATAAAT
>OZ038490.1:5219951-5274951 GCA_964036315.1 Acanthosepion esculentum | reverse complement strand
AGATTTTTTTGATGAAAAATGAATTTTTAATACAATTATTTGTTATTTCTTTAATTATAATATATTTTTACATTTAATTGTTAAAATATTATAAAATTAGTTAAAAGCCGCATCGGGTTTCCTAAGTGTCCTTATGAGACAGATCTTATTTTAGCGCGTTGTATACTGTATCGTTTTGACTAATCAGAAGATCCGCAGTAATTAAGAAATGTAATTTTGTGTTTATAATCGGGCTCTAATTATAAAGTACGGAAGACCAACCAGAATACAATTAAGTTGCGTTATTTGAGTACAGCATTGTTCTCCAGTGTTAAGGCCTTTACTTTTGCGAAACACGTGTGAAGAAGTTAATTTGATTTTTCAATTTCAACTGAGAAGGGTACCTAAAAGTATCAGTATCATCTTATGAAATTTATATGATCTTATTTTTATATTAATCTCAGTTATGACATTTTTCCACAAATGAAATATCAAAATTAATAATAAAATGAATGGAAATACAAATAACACAGTAAAATGTAATAAATGTACATAAAATTATAGTATTTTATGTACACTTCTGATAAAATTTCATAAGAAATGTACCTATAAATTAATTAGATACCTTTCTTATGAAATTTAATCTCACACTTAACAGTCTTATTTTTTCATTTCTTTATAATATATTTTCCATAAAGCATCGTAAATGTGAAGGTGAAAGCTAAGTACAAAAAAAAAAATTAGAGCGCTGAAAGTTTTCCTTAAAAATAACGAGGTAAATAATTTGTTCACTTAAATCTAAATAATTTCACTTCCTTCCATCCGTAGAAAGAATTATCCTCCCGTAAGTTATCTAAACGTCATGAAAATGTCTTTCGTCACCTGTCAAGTGACACGAAAGGTTATGACCTGCTTTATTTTATTTTCAAATTACATTTTTTCGGCGAAGAAGCTAAGTTAAGCTTGGTTCAAAATATTTCAAATAAACATTATAATTTCTGATTTTATTAAAATAATTTTTGAAAAAATGGTAATTGATTTCTAAAAGAATTTCAAACTGAGATTTTCATCTTTTTTATAAAATGGAAAAAAATGATTGAAAATGATGGATTATCTGTCAGTTTTGATGACAAAAAAAAAAGAAGATTTTTAACGAAAATTTCGGACGTGCTAGGAACGAATAAAAAATGTAAAAAAATACCCCCAAAATACTTTGATCTTTCCTCTTTAATAATAACATGAACATAGACGATAAAATTTTGTTTTCGTCAAGTTTAGCGTCTTTTTCATCATGCTAGGCTCTTTTTGTTTACATTTCGTGGAGGTACCTAAATCGGATCTTTTAAACCAACGTTAGTATAATTTGCGGCGTTTCGAATTCAATCGGAGATGACACGTCATTCGAATTTTCAAGAAATTAACGGACACCAAGCCTACTAAATATTGCTATATGTAAGTTTATAAACATTCGAGTTTGTCTAATTTCTTTTCAAAACTTTAATAAAAGTGAAACATGCCAGATTGATAAACGTTTCCTATTTGTTCTTTATCTTATCTCACACACACACACACACACACACACACACACACACACACACACACACACACACACACACACACACACAGGGAGAGGGAGAGAGAGAGAGACAGACACACACACACACATATATATATACAAAAAGATAGAATGGAAGTTGGAGGTTCAAGAGTTCAAATGTTAATATCCTGGTGCATACAAGAGAGAGTCCGAGAGAATGTAGCTATATGTGTATATGTATGTATGTAGCTATATGTATATTTGTATATGTATGTATTCAAATGGAACAGCCGCTTGCTTTAAAATGTGGTTGAAAGAAATATGTATGTTTAATGTCTCCGCAGGACTGTGGGTGGTAGAAGGAGATAGGTATTGAATGTGTCTATGCGAGACTGTGAATCGCGCATATTTCGTCGTATTTCGGCCCTGGGTCTGTTATGATGACCGCACCATCCGAGAATAAAAAAAATTAATTCATCGATTCTGATTTAGGTTGAGTTTCCATCTCGTCATATACATATCAAGAGACCCGTTTCGAAAATGCTGCTTCGTTTCTCATTGGCTCAAGATTAGTGACATTATATTTTAGTTGGGAGTAGCTCTTGTTTCCGATTCACACGCTAGGTTATGGTGCTCGTATCCTGCGCGGGACGCTTTCTGATTACTTGGCCGAAATATGACATCATGGGCTAGCGATTCTGAATATATATATATATATATATATATATATATATATATATATATATATATATATATATATATATATATATGTTTTTAGAGATAGTGAAATTTTGGCCTCCTTGTTATTATTTATTTTTATTTATTTATTTTTCTATCACTACACACTGATTTCGAAAAGGCAACAATAATGTCAAAGTTTCACACTCGTTAAACACTAGAAATGTTCTTTGATTAACCCTATTTTTTAAATAATTTTAAAAATAAGAATGTAACAGGACTAAAATATTATTTACATTCAGACATTTTTTACAGGTGGCTTGTTTTCTTCAATGGGATATTACTCATAAGAGCCACTTCCCAGTGTTCCTTTTCACACTCAACATATTATAATTCTGATGGTTCCTTAGTTAGCACATACGTTACGCCCCGTCAGTACTTAATAAATAATGGACTATTCGGTTTTGATCGCGAGGAAAGACAGAAAAAACATATCAGAGACGCCGTTTGGTTTCAAAGAAAGAAAGAAAGAGAAGGTAGGGGAGGCAATAACACTCTCATATGTTTAACGTCTGCTTCAGTGAAATGGAAGACTTATATTTTCATTTGTACCTATTTACTTCTTTAACTAAAAACCTGCATTCATTCTTATAATTGTCATTGTAATATTTTGTTAAAGTTGTATTTTATAGTCGTACCAAAGAGCGTATTCAATCATTAACTTAAGAATTAAGATTCAGCAGAAAATTAAAATAAAATAAAAAAATATGAATTTTGATCGGGTATTGTTAGTAATTCGATTCCTATAAAGATGAATGTTGAAACTTGACTAATGCATGCAATAATAATGCAACACAAAATGTACTTAGAACAAAATGTATTGAAACAAGAAAGTGTACACAATATTTACATATAGTCTTTTGTATATTCCTGGGAAGACCGTTCCTGGAGAATGGGTTGACTAAGTCGCAGCCGGGCAGAGTCTCTAGTTGAATCTCTTGATTCGCCTCTCTGTCTTCCCGGTACCAACCATATTTATATGGTCGGTACTCCACTATGCAAATTAGGTGGATCCTACCACAACAATGAACCTATTTGATTTTTATGTGCCCATTCATTCCTTCTTTTTATGTGTCATGTCCTTTCAGGACCTAGGCGATCATGGCTCTCCACCTCTTCCTATCCCTTGCAGCTCTCAACAAGTTTCTTCCCTCTGCCACCTCCCCCAGACCACATTCTGTCATCCACTTGTTTAAGTCCTCCATGTATGCCATGCATTGTTTTCCCTTGTCTCTCTTTCCCTCTATTCGACCCGTGAGTATCAGATTCTCCAGGCCCTCCTTCCTCGTGATGTGTCCCAGAAACTTCAGCTGCCTCTTCCTGATGTTAAGTATAAGCCTCCTCCTTGCTTGCATCTTCTCTGACCTCATCATTGCTCACACGCTTGGTCCATGATATACTTAGCATCCTTCTGTAGAACATCTCCGTCGCCTCGAGTTTCCTCTTCATCTTTGAGGAAATCGTTCAGCATTCGCTGCCGTAAAAAAGGACAGATGTCACGTAACAGCTCAGTATTCTTTTCTTTGTTACCAAAAAAATCCTGCTGTCTCGCAATACTCTGCCCAGCTTTTGAAATGCGTCCTTGGCCATTCCAATACGTCTATGGATCTCAGTGTCGCACTCACCGTCATCTGTCAAAACGCTTCCCAGATAATTAAACTTCCGCGTCTGCTTGATTCTAGTATTCCCAGTACGTAACTGAAACCATAAGCTGTTAATTGTTGTAATCATTTCACCCCAGGTAAGGCGATAAAGCCATTAAGACACAAACTAAGATTGAAAGAACTTGAGAAAATGTTATTGCAGAGAAAGGACAATAAAAGAACAGGTTTCAAGCACATAGGAGATGATTGACATTACATTTAATTCTTTGAATGTTATAATTTACAGGAAAGCACGAAGAAGGAAGTGGGTCCCACAGGCCAGAGGTGCGAGATCTTAGCATAGATCTTATGGATACATCTATCAATTTTAACAGTTAAATGGTGATACCTAGCTACCAATCTAGTACTGTGCTTAAATTCGTGGAGTCGATTTACCAAAGAGGAAGGGCCATCAGAATTATTGATGGAATAATCCATACTAATCTCTCACCCCTCCGGTATAATCCACTTTACACCAAAAATCACCTATCAACCAATCAACACTCTAGTTTCAGCAAGCGAGACTTCTCATTGGCTCAGACCCTTAGAACTGTAAGAAGTTCACACGAAAATATCTTTTCGCGCCCAGCGTTCTGGAGCCTATTTTCTTGACCAAAACTCTATAAATAGAAGAATCTGAATCGACTCAAGCAGTCAGACTTTCACCCCTGGAGAGATGCCAAACTAATCCACGCAAGTCAAAACCTTGACCAACTACAATTTTACCGCGCAAATTTCTCTGACTCAGCAAACAACAACCACGCTCTCTCAGGAACAATTTCTAGCAATTACTTACAATACTTAAAAAGTGATATTTACTCACTACTAAATAAGTATTCGTAAACAATCAATCAAACATCCAAACAACTAGAGGTACACAACTCCTACTAATTTTGAACAATAACTTAAACAGACTTACGCACACACACTATTGATTGAACTCGCACAAAGGACATTTTTGTACATAACCAAATACTTAGTTTAATTTTACGAACAAATCTTAATAACAGATTCACACACGTTGAAACTTCACAAAAATACTCTACACAATCTAATTCAACCATCCTCATTTATCCAAAAATATCCAACCCAGTTGCATATGTCAATTGTATATAAATCAATGTTATTGTTGCACTTTTAATTATGTTTGTCTTCACTCTGAATTTTCTTGCATGATTTGTTTTCAAAATTCCTTTTATCTCTTAATTTGTTGTGGACGAATGTTTAAGAACACCGACATCATAAATCCTTCTGATAACTAAAAAAATACATTCACCAGTCTGCAACATTATCACCGTTAAAATATTCATAAAAAACCCACAGAGACTACCAAGTGTCTAATATAATATAAATAGGAAATCAAAACGTTTCTTTTGCTAACGACCATGCATTTACCGCCATCTAGAAGATTATATATTACATAGCTGTTCAGTATAATTTTTTTCCGTTTCTAACGACATCTTCCTTTCTCTTAGATTCTAAAACCTTTGCTGTTCCATTCGGCATCGTCCTAGGATAATGAAAAATTATCCTCCTCTGGTAAAAGGACAGGTTCTGAAGTTACTACTAAAATTATACGAGATTAGATTGTAAGCCAGAGTTTTTTTCCTGATACTCAGACGGAATAAATAACAGTTTTAGTCTACTTTTAGACTAAAGTGTTATGGACTCAATGGACGCCTTTATTGATAAACATTTCAAAAGTATGGCGCCATGGGTAAGGTAGGAAGAAGATTTCGAGAGGAAAAAAAACAATGGTTCCTTTTACACAGTTATTATGAAGTAGGCGGACGTAACACACAATTGTCATCATAATGCTTTTCATGGTAAATTTTTGGCAGATTATTGATATATACTAATCTTAGCTGAGTACGACACAAGGCCACACGTATAAGGGCACTCAGTGATGATCAAACTTCATTAGTAGTAGGATAGCAAAATTAGTTTGCTCGACACTACTCGACGGCGTTTTATACAACTTCTTTTAAAGAGAAAAAATGAAATCATTGTTAACTTAATGGAGTACTCATTTTCCAGATAATATATATATCCATTATTAATTATAAAATATAGAATAAAAAACAGTATTAATTATAAAAATAAAAATCCCTTATTAGTTAGGGAAATAAAATAAAAGTGTTGTTAATTAAAAAAATTAGGCCAAAAATAGATATTCATTTAAAAAATTAAAATTAAAATTTGATATAAATTATAAAAAAATAATCAGTTATTAATTATATAGAATAAAAGTAAAAATCTTTCATTAATTATAAAAATTAGAATACAAATCCGGTATTAATTGTAAAAATTAGGATAAAAATCCAGTTTTAATTATAAAAGTTAGAATAAATATCCGGTTTTAATAATAAAAATTATAATAAAAATCCGGCTTTAATTGTAAAAATAAAATAAAAATCCAGCTTTAAGTGTAAAAATTAGAATAAAAATCCTGTACACCTTTATAAAAAACACAATATTAATTTATAGGTTTCTACATATAACCTAGTAATGGCCACTACTCCAAAAATAGAACAGCAGATATTAATGAGTTAATTTGCCAGGAATTAAATACGTTCATTAGAAATATCATAATTGATTGTATATTGAGTTTGATTCCCACTGAGTGTCGCAATGTAATAGCCCAATCCCATCTAACAAGACACAGAGGAAAACAATGAGAGGAAGAGTGAAAGAGTGAGAGAGGATGAGACAGAAGAGAGATAGAGAAAGGAAAGGAGGGGAGGAGATAATGAAATATAGAGAGAGGAGGGGAAATGTAATAGAGGAGTGGAAAGAGAAAAACAGAGTGGGGGAGAAAGAAAGAGGGGCAGAAGAACGAGAGAAGGTGAAAGTCAAAAAGAGAAAAAGAGCTGGTGTAATAGAATGTGAACAAGATAGGATATAAGAAAAAAAGAGATAGAAGACGTAAAAAAGAAAAAGGAGAGAGAAAAGAAAAAATAAACAACGAAGAAGATAGAGAGGAGTGAGAGAGATCGGAAGACGAAAGAGAGAGACAAATTAGGTACGGAGAAAGACTCATTTTTTAAAAAGTGACTCATTTTTGTTGGCTACAACAGCACGACTCCAATTCTTCTCGACGTCAAAGATAGAAAAATTAGCCATCTTGATTTCAGTCTCCACCTTTTTTTTTTTTTTTAATCTATCGAGAGTTTTGGTTTCGGGTTGTCTTGTGGCTTGTTTGGCATACCTCCAACAGATAAATGAAAAGGAATGGCAGATAGTGCTAGAAGCAGGATGGTCACGGAAACCACAGATTACCAGAGGTTCCAATTATTTATGTTTTGCGACCCTGCGCTGCTTTCCCACTGAACATTGGGTGCGGAAAACACAAAACATAAAAGTACGCGATATTACCGGACGGACTGGTGGGTTCTCCCTCTTCTTTATGTGCCGTGTCCCCTCAGGACGTAGGTGATCATAGCTCTCCACAATTTCCTGTTCTTTATACCTCCTAAGGAATTTTGTCATTTTTTTTACTAATTTTCACGCAATACAAGGTCCAAGAGCCATTCAAGGTAGAGCATTACTGTGTGGATTTATATTAGCGTAGGAAAGGACTAGTGTTAAGAGTGTAGAGCTGATGCGGGCTTTAGAAGGAACCGGAAACCCAATCCTAAAAAAGGAAACAAACGATAAACCTCTACTCATGTTCAAAAGTGTGTGAACCGAACGATAGGCGAACCTAGCTATTCCTATTGGTGGAGGATAGAAAAAATAAAATGAAATAAATATTTAATGAATAAAATTTCAGAATTCAAACACAGACGTTAGATTTCTCCTAAACCTTGTTTCGCCATCCATTTACTCAATTTCACTGTTATGCGTTGTTTTCCTATGTCCCTCTTGCCTTCAATTTCTCCTGTGAGTATCAGATTTCCCAAGCCCTCTTGCCTCATTATGTGCCCTAGAAATTTCAACTGTCTCTTCCTGATGTTAAGTATGTTTCTTTTTTGTTTCCATTTTCTCTAAAACTTCGTCGTTGCCCACATAATCGATATTCATATTGTCCAGCATTTACCGCCATATAGGAGGACAGATTTTACAGTTCAGGACTCTCTTCTTTGTTTCTAGCGAAGATTTTCTGTTTCTTAATACTTTGCTTAGCTTTTGGAATGCATCTTTGGCCATCCCCATGCGCCTTCTGATCTCAGTGTCGCACTTTCCAACCACTGTTAAAACACTTCTCAAGATATTAAAATTTTTGTACTTGTTTGCTTTTGGCATCCCCAATTTGTAATTTGCATGTCTTACTGTACCTTTTGCTTGCAACCATGCATTCTGTCTTCCTGCAGTTGATGTTTAGTCCTTTTTTCTCACTTTCCTTCACTACATTTTATAGGATTTTTTGAAGTTTTCTATCTGTGTCTGCTATCATCTTATATTATTAAGATTGTGGCCACTAATAATAAATCCTGGCAGGACTTCTAGTTCTCTCAGAATCGCCTCGATCTATAGTTTGTGAGAAGACACATCCTTGTAGGTATTAAAACAAAAATGAAAGGATGGTGAAATGACCAGTTAACATAAAGTATTATTTTTTAATGCCTTGTCCATTTAAACGTAGGTGATAATGGCTCTGTTATGACTCTTTAAAAAAATAATATTCCCTCGGCACAAAGCCCAAGAGCCACTCGAGGGAGAGGATTGCAGAGTACGAAGTAAGGGCATAGTTTATGAGCATATGTGGGGAAGATAACGGTTAGCCCTAGACGAATAGGTTAAGAATATAGTAATCCAAGAAGCATCACCCTGGGAGTCGGTCCTACAAAGCAGCAGTTCGTAGGAAGAAATTTCTTGAGTGGAGTTTACATCTCACCAGTGAGGTACGGAGAGAATGAGGGTAGTTGGCTACAATGGGCGTGCCATGGCGGGTTTTAGCCGTGAAGATTAGAACTGGTGGAATTAAGGAAAGTAGTTCGTCTGAACAGTTTCCATGGGATAACGTTTCGTCTGTGGGAAAAGGATTGTAGGGTGGGGAATAATTCATCACCCACAAGGATGCATAGACGCTTTTGGACTGGAAAGTGAAGTAGCTCCTGTCCATATATGGCAATAGCTCCATGTCTATATATGGCAAAAATGCTCCATTTTCGATCTGATCTGGCTCTTGCAAAGACTTATAAAGCGGAATGATTTTCCGTTGCCTTCTCCACGATTTGGAAATCAGTTATCCTTCTCTTAGACTAGTTACCACACAAGGCTAGAAATATTAGTCTATTCTGTTATTTAACCTATAGGCGAGGAGGGAGTGTAGAAATGGTTTCATGCTTTTGTCCGAGGGGATTTGTGTGAAAGTGAACGCAACAGGCGAAGCTGACTTTAATTTCCGCATCGATAACTGTCACCCAACACGCGCGTCCTCAAAGTAATGTACCGGATGCATCATAAATATTTACACATTATTTAAACATAAACAGAAGCGGTATGAAATATTTCATCACCACCGACTCAGCACGGGGCAACTCATCTCCGTGACAAATCAGTACCAGCCTACTCAACGCGACGATAACTCAACGCTTGTGTCGAATTCATAGCTTCTCTGGTGTTTAATTTTCAAACTTTTCTTTACACTGAAAATGTAAATTCTTAGTCAAAGAGGAAAAGAAAAATTTGCACACGAAGGCCATTTATTTGTATTTGATAAGTTTAGTAAACGTAAAAAGATGTTTCAAAAATGATCCTTAATAAATTACTTTTATTTGTTTTTCATAAGTCGGCGAAAATATTTCATCGTTTGCATGTCGTTCAAATGTCCTCTCGCTGAGTAGGGTGGTGGTGAGTTGTCCTGGAGTTGAATTGTCACAGAGAAGAATTGCCCGGTGTTGAGTCGGCGGTGATGAGTTGTCCTGCACCCATTTCAACCTATTCGTAAAAATAATTTCAAATTTTGCATAAAGCTTCTTAACATTATTTTGTTTTATCGTTTTTTTATGTTTTATTAAATATGGCGGGTCAAACAAAACGCGGTTAAATTGTAGCACTGGAAATGGCTGACATGAAGCATTGTAAGGTGATAAAATTGTTGAATGTTTGCAGAAGAAACTGTTTTAAATGTGTGAAAAAAGTATCAAAACGACCTCACCAAAGCCAAATCCAGGAAGAAAGTATTTAGTTCGTATCAGGAGAGTCCTTGAAGCTGACAAAAAGTGGGGGGAGAGTAATCTACGGAAAAAAAACATGACGATTTCTATTTTCATGTTTTGTAACTGAAATATATAAATGTTGAATTCATTTATTTTGGAGCTACAATGTTCAAGCAAATATCGTTACAAATATAACAAGACTAATATTGACTAATATTGACTAATATTGTATTCTACGTGCTTCGTGGAAGGAAACATTTTTAAGGCGATCAGGGATAGGGATTGCCGTTGATTCTCACACAAACAAAATGAAATGCAAGTGAAGTCACTTTACACTCCCATTTGGATTACAGTAGAATCCCTGACAACCGGACAAAGAAGACCTTCCAGATATGAGGAATTGGTTACAAAGTTCGGATATGAGGGGTTATATTTAGATTAAAATAAAAGAACTGAAATCAGGTTTAAAATTTATTTTCAATGTTTTATAATAAACAAAATAAGCTAATGTTAAGTGGATTATAACGGAATTGATTTTAAGGAAAAAGAAATAAATTATGTAATGTTAATGAAAATTCATTGAATTAAGTATGCCACGTATACAAAACAAATAATGTAAGAAGGATTTTTTAATCGCTGTTGCATGATGATTCTTTCTCTTCTAATGTCATTCTCAACGTTTTCCGCATTTCGTTTTCCTTTTGTTTTTGAATTTTTTAAACGAAAGACGCCTTTTAACTCTGCGTACGTTATTGCAATTGTCATAGCGGAATGCTGGCTTTCTTTCCATAAAACTGACAACCTTTTCAATAGCTTTTTCAATTTCAGTCAAAGTTTTATCACAATCATGTTTTTATTTCCTTGTTCAATGTGACAGTGTGAACGCTGGAGAATAGTTTCTTTGGAAGATTTTATATCATACAAAATTGACTTTCCTATGTTGAACTCAGCCATTAGTTACAATGAACTTTCCCCAGCGTCTAGTCTGTTTAAAATTTCCTCTTTTTGCGATAACTCCAAAGTTGTTATTTTCCTCTTATTCCCATCATCTTTTGCACCAATACAAGCCATTAGGGTGAAATAAGCATAATCAGTTATCCAAAGTAAATTTCCCGAAAAAAAGAAATTTCAAATCAGTTACATATCGCCCAAATAGTTCAAATATACACATCCAAATCATGATCGGATATGCGGGATTTCGGATATGAGGCACTCCGGATATGAGGGATTCCGGATATGAGGGATTCTACTGTATTTAATTTATGCAATGATGTCGCATTTTTATATTTCGTATACACCATTACTGAGTTATTACCAAAACCTAGAGTAGAGATGGCGAACCACTGACCCCCGGGTCATGAACTGAACCATCATCAACATTTTAGTGACCACGAGGAGTCGGTGAAATGATGTCATGAAATATGGCTCGCTGTGAAACATATAAAATCAACCACCAGGAATCGCATTCGTGTGAATATGCGTGCTGTATGCGTTAAGTTGAAGACAACAAAGTATGAACCTTGAATTAAAACATTAGCTCGTAAGATGCAACAACGTTTTTCGTTAAAAAAAATATCGACACATTCATATAATTATGCAAGATTTTAAAGTGTCAAAAATGACCTGATGTCTATAAAGGTTCGCAATCTCTTAATTATTAATTAATCTTAGTTATTACCGAGGTCCTGGTGATCAACCTAGGTGTCCCCAGGGGTCACTTCTCGGACCAACCCTCTTTCTGATTTACATAAATGATCTCCCTAAGAATATACTCAGATCTATGATGATGATACGACGATATACGGCCCCCCTCTCTGAAAGTCTTAACGATCAGAGATTGGCAGCTGACCTCTCTCCCGACCGAACACTAACTTCCCAGTTGCATTCAATGCACCGAAAACCTTTATAAGAGCCAAGTCAGGCCGAAAGGGGAGTTTTCTTCTTTTATGCGCTGTGTCCCTTTAGGACGTAAGCGGTCATGTCTCTCCACATCTTCCTGTCCCTTGTACCTCTTAAAAAGTTTTATCTTTTTGTTACTTCTCCCAGACCCTGTTCTGCTATCAATTTACTTAAGCCCATTAAGTATGTTACGCGTTGCTTTCCTCTGGCCCTCTTTCTCTCTATCTGTCCTGTGAGTATCAGAATTTCCAAGCTCTCCTTCTTCATTACGTGTCCCTGAAATTTCAACTGCCTCTTCCTGATGGTAGGTATAAGTGTCCTTTTTGTTTTCCATTCTCTCCAAAACCTCGTTACTCACATGTTCGGCACATGGTATCCTCACTATCCTTCTGTAGAACCACATGTCTGTTTCTTCTAGTCTCTTCTTCATCTCTGAGGAGATTCTCTAGCATTCGCTGCCATACAGGAGGACAGGTATCGCGTAACGGTTCAGTACTCTTTCCTTTGTTTCTAACGAAATTTTCTTGATTCTTAATACTCTGCTTAGCTTTTGCAATGCATCTTTGGCCATCACAATACGTCTTCGGATCTCAATGTTGCGCTTTATGTCCTCCGTTGTCATATTTGGGCGGGAGCTGCTCAGTCCTCACTTTCCAGCCTTGATAGAGTTCAAAAGCGTCTCCGAGTCCTTGCTGGAGAAGAATTATTTTCTACATTCCAACCTCTCTCTCACAGGTGGGATGTGGCGAGTCTCTCACTGCTCTATCGCTACTAACATGGAAAGTGCTCTGACAAACTACATTCCTTGGTTTCGCCAGGTCTAATGTTCACGTCATGCCACTTGCATAGTAGCAAACTACTCCGTAATTCATCGGCGCGTAGTAAGTTCCACTCAAACAGCTTCTACCCACGAACCACTGCACAGTGGAACAGACTCCCAAGAGGATGTTTCCTCGATTACTACAATCTTAACCTGTTCAAGAAGAGTTAACCGTTATCTTTCTCTCCTATCCATATAAACTACCCCTTAACACAACTCTCAACCTCGAATGCCCCCGGACCTTGTACAAGGTGAACCTTACCGTAAAAAAAAAGAAGGATAACAAGATCTCTGACCTAGGTTATGTTAAGTAAGTAAATCTATGCCTTGTGTTTACACAAATTATGATGTTAAGGGATATTTCATCATCCTCATCCTTCGACCTCCCTATGGTTGGTCGGAACCCCATTGACAATCCCTTTCCACACTGTTTGGTCCTGTATTGCCGTCTCCAGGTCCCCAATGTCCAACTCTGAGTCTCGAGCTATAGTGTCTGGTAAAGTCAATTTTTATGAGAAGACACTTCCAGAAGATAAATAATACTTAAGTAGAGTGTTTATATTTTTCTTACATCGATAAGTCTTTTCTGAGTAGATGAGCAGTGTCTTATACTTAAATAAAATTTCTTGTAAGCAGGGGTTTTGTCAAGATTCTGGTCTATACCTTTTTATCGTACCCAGGACTGCAATTATTATAGATATAATAATTTTAATGTGTTTAATTTCAAAATAATAATAATAACAATTATTATTATTATTTGTGCTGCGTCCTTTCAGGACATGGGCGATTATGGCTCTCCGCGACTCCCTATCCTTTGTGACGCTTAGCAGTTTTTCTCCCTATGTTAGGGCTCTTGTGCCACTTCCGCCATTCATCAATACAAGCTCGCCAGGTAAATAATTTGCTGCCTTCCCCTATCACCCTTGCCCTCAATATACCCCGGGACAACATAAGTCTTCATAGCCTTCCTTCCTTCATTATGCGCCAAAGGAATTTCAACTGTCTCTTCCCGATTCTGAGCATAAGTGTTGCCATTTTCTTTAAGACTTCCTCGAACCGCTCAGTTCATGGAATTCTCAGTATCCTTCTGTAGAACCACATTTCTATTGCTTCCAATTCTCTCTTCATCCGTGCGGTTATTATGCAGCATTCATCGCCTTATAAGAGGGTGGATAACACAGAGCAATCCAGCACTCTTTTCTTTGTTTTCCAACGAAACTTTTCCGTTTCTCAGCACCTTGCTTCCCTTTTGCAATGCCTCTTTCGCTAGTCCAATGCGTATTCGGATTTCGGTGTCGCATTTTCCAACCCCTGTTAAAACACTTCCCGGATATTTAAACTTCTGTACTGACTTGATGTTGACATCTCCAGTTTGTAACTCTTAGCTTGGGTTTTAACTCTTGTTAATGACCATTCTTTCTGCCTTTTAACAGTTACTTGCCTGAAAACCGATTTTATTTAAAATTACATTTTTTGCAGTAAAAGTTAAAGCAGACTATACGATTGCATAGATATCGACTTTTGTGAGGGATTTACGTCAATCAAAATGATTTACAAGGAGACTGATTCCGCGTCACTCTGTTAAATTTCACACGTGATCTTTATGCTCTTAAGTATCCCATTCAACACACTGGCTCCACTTATTGAACTAAATATAAACCTTGTGTATCAGTGCGATGTATTGTTTACATAAGTGCCGACGTTTCGTCTTTATATTGCAAAATGCATCTATGTTTCCTTCATGAGAATCGCTCGCGTTAAGGATAGAATAATAGTCGAACTAAATACAGATGTTGATCTGTTATCTTTGGAAAAATATCCGCCCAAGAAGAAGCTTTTTTTGAACTTATGAATAATGTCGGTCTGTTCTCTCTCTTTCTCACTCTCTCATAAGAGAGAAAGGGGGGCGGGAAGAAAATGCTTAAATTTAACAGAACAAGTCATCAATGTAATGCTCTAACCTATTGAACCCTGAGACTTGACTACACAAACCCTGGTAATTTGGAGACCTTTAACACTTTCAGAACTGCCTGTATAAGATAACAAATCAATTATAAAAACTGAAGACATTAGCAATGAAGAACTCTTACCCATCGAACCCTGAGACCTGACCAATTGCCGACACGCTACTCGGTGTCGTTTTGTAAAAATGTCACTAAATCAGTACTGCCTGTACAACAGAACACATCAGTAATAAAGAGATCTGACCCAATGGAACGCAAGACCTGACCACTTGCCTATTGACTATCCCTGACAATTTTGGGTAAATTTTACACATTCGGAACAAAACAAATCAGTAACAAAGATATCTAACCAGTGAAACGCAAGACATGACTACTTACCTCTAGACCAGGGGTTCTCAATCTTGCCCCCACCCTTTGCAAGGTGACAAGTCAGATAGGCCAAATTCTATAATTGTTACCCCACTCAAACTTACTGTGGTCACAATTAACCCCTGAAAATCCAAAATTCACTTACTGGTGGTGAATTTCACCCATGTTGAGAACCCTTGCTTTAGACTATCCATGACAATTTTGGGTAAATTTTACACATTCGGAACAAAACACATCAGTAATAAAGAGATCTAACCCAGGCAAACGCAAGACCTGAGTACATGCCTCTAGACTAACCCTGACAATTTTGGGTAAATTTTCCACCTTCAGAATTGCCTGTACAACAGAACACATCAGTAATAAAGAGATCTAACCCAGTGAAACCTAAGAATTGATTGCTTCCCTAAAGACTATCACTGACTATTTTGAGTAATTTTTGCTATTTCCGAACTACTTGCACAACAGAAGAAATTGAAAAGTTTGTTCATAAAAGCAACCTTATTCTGCATTCGTGTTAGGCTGTGTAATCCGTTTTGTTATTCCTGTTCTGACACAAAACAGAGCCTTGTTTTGCAGATAGTTAATCAAAGAAATACCCACGTTTACCACTCCTACGGTGATTAGAGGCAGGAGCGTTGTATTAATAAATCAACAGGACAAGTTTGTCACGACGGAATTAGCAATTATTGAAGAGATATATTCATGTTGATAGAATGTATAGTAATATTAGTTGGTAGTATTATGGGAGTTTCCTCAAACAAGAGAATAAGAATGAATATACCAAAAAATTACATAAAATTAACAACATATTTTAGTGTCTAAAGAAACTAAATAGAAAGACCAAAAATGAAGTGGCAAACATGGGCCCGCAATAAGACAAAGTACGATTTTTCCCACGACATAGATTTTTTAACTACATTCACTCTTCGGTAATGTTTATTGCTTTAAAAAGTGATGATTAAATACGTGATAAAACCTAAAATGAATTTATACATTTTTTTTTGTTCTTAAGAATTTACAAAATATTAATTACTATTTATTTGATTGTTTATTTACAAGAATAATTTTATATTTTCATTCTAAAAACTAATACAATTGTATGAAATGCATTGTAATGCAAAAGTATGAAATAAATATGAAAACAATTTTTTATTCATAAATTTATAAACATTTGCTAAATTATTAAAATATGTGAACCTGTAGTGGACCGTGGGGTGAAGATGTGAAGAGATATCAGAAGGTTAAAATTTCCTGCTAGCCGGTCCAGCTACATGAGAATGTTGGACTTGGTTTAAGTCCAAAGACAAATAAAACAAACAAAACCGATATACATGTGTAAACAAATATTAATAACAATTTAAACAAAGACATGGACAGTTACATAGTGTATGTGTGAAGAAATTATGTGTGTGTGTTGTAGTGAGTGTTCGTACGTACGTGTATTGTTCTTAGCGCGTTCCCAGAATTTGGGAAACGCTGTATCTGTGAGAGGTCACATAGTGGTGTTAGAGAGATTTACCTCACCTGCACGCGAGGTGGCGGCCCAAGGCCTAAGTCGAAAAGAGAGATCGAGGCGATGGGTCAGCCAGAATTTATAGCCAGGAGAGAGAGAGACCCCTGTTGAAGGATTAAGGAACTGAGGAGGAGCTAACTCCGACAAACCAAAAGGAAATCCTTATTATTTACCATTTTATAAAGTTTGAATCAAATGACAATTAGCCGATGTTTTGCCAACCATTCCAATAAACAATATAAATAAATAGTGTAAATAAATAATCTAGTAAATAAATAAATACAGTTTAATATTTTTGTTGTCACTTCTCGAGAACAAAAAAAATGTATAAATTCACTTTCATATGTTTAGGTTTTATTACAATTCTAATCATCATTTACCAAACAAAAATAAAGGTCTCAATAAAATAGACTCCCTGACTATTTTGCCGGTAAATATTTTTATTATTATGAAGACAGGTAATATTAAAAATAACAACACACAGATTTAACACAGAAGTTTATTCATTTTCACTATCAATTGTTAAGACAATTTAACATTTCCCCCCCCCCCCATCAATTGTTAAAACACAAGTTAAAATCATTCATTTATCATCAATCATTAACAGAAATATAGAAGTCTCTGAATATTTTAAGCACTTCAGACAAACAGTCTCTTCAAATCCCAAACTTTGCACTGTTCGGCAAACTTGCCAAACAGTGCACACACTAAAGACAACAGTCACAGACCACAGAATCAATGTTGTTCAAGTCCTGCCTACACAACTCAGACAACCACGATATCTTAGTCCTAAAACACTATTTATATTTACCCGCAAAATAGCCGTGTTATCTATTTTACCGGGACCAGCAAAATAGCTTTGGTGTCTATTTTACCGGGACCAGCAAAATAGCTTTGGTGTCTATTTTACCGGGATCAGCAAAATAGCTTTGGTGTCTATTTTACCGATACTTGCAAAATAGCTTTGGTGTCTAATTTACCGGGACCAGCAAAATAGTTTTGGTGTCTATTTAGCCAAATTCGTAAAAATAAATGCGGTATCATGAGAAAAAGCAACGTTTTGACATTGTCTTATTTTGCGAAACGAAAGTCCATGTTTGCCAAAGAACTGAATCAATGGGTATATGTAGAAATGCCCCTTGTTTTGTGTGTGAAGTTCCTATGAAAGAATGAGGAAGAGACTTACGTTCAGAAAAGAGTTCTTTAAATGTTTGTCTTGTAGAATTATTAGATATGCCTGTTTGTCGTCAAGTAAATTAGGACAATGTATTCGGGGTATTTTCTGTGTTGTGTTCAATGCGACTTTAGATATATTCCGATTCACGGAGTTTGGCACTAGATTTTACAATTGAGCACAATGAACATTTGATTTATAAAAAGTAAAAAAATAATTTTTTTTAAATAACGTAAAATAAAATAAAAATAAAATAAAAATATTAAAATAAAAAAATCTAATTTTTTTTATTTAAAATAATTATTTTTCAATTATTTTATTTAATTATTTTTGATTATTTTATTTAATTATTAAATTAATTTTTTTAAATAAAAAAATGTATGAAAAATGGTTTTGTAGAGTTAGTAGATATACCTGTATGTAGCCAAGTACTAACAATTGAGAAGAGTTCATTTTCCGTTGGTTTAGTAAATTAGTAGATTAAGCTTAGGAGATTGTATGCTGTGTACTTTCTGTGTTGTGTTCAATGCGACAGTAGATATGTTACGATTCACCAAGTCTGGCACAAGACTCTAAAATTGAGAACAATGAACTTTTAATTTATTCGTTACACTTTGTGAAACGAACATTCACACTATTACTTTATAAAAGGATTATTCTGGTACAAGGCCCCAAAAGAACAACAATTAAACATGTAAATTCCTTGCTAGAAACCGTAAGTTCTATGCTAGCAGTTTCTTCTATCACACTTCTCGTTTGTGAAATTCTCTTCCGGCTTCTTGCTTCCCATTTAATTTTGATCTTCAAAAATTTAAATGCAATGTCAATCGTCATCTTCTACTTCTTAATTCTTGTTCTTGTATTTTTCTCTCTCCTTAATAGTATATTTTTTCATATTCTCTAACAATCAGTAACCCCTTAGCGTTTTAGTGGCTTTATTGCTTTGCTTGTGGGGAGGGAGAAATTAAAAAAATAAAAAAAAACTTTAAAGTCCCCAGAAGGAAATCGAGATACATTCTATCTCTAAGGTATCCTCTAGCTAAAAGAGAAGAAAAAAAATGAAATCCCTTTTCATACATAATGCATCTACCGACGGTTAGAAGAAGTTCTTTGGCAGACAAGTGGAGTAATCCCACACGTTCATCGGGTTTTGGGCAGAAAATTCGGCGGAGGTAAATGTCGATTTTAGCACGGTTAAAAGTTCTGTGTTGCATTCTTTCGTAAAATTAGTTTACTCAGATTTCAAACACAGATGTCGTTTTACGCGCTTCACGGAAAGAAACATCTTTAAGGCGAGCGGGGATAAGGTTTGTCGTTCTTTCTACACACAAACAAAATGAAATGCAAATGAAGTAACTTTATACTCACATCTGGATTGTTTAATTTATACAAGGATGGTCGCCTTTTTTTTCTCTGTCCTTTACACTCCATTACTGAGTCATTACCCAAGACATAGGGGCAGGCTAATTAGTAAATATAAACATACTGTTTACACAAATTCTGATATTAAGTGATAATAAATATGTCCATTTTTTTTTTTTTTTAATATTTTCCTTACATTGAAAATAATATCTTGGGAAGATGAACAGTTGCGTATACTCCAAACTTTAAAAAAAATTCTTGCAAGCAGGGACAACCAGGGGTTTTGTAAATATTCTTGTCTCTATTGGCGGCTACAGTAACAGCAGCATAAGACATGCAGATGACACAGTGTTGATAGCAGACACAGAAATAACTACAAAGGGTCCTACAGAAGGTAATGAAAGAAAGCGAGTAGAAAGGAGTAAACATAAACTGCATGAAGCCAGAATGCATGGTTGTTAGGAAAAGAATGAGCCAAAATGCAAATTACATATTGGAGATACCAAAATCAAAACGAGGAAAACAATTTAAATATCTGGGAAATGTTCTAACAGAGGAGGAAAAGTGTGAAAGCGCATTGGGATAGCCAAATATGCATTCAAAAAGGAATGAGAGTAATTAGAGGTAGAAAACAGCTGGTTAGAAACAAAGAAAGGAGTACTGAACTGTTACGTGATATCTCTCCTCTTATATGGCAATGAATGCTGGACAATCTCCTCAAAGAAAAAGAAGAGATTTGAAGCAACAGAAACAAAGAAAGGAGTACTGAACTGTTACGTGATATCTGTCCCATTATGTGGCAGTGATTGCTGGACAAACAGCTCAAAGAAAAGGAGACTTGAAGCAACAGAATGATAGATAGGGTAATGAAGTGTTACGTGAAATCTGTCCTCTTATATGGCACTGAATACTGGAAAAACTCCTCAAAGAATAAGAGACTTGAAGCAACAGAAACAAAGAAAAGTGTACTGAAATGTTACGTGATATCTGTCCTCTTATATGGCAGTAAATGCTGGATAAACACCTCAAAGAAAAAGATACTTGAAGCAACAGAAAGAAAGAAAAGAGTACTAAACTGTTACGTGATAACTGTCCTCTTATATGGCAATGAATGCTGGACAATCTCCTCAAAGAAAATGAAGAGATTTGAAGAAAACAGAAACAAAGAAAAGTGTACTGAACTGTTACGTGATATCTCTCCTCTTATATGGCAATGAATGCTGGACAATTTCTTCAAAGAAAATGAAGAGATTTGAAGCAACAGAAACAAAGAAAAGAGTACTGAACTGTTACGTGATATCTGTCCCCTTATATGTCAATGAATGCTGGACAATCTCCTCAAAGAAAAAGAAGAGACCTCGTAATTGATTCAATATAGTCTTTCCACTTCATGTCAGCCGAGAATGTTAACTCGAGAAGACGCAACGAGTCACTCTTCTGGAGGCTAGCATCAGCCATTCTGTTGGAAGGCAGAAAAGGATCTCTCAAAAGATTCACAGAGAGCAGTTTCGTTTTAAAGGCGTTAAAATTGACAAGCCATTCTTTGCTCTAGTTAGCAACAAACTGTAAGTCATTTGCGAGATCAGCCGCCAATTTGACCATATCGAACTGGTCAGGCTGAGTATCAAGACAAGAGTAAATAGTTGTGTCATCAACATAGATACTAAGTTGACAGTTGATGTCACCAGGAAAGTTGTCAATGAAAATTAAAACCATAGTAGGACCAAGGAAGGAACCCTGGGGACACCGGCATGATTACAGAAGGACCTACACGAGTGGCCGTTCAGGATAACTCTCATTTCACGATTTGATAAGAAAGATTGAATCAGTTAAAAAATTCGTCCGGAAACATCATAACTTTTCAATATATATATATATATATATATATATATATATATATATATATATATATATATATATATATTGAAAAGTTATGATGTCTAGTGGTCAATATATATATATATATATATATATATATATATATTTTTTCCCAAGAGGATAGAATCCAGGTAGAGCTCAATGTATAGGACAGAGCAAGAATATAATATAAAAAGCTCAAACTCGAATATTCCATGGTTATAATCACGATCCAATTTAGCAGAGCTACAATTCAATTTTTTTTTTGAATTTTTAGCTCTGATGAATTGGACGTGATTACGATTCCACTGTAATAAGTAATAACCATGGAATATTAGTGCTTGAGCCTTTTATATTACATATATATATATATGGGTGTGTGTCTGTGTAACGAGGACATCGCCACTTTGTTTTCAACTTTCCGCAGTAGCCGACAGGAGTCGAGTGATAAGGTCTTGCTCATTTCCTGTATATAGCTGCATACAATATAATAAATATATATATTATTTTTTTAATTTTGGGCTTTTTTTAGGTTTTGTATTGCATGAAACAATAAAACCTTTGTTTGAAAGCATGAATGATTGTTTTATTTCAGGTTTTAAGCTTTGGTCTACCTTTGATAACACAGCAATATATATATATATATATATATATATATGCGTATAAGGGTGATTTCTGTCATTCGGCATTTTTTGTGGTACGACGGCCGGATTAAAGAGGTTGGATTATATATATATATATATATATATATATATATATATATATATATATATATATATATATATATATATATATATATTGTCATTCACAGACAGACTGTTTCGCTGTATCACAGCTCTTCAGTGTGACTAAACACCTGATTGTTTCAAGCCGGGATCGAAACCCGGCCGATTTTGTATCGGTCAGAGATCCTACCCCTAGGCTACCCTGTATAGGCAGATAGAAAGTGAAATTTTAACGTTTTCTATACGAAATACGCAATTGGCCCGGATAGCTCAAGTTGAATAGCAATGCGTTAATAACAGTAGAAGAGACTGTTTTTAAAATTATCCTTTTCTCCAGAGCTCAACCAGATTTTCCGATGGCATTATATATATATATATATATATATATATATATATATATATATATATATATATATATATATATATATATATATATATATATATGAAGAAGTACTGTTTTCTTTTATTAATCTGACAAATTTTATCACTTTAAAAATTTATTTTTAGCGGATACCCATATTTTAGTAGACGCTCCGTTTATGTGAGAGCTAAACAATGTATTAATTCGTTAGAAAAAAAGTACTCCTATTTACTATCGGTCCTCCTATATGACAGTGAATGCTGGACAATCTCCGTTCCGTTCTGATGAAGAAGTGGCTTGAAGCATAAGAAATGTAATTCTACAGAAGGATGCTGAGAATACAATGTACTGAAGCTATGAACAACAAGGAAGTTTTTAAAAATGGAAACAGAAAAGACACTTGTAGTAAGAATCAGAAAAAGAAAATTGAAATTTCTAGGGCATATAAGCAGAGTGGCTTAGAAATTTTGATATTCACATGACAGGCTGAAGGCAAGAGAGACAGAGGCAAACAACGCATAACCTACTTAGTGAGCTTGAGTAAATGGATGGCGGAACAAGGTTTAGGAGAGATAACAAAAAGAGAAAATTTATCAAGAGCTACAACGGATAGGAAGTTATGGAGAGCCATGATCGCCAACGTCCTGAAGGATACAGCACACAGAACAAGAAAAAACTTGAGTAAGCGGATGGTGGAACATGGTTTAGGAGAGATAACACAGAGAAAATCTATTAAGAGCTGCAAAAGATAGGAAATTGTGGAGAGCCACGATCGCCAATGTCCTGAAGGGACACGACACAAGGAAGTTACTTCATGACTACCGTTAGTCCAGCAAGTAGGATATTCCGGTACGACCACATATTACTGTGTTCGGTGGTTTATATATGAAGATAATTTTGATAACTCAAAGTCGGAAACTGTTTTATTGACTACGCGTTTCACCTTCGTTAGGTAGGCGTCTTCGGTTCAGAATGAAAGCTTTCATTTTGACTCGAAAGGCCTATCTTTTACTTTTTTTTTTCTTAAATCCGTATCACCCCCAAGCAAGGCAGCACAGCCACTAAAACGCAAGGGAATACTGTGTCTGGGGGAATTTGAAACCGAAACATTAATAATGGGCAAAAGGAGAAAAGCGCAACCAGGGCAGTAGATAGCAATTGTCGTTACATTCAAATTTTTGCAGATTAAAGCTGGCCGGAAAGCACGGAGCCGGAAGGAAGTTTCACAAGCAAGAAGTGCGAGAAAAGAAACTGTTAGCATAGAACTTACGGTTACATTTGGCTAGCTCAACTGTAAACTGATGAAATCTCACCGCCAGTCCAGTACTGCGCTTACATTCATAAAGTCTATGTACCATAGCGAAGAGCTCATCTAAACAATTACCATGAAAGTATTTTTTTTAAAAAGGCACAGGGAGGCAACCTTACAGCGGTGGAAAAATAACTGGAGTCGAGACACCAGATCAGGACCAATAATATTGCTGATTCTTCTTTGGGTCTTATCAAGGAGCTCCAGGTAAATAGCAGGCTTCTAATAAAGAATATTGGTAGAAAGTGTAATATAGTTAATAGTTGATATTATTATTATTATTATTATATAATACTAAGTGTAATTATACGTTGGTTATTTAGTCACTACATTGTTTAATATTAGTGATAATATCTTAATATATTAGGTACTTCCAAAATCTTGCACCCGTGGATTTACTTTTGTATACAAATACAAATTTGTATCCTTCTTGTACGACAGTGTTCGTAGCTCGAGGTATGTTGAAAGAGAGAATGACTCCTCCTTCTTTGTAGTAGGCAGTTGTGCTGATGAGTACATTGGTGGTTAGTAATGTGGACCAGCCTATCCCGCTTTCTGGCGAAAGGGCAGAGAAGACTGACCACGAAGCACTCTTCTGCTAATGTTTACACTGAGGTTGGTAAGTGGACAGAGAGTGCGGGTAGTATTGTACTTCGCTTTTGTACTGGGTTTTGAGCTTTTGTTTTGTTTATCCAATATCTGGTTTCAGAAACGAAGATTGACATGTCATTAAGAGTGCCGGTGTTATGGTTAATGAGTTATTAAGGAGATGATAAGTAGCTGATACTTTTCAAGGGATTTAAGAAATATTTTTATTTATTAGACATATTCTACTACTACGCGCCCTTTCGACACGTGTTGAGAAAAAAAACCATATTTTACGTTGAATTTCATATAACCTTGCTTATGTCACCTCGGATTTCCGGAAATCGATAGTGCCCTGGGGTATTTACAAACACCAAAATAAAAATGCTTACAGTCATAATTAGTTATAATGATGTGAAATAGTGTCGTACTGCTGAAAAAATAACATAACAGAAAATCTCCTTTACAATATAGATTAAACCAAAACTCGAGACTAAGATATAATTATTCATTGAAATAAAAATTATAATAAATTTATTGCATAAACATGTGTTGGAAATTGTAGGTGAAACACCAATACAATAATAGAGAAAGGTTTTATTCATAAAAAATAACTACAATATATACCCATGACTATATACATATATATATGTGTGTGTGCGTGTGTGTGCGTGTGTGTGTGTGTGTGTGCGTGCGTGTGTGTGCGTGTGTGTGTGTGCGTGCGTGTGTGTGCGTGAGAGAGAGAGAGAGAGAGACGAGGACATCGCCACACTTTGTTTTCAACTTTCCGCAGTAGCCGCCAGTAGTCGAGCCATAAGGTTTTGCTCATTTCCTATATATAGATGCATAACAATATTAGTATATATATATATATATATATATATATATATATATATATATATATATATATATATATATATATATATATATATATATATATATATATATAATTTTGAGCTTTCTTTAAGACTGTATTGATGAAACAATGAAAACCTTGTTTGAAAGCATGAATGATTGTTTTATTTCAGGTTTTAAGCTTTTGTCTACTTTTGATAACACAGCAACACACACACACACATATATACACACACACACACAAACACACACACACACACACACATATATATATATATATATATATATGCGTATAAGGGTGATTTCTGTCATTCGGCATTTCCTGTATTCCGGCAGTGGTCTGACCCCAGGGCGACAGATTAAAGAAGTCGTACTATCTCTCTCTCTCTCTCTCTCTCTCTCTCTACACACACACACACACACACACACATATATATATATATATATATATATATATATATATATATATATATATAGCTTTAAGATGTGCTATATTTATGGGATAGATGATCAATATCAGAGATAGAGCGTGTGTAAATGTAAAGACACTAAGGCGCAAGGGGTCGTAGGAATTAAGAAGAGAAACATTAGTAATGAGTAGAAAGAGAAAAGGACCAATCAGGAGGACAGTAGATAGCAAGTGACATTACAGTTAAATTTTTGCAGATCAAAGTTGGCTGGAAAGCATGGAGCCGGAAGGGGTTTCCACAAGCGAGAAGTGCGAGATAAGAAACTGTTCGCATAGAACTTACAGCTACATCTAGCTAGCTCAACTGTAGATTGATGAGATCTCGCCGCCAGTCGTGCACTGCGCTTAAATTCAAATAGTCAAGGTATCACAACGAAGAGCTCATCTGACCAATTACCATGAAATATTTATATAAAAAAAAAAGGCACACAGGGGTACCCTTAAAGCAGTGGGAAAGTGACTGAAGCTGAGCCACCAGATCAGGACCGATAATATTGCTGATTTTTATTTGGATCTTATCAAGCAGCTCCAGGTAAATAGCAGGGACACCGGGCCATATATGTCATTAATATTCTAAGCATGAACGAATGGTAGACTTATAGATATGGAAGATAGATTCCGGAGAGAAAAAATTATCTAGCACGACACAGTGCACCGAATTTGTTAGCAAGTGACCTACACCGTGTGCTACACACCATCACTGAGTCACTGAGTAATGAGAATAGGGGGAGGGAGCAAAAATGTTTGGAGTAAGAAAACACCCCATGCGACCAACGCAGGGTTAAGCTTTGTTAAAAAATGTTCATGTCAGCTTTTTAATCGATTTCACTACATGCAAGATAGTAAAGCCACTAAGACACAAGGGGTTACTAGGTGTGAAAGAATTAGGAACAGAAACATTACTAATGAGCGGGAAGAGAAAAGAGTAATCATGAGGAGAGGAGGTAGCTATAGCCCCGCCTTTATTCCACGTGACTGATTCTTACTACCGAATTTTGGACGTCCCAAATTTTGACATTTCTATAAAGCTAAATCCCAGAAGGTGATATAACAAAAAAAAACATCTATATGTTTGCCAAAAACGCTATTTAAGTCTATAACAAGGCAAACATATTCTCTCTCGATCTCTTTTTACCTCTTGCTCCAGATGTAGTCGGACGTAGATAAAGAACGCTGCCGCTGGGGGCACGTTCGCTTCTTTGGTCCTCTTTAGACTGAACTCTCGCACATATACGCATATAACACACACGCTTGTTTCGTACACACACAAACAAGCACATTCACGTGGCTAGTTTTACTTTTTTTGAAAAATCATATTTACCCCAAGGAAGGCAGTAAAGCCACTAAGACACAAGGGGGCTACTGAGTGTGGAATAATTACAAAACAAAAACATTATTAAGGAGCGAGAATAAAAGAAGAGCAATCAGGAAGACGGTGGATAGCGATTGTCATTGCATTTAAATTTTTGAACATCAAACTTACTGGAAAGCAAGAAACCAGAAGTGCGACCGAAGAAACTGTCAGCATAGAACTTACAGCAACATTTAGTCAAATCAACTGTAAATTGATGAAACCTCGTCGCCAGTCTCGTGCTGAGCTTAAATTCATAAAGTCTAGGTACCATAGCGAAGAGCTCATCCGAACAATTACCATGAAAGTATTTGTAGAAAAGGCACAGGGAGGCATCTTTACGGCGGAAAGCTGACTGAACCTGAGACGTCAAAACAGGACCAATAATATTGCTGATTCTTCTTTAGATTTTATCAAGAAGCTCTAAATATATAGCAGGAGCAGTGGACCATATGTGGCAGAAATATTCTAAGCATGGACGAATGGTAGAATTATAGATAGATTCATGAGATAAAAATTGTCTCGCACGACACAGTGAATCAACTTTCTTAGCAACTGATCTAGCAATGGATTCAATATAGTCTTTCCATTCATGTCAGTTGAAAACGTCAGCCAGAGAAGACGCAACGAGACATTCTCCTGGAGGTTAGCATCAGCCATGCTGATGGAAGACAGAAAGGTGTCTTTCAGATGATTATTGGAGAGCAGCTTAGTTTTGGGGGCGTTAATATTAACAAGCCATCATTTGCTCCCGTTAACAACAAACTGAAAATCGTTTTTGATATCAGCCGCCAATTTGACCTTATCGAGACAGGAATAAACGGTTTTGTCGTCGACTTAGTTATCAAGTTAAGAGAAAACAAATCTCTGAAATGTATTTGTTTGTGAAAAATTGACTTGCATTTTTACAGGACGATGTTAAAACTCTTTCAGATCTTGGCCGTTGCTAATAAAGTCGATATAAAAGCAAAGAGGTGTTTGAAAAATGCAAAATTTAACGCCATTTTCGAGTGTGAACATTTTTAAAAAATTATTTTAATTTTGCAACTGTTCAATTTTTCATTCTACGGAATCTCAAAATAAAAATAAACTCCTGATATATTTTACGTGACTAATCCCCTCACGCACCGAATTCTGCTACAAAAAGGTATGACAGATGAAAATTTAAAACATGTACTAGGTGTGATCTGATTGCATCTTCTTAATCTACAGGATTAAAGAAACTTAGCAGTTTCTATTTCATCAAAATATCTCAACCCGTTTAATTTTGGCAGATTTCTTTTTTTTATTTTTATACTTGCTCGACTTAAGTCATTTTTTGTCTATTATGAATTAGGACAAAATACCATATTTGGACTCTTATATTTTAAAAAGCAATAGAGAACAACAGTTAAAATTATACTAGACTGTTAGGTACATAACAAAGACATTAATAATAAAATTACAGATAGTTTCACTGCATATTTCTTAAATAAATTCAGTCTGAATATGCAAATTTTGTAAATCAAAACTTCTGCAACGACGTAGAAACAACTCATAATTTGACATTTCATAAAACTGGAAATAAGACCCACATTCATCCCAAATTTCAAATAGCACATTATGACTATACCAGTAACATGCCTAATATTTTGGGGAGTGATAGAATGGATATATTCTGGATTATTCCACTTCAAAATTGAAAATAATTGCTTTTTAACCTTTTGTCACAAGGTATTTGAAAGGCCGATTTTAGTCTTGCTTGAATTGTGTCATAAAATGAATATTTCTTACACTAGAAACACCAGATTTCATATCTAGCCATTTCTGAGGGTGCTCTTTCCATTTATCATGGTTAAAATGACATAAAATCAACAGATTAGAATGTATATAGAGCAAATGCTGAACAAGTACAGTCCTGACTCAACATGTACAATTTCTGGACTGTAGAGAGAGAGAGAGAGAGAGAGAGGCTTAACACACGCCAAGCAATACCCACTAATGAATACTAATAATCCGTATGAAATAAATATTACTAAGAAATAATAATAAATTAGGAAAATGAATATTAAACCATAAATTTGTATCTAGATAGCAATAAATCGTAACTAAAATCCATTCATTAGATAATTTAAAAAGTAAGAAAATTGTTTGAATGGGTAACTTTAAACAAAATGTTACTTGGTAACTGAAATGCTGATAATTATAGTGAGAATACTGCAAAAACATAAAAGACATTCTATAAATTTTTTTTAGAATGGTTTTTTTATCTATATTGAATATGAACATTTTTCGATTAATAAGTCCTACGATTTTTTTTTTCGTGATTTGAATAAAAGTAAACAAATCGATTATTGTTTCATATTTTTTTATGACGAAAACGGTTTTTAAATCCCATTTACATTCATATATCATAGAAAATTAATATTTAAAACAAATTCTTAGCAATTTCCTTGAAAATTTCGTCCATAGAAAACATGCTGGTCGATTCTTTGTGTCCGTGTTAACGCTGTGTATTGAGTCTCGCGTGGAGTTGAAATGATGACCGAGCGAGTCGCACATGGTTACACATAATTGCACAAGCGCAAAACGAAACTATCGTTTCATATTTGATTTTGATTTACTTTCATAGATTATTAAATGCGCGTTTTAATGACATATTGTATGTGTTCTTATTTTTACAAGAAGCATTTGAATTTTACGATCAAACTTTTCATTTGAATTGTTTACAAACTTCTTATTAAAATTAAAAAATATAAAATAAATGAAAATGAAGATGAGAACGTTAACTTTCAAACTAACGTGTTAGAAAAATTGTAATAAACCCTGCGGAGTGCGCATATTACAAAATTTGAGGAAGTCTAAACTGCCGTCAGTGAAAAAAATGGCCAAAATATTGTGAAATCACCAAAATGTCTCTATTTTCAAACTGTAATGTTCCTCGCACACTGTAGTACATATAAAAATAAATAAGATAGAAACAAATTTCATGAAATAAGCTTTTATTTGGTATGCATTATGTTTCTATGAAGATATTGAATGAAATAACACGGTGAGTTGAATATATGCATTTTTTAGTGTTTAGTTAAGAATTTCATCAGCTGTAAGCTGAGTGTTGGGATACCTACTACAAAAGAATTAAACACGGTTTTGTTAAATTGTTTATTTACAAGAATAACTTATATTTTAAAAGTTCAGGATTAATACAAATATAAAATTTGTCACTTAGCTGATTGATGTTAATTTAGTATCCAGACTCTAGACCTCCAGCAATCGCTCCATCCACTCATTAGGGGGTATCAGCAATTGACTGTTTATTTTCTTGTTTTTCTTTTATATTGCGTTGAAAAAATGATTTATGCACTTTTCATTATGGTAAAATTGTTTTTAATAAACATACGGGTAACTGCAATTATAAAGTTTGGAAAAAATGCATCTTGCAGGCATTTTTTTAATTTGCTTTTTCACTAAAAAAAATAAGTTGCGATCATCTGGAATTAACAGCAAAAATGTTAAACACTATTTATTTATTGGACAATTTAATTTTTATTGTTATTTATCGAGAAGAAAAAGAATGTTTAAATCCAATTTCATATCTTTGGGTTTTTACTTAAATTTTCAAAATATTTTTTAAAACAATAAAACTTGCCGAGGAGTGTACAGTAATAGCGGTGTGTCATGTTCATAAAGAAATACATAAATAAAAAATTAATTATTTCACTGTATCTGTCCATAAAAATAAATAAAAATTAATTATAGTGTCAAAAATAATTATAATAAGATAATTATAACAATTATAATTATCATTAATTCGCTCATTCTAAACCAATGAGAATCGACTCCACTTTTCTCCTTTACACACACAAACACGTGACATTCCTATTATCGGAAAAGCAGTTCCCACCGACAGGTCATTAACATGTGCGTAAACGGAAATTTCATCTCCTTTTCCTTTTCACGCCATACTAGCAACAGTTATCTTTTAGCCCTCAACAAAAATTCGAGGTAAGAAACCCCCAGACACATCTTGTATTTTCCGACTAAATTATCTGGACGCTCATTATATACATCTATAAAAGAAATCATACGTGAAAGACTGCATAGACTTTGCTTATTTTTTATCTTATCATTTTGTCGGATTCTGATCCATATTTGATCTACATTTGACTTCAAACTCACAATTTTTAATCAGTGTTACTGCCTCTCGTGTTTCCAACACCACATAACAACTAGATAATAAATAATACTTGTTTTGCTGTTTCTCATTTTTACGAGTATTATTGTATATATAAATGTTAGACGGTTTATAATTATTTACTCCCCTACAGTTATCAAGAGAAAAAAAAGATTTTTATTACGCCTTTTTTCGTTTTTGTTTTTTCGGGTGCGTATATTAAAGTTTACCAATTTTTTATTAGAATCGACTGAAAAGATCTAACTGCTTAAAAATTCTTTGTCACATTTTCCAAATTATCGTTTGTTCTGGGTATGACGATAAAGTACATTCATCAGCAAGGCCTCTGGTCGGAAGGTTTTAAGGAGGGTAGAGCCACTTCGTAATTACTGTTGTTCCCAGGTCTACCCTGACACGGGATGGTAGTACGTGTTAGGGTCCCAGCGATGGGTAAATAATTAACCCCAAAACTGGGATCAAAAAACTATGAAAGTATAAACATAGTTTTTTATAGTAAAAATACCAGCAATTCATTTTTGGAAAAAAATATTACCGGCAATACATTTTTGGAGAAAAAAATATTACCAGCAATAACTTTTGGAATTAAAAAATATTACCAGCAATACATTTCTGGAAAAAGATATTATCAGTGATACATTTGACTCACGACAAAAACTCTTTTTACTAAAATACGTCAATGAAGCCTGATCTACAAACTGATTTTTTGGAAAGAATACATATTCTATTCATACGAGCTGATCCTAAAAATCTTGAGGTTGATATACCGTAAAACAAACGAAATGAAACCAAACCAAACCAAATTATCGTAGTATAAGTTGTCGTATATCCGGCTCAAATTTATGAGAGAAAAAAAAAAAACTCTCAAAAGAGCATAATGTTTTTTTCTTCGAGTAATTTCGACAATTTTCAGTCAAAGCAGGAAAGTAAATCTATTGGTTTCCATGAGAGTAGGTTTGAATGCCATGAGCTTCAGGGTCGCGTAATAAGAACTTTGCTAATAATGACTAGAAACGGTTGAAAGTTCTCGGACAAAACCACTTGAACTTTGGACAGTTTCATAAATTTATACTATACAAACCGGAAAAAATATATTAAAAATTGAACATTTTTAAGAAGAGATTATATATATATATATATATAATGAGAAATTTCACACATACATACATATATATATATATATATATATATATATATATATATATATATATATGTGAAATTATATATATATATATATATATATATATATATATATATATATATATATATATATATATATATAAGAATCTGCCCCATTTAAACATATCATACTTAACAGCTCTACTTACCTGAAATACAGGTATGACGTACTCTTGTTTTAACCCCAAGATACAAACCTATTAAATATAATTACAAAACTCATAAAGGTTGATCCCACCATATATATATATATATATATATATATATATATATATATATATATATATATATATATATATATATGAACATTGAAGTCAACACAGGCAGTTTCATGCTAGACGCAATGAAATTAACTTATCAGATCTGACGACGAAAAATCAGAGTGCATCAGGGTGTAACAGCAAAATTGTCCATTTGTTTGATTAAGCATTGAACACTAAAAATATCTTACTGGAATTCTCCGGCTTTTTATAACACTATTCAACTCTACTTTGAGCAATAAGAATGTATAATTACTCTCCAAGCTTAACAGAAGAATCGTGATGAAATCGATCAGAAACGAAAAGGACATGTTCATCATTAAAAGATCATGAAGGATTGATATAAAGTTCAAATAAATATGTATTATTTCAGGATCATTTTCCAACTTATTCAAGATGATCTTCGCCCTCTCTAACCATCTAACTTTCTGTCCTGGAGTAACAAGGTGCCTCACAGATTTCACGTGTGATTTCATTTTCATTCTTTTTTTTCCCTGCTCTTTGGACTGTCATAGCTAAAGCTTCTCTCTCACGTACCAAACGTATTATGGATTGAGTTGGATTTTTTTAATTGATCTCTTTGGCATTAAATTGAAATGATGATCCCTCTTCCTGTTGTGACCGCCTGATCCAGTTTTCCTCTCTACTGTTCCCTCTTTTTGAAACTTATTCACCGTTCTCTGAATGGAATTTGAAGATGGAAGCCAGAGTATGAATGTTGGTACCATTACTGAAGGCTTAAATGATCTTTTTCTCTATTCATTGCTTAGTTGGAAGACAGTGGAGCTGGCACAAAACGATTTTAACCTATTCTCATTCTAGCTGAATAACTCAAAGGTTTTTCAGTGATTCTTACGATAAATGGTGTCAAAATGGCTAAGCATCTTATTTGAAAATCAGGATAAAAGAAACTCAATTAGTTAAGTTGTTTTTTTAGATATTACACGTTTTGTGGGATGGACAATTATGCTGTTACATGATTTGGACAATTTTGTTGTTACAACCGGTATATATATATATATATATATATATATATATATATATATATATATATATATATATATATATATATATATATCATTCACAGACAGTACTGTGTCGCTGTATCACAGCTCCTCAGTGCGATTAGACATCCGAATACTTCAAGCCCGGATCGAAACCCAACCGATCAGTCAGAGTTTCTACCACTGAGCTGTCTTCATTCAACAGAGAGAAACAATTAAATCTAGCGTATTGTTTTTACGAGTGCTCCAATTCATTTTATTGAAGAGCTTTGCATTAACGCAGGTGGCTGTTGTTTATAGAATTAGCTTATCACTCAACAGTGCTCAATTGAAATATATTTTCAAGAGCTAAATTATGTCATTCGCAGACAGTAATGTTTCGCTGATCACTGATCAGACGTTAATATTTACACTACATGCCCATTTCTCGAATGTTGAGGCTGGTAGACGAAAATAAGCATACTGTTTATAAAACATAAGTCTGATGAGGTCAAATTGGCTGCTGATCTCAAAAATGACCTGCAATCTGATGCTGACCAGGGCAAAGAATGGCTAATTAATTTTAACGCCTCCAAAACGAAACCGGTCTCTTTTAATCGTCTGAGTGAACCCATTTTGGTTTCCATTAGCATTGTTATTGCTAACCTCCAGGAGATGAACTCATTACGACTTCTCGGACTAACATTTTTCGTTGACATGAAGTGCGGCAATTCTATTGAGTCAATTGCTAGATCTGCAGCTAGGAAAGTTGGTTCACTGTGTCGGACAAGACAATTTTTCTCACCAGAATACATCTTAAATATTTATAAGTCTAACATTCGTCCATGCATCGAATATAGCTGCCACGTATTGTCTGGTGCTTCTGCTTCTATATTTAGAGATTCTTGGCAAAATCCAAAGAAGAATCTACAATACAAACGGTCCGGACCAGGCATTTCAGTTTCAGTAATATTCCCACCGCCGTGATATAACTTCCCGGTCCCATTATTTTACAATTGAAATTTCTAGATTTAACAGTAAGTTCTGTGTTAAGAGTTTCTTCTTTCGTACTTCTCGCTTGTGGAACGCTCGTCCCACTTCTTGAACTCTCGTCAAATTTAATCTTCCAAAATACAAATGCAACGTCAGTCGTTATCTTCTGTCTTCTTAATTCAGGTTCTTTTATTGTTCTTGTTCCTTAATAATGATTTCTTTTTCTTATATTATTTCGCACTCAGTAACCCCTGATTCTTAGTGGCTTAGATTATGGAGAAATGATTTTAAAAAAAAAGAAGAGCGTCTACTTAAATATGTTTATCCAATAAAAATAACGGTTAATGTGATACAAATATGTCGGATAAATAAATGAAAAATCCACTACTTCTTTTATATATATCTATATATATATATTAGAGTGCTTGGTGTCTGTTGGATTTTAAATCAGCCCACCGAAACTAGAAAGAGTTATATATATATATATATATAACACTTTAATTTCTATAACTCTAATATATATATATATATATATATATATATATATATATATATATATATATATAAAACACTTTAACTTCTATAACTCATATATATATATATATATATATATATATATATATATATATATATATATGAGTTATAGAAGTTAAAGAGTTATATATATATATGTTCCTGAAAATTTATTTCGGTTGAGCTCTCTGGGGAGGATGTGTGGGTTTGTAAACAGTGACTATTACGGCTAATAATGCAAGACTCTTCGGTAAATCGAATCGAGTTCTCTCAGTCACTGTGTGTTTATCTAAATATAAATACGCTTAAATTCACCTTCTTCTCTGCCGTGCGCCAACGGCTTCAGGGTAAAATTTCCGACTGACGCGAATTCAGCCGGTTTTCGATTCTAGCCAGTGGCAACCGGACGTCTAGCCACACTGATGAGCTGTGATACAGCGAAACAGTCTGTCTGTGGATGACAATATATATATATATATATATATATATATATATATATATTAGAGTCGTTTTTCCTCCTTTTTTTTTTGGCTGATGTTAATTTGTGGGGCGTGCTGTTTATCCCTGATACATCGTGCACTGGGGTTCCTGGTTTGTTTGCTTGTTCATTTATATATATATATATATATATATATATATATATATATATATATATATATATATATATATATATATATATATTATGAAATGGATTAAGTGCGACTATTTCATATATTTTCTGTTTGTAAGTTACTTTTCATAGATACAATTTATTTAAGTAAATTCCTCGTTTTTTTTTTTTAGATAAACAATATTAATTGCATTTACTTGTCTGAATGTTCGAGAAATTTCATCGAAAATATGTGCTTCTCCGACAGGAATCGAACACTGTAACTCCAAAGGGAACACTCATTTGATCTGATGTGCTGTTAACCATTCAGCCACAAAGCAAAGTCCAAATTACTGTTTATAAACAACAAATCGTTGACCATCTTCCCCGAATGATCATATCTGCTTACAAAACGTACCTTAACGTAAACATCCAAGCCGTTAAATGTAATTAATTCTGTTTTATTTAGAAAAACGGAGCATTTACTTAAAAAATTGTATCTATTTAAAAATAACTTATAAACAGAAGATATATGAAATAATTGTCAGACTTAATCCATTTCATAATATGTTGTCAATGTTTACGTTAAGGTACAGCTTTCGATCTTATACAGTGGAAGCTCCTTTCCCAACTTTCTTCGCTGTCTCCAAAACTGTTGCCCTCGTCAGTGAATTGTTCTTTTCTGGAATAGAGAATTTTATACCACTGAAAATTCTCCGCATCAAAAAAGAAAAAAAAATCACTGCAGACATTGCTCACCGTAAGCTCTACTTTAATATCTATCGCAAAGTACGATGTAGTTTGACTCTTACTGTATTCAGAACAGCCCGAAATCGCTGCAAGAAAGTCTTGGAAAAATGCAAAGTGTAGCTATGCACAAACGGTCCGGACCAAGGTTGAAAAGAAAAATATTGGATCCCGTGAATTCTTGAAGATCTCCAACCAAATTATAAACAGAAACAAACCGGCTGTTCCTATTACTATAAATGGCCCTAAGGTCATATCTTCCCCTACAGATAAGGTGAAACTCTTTGCCTTGAATTCAGCGTTAGATGACAAAGGCCATCCCCTTCACAACTCCCCACGTCTCACTGAGCACAGTCATATTAATATTTTCATTACAGCCCCGGAAATTTCAAGAAAAAAAAAAACAGCCTAATAGAAGAGGTTATAAAATAATTCTAGACGCAGTTTCCTTCCATTCAACTATGGTTTTACTTTAGTCGGTTGACTCATAATTCACAGTGAAATACGCAATTATTTTCCGAACGGCCTAATAAATGATAAACTAATTCTAGACATCACTTTTCGAAAACTCTAATACAGTGGTTCTTAACCTTTTTTTGAGTGACTGGCCCATTTAGTCAGAGACACCTTGAGTCACAGACAACGAGTCACGGACAACTTGAGTGGAGAGCCATGCTCACGTACGTCCTGAAAGTATAAGGCACATAGAAGGAGTGATATGTCTATCCATCGTTGAAGAATCTATGCAACCATTTTTGTTTTTGTTTTTGCAAATGAACAACAGCAAATACACATCATGTTAAATTTGAAGTAGTTATTCCATGAGGAGACGCGGTGGAGTAATGGATAGCGGCTCGGATTAAGGAATACGTGCTAATACCCTTGGAAAAGGTATGAATCTTCTTCTCCCCCCCAGCTATGGTTAAGTAGCAGGACAGACCAGGTTCTATAGCCTTGGATGGCAACTAGACTAGTGCAGAAAGAAATGGCAACCTACTGCGGGGAAAAAAATCTGCCTCGTCAGTTATGTATCGAAAGATACATGATCGCCTAAACGCATAGCACATAACTGACTGATATTCAGTTATGTGCTAATACCCTTGGAAAAGGTATGAATCCTCTTCTTCTCTCTCCCCCAGCTATGGGTAAATAGCAGGACAGACCGGGTTCTATAGCTTTGGATGACAACTGGTCTACCGCAGAAAGAAATGGCAACCTACTGCGGGAAAAAATCTCCCTCGTCAGTTATGTATCGAAAGATACATGATCGCCTAAGCGTGTATCACTCATGGCACTTAACTAAGTTATACCGTAAAATAGGAGTAAAAGTAAAGGAAAAGGTGTGCATTTCTTTATGAAAAGTCCAAATACAAAAGTCTACGCTGCTAAACAATGAAAAGCACTATTTACTGACTAGCTGTAGAGGAGCGCTTCCGGTTAGGGCAGTGACCCGACGCATAAGGGAAGGAAAAGAGAACAGAGAGTTTCTTTTAAAAGCAATCAGTCTTTTAAAGACGCCAATCAGCTGCTGCCGCTAATACTTCTCTTGAGCTGATTCCGTGTCGTGACCCAAACTCACTACACAGGATACAAATGGGAATGGGGTCCTGAAGCAGGGAAAATTTATCTATTGTTTATCAAAAAAACTATCCAATGATGACTTCCATGCCTGACATTTTGGATAGAGTTCAGGGGAAAGTAAAACAAATTCAAAGGTTATGTAACAAAATCTTTTCAGCCAGTTTAAAGAGTAAACCTTACACCAGAAATGGTTTGCTTTCATCTTATGGTGTAAAACCTTTTCTTGCTAGGATTTCAATTATTTTCATAACCTTTGACCTTTATAGCCATAATGAATCCTTGACTGTAAACAAAATCTTGTCGCCTGACTTTCTTTTAATTAAAACACAATTAAATACGTTTTAGGATTTATTTGTTTGTATTTCTATCGACCCAGTCTACAGTTGCATGTCCTCTAGTTCGATCTATTTTTTTAATCCGACCAAAATTTGATTAAACGGTTTTGTTTGTCTATCTGTGTTGCTTGTCAAATGTTTATACAAATCCTGTAATGTATGTAACATATTCATTTTAATGTAGTTATTTATTATATTTTTTCGTAGGTTTTTCCTTTCCAACCGGAAATCTTGCATTATGAGTGCTCTTCATCAAATCGTACGTCCCCAGACAGCAAGCACATTTCGCTGAATATTTGCAGCGCCAAAAATCGTGGTAACCTAAGACTAAAACTCACCATCTTTCAATTAAATGTCAGTGCTCTTGATACTGCTCATCAAACACATAATTCCCATGAATGTTGTCAACCAATTCAATAAAAAGGTAAAAGGTTCCACTGAAACAGCTTCTTCCTACGAACCGCTGCTTTGTAGAACCGACTCCCAAGAGAACATTTCCCCGATTACTACAATCTTAACCTATTCAAGTCTAGAGCCAACCATTATGTTCTCCCCCTATCCATGCAAACTACCCCTTGATGTAACCCTCTCGCGTCCTGGGTAAGACGATAAACTGCGTCCAGCGGTGGTGCCTCTGGTCGGGAGGTTTTGAAGAGCGTGGAACTGCCTCTTGGTTGCTGGTGTTCCCGGGTCTTCCAAGGCCAGGGGTGGTGGCGCCCGTTGGAGTCCCAGCTATGGGCGGCTAGCTGACCCCCAGACTGGTGTTAAGAATACCTGTAATAAATTATATGAGGAAAAATTATTACCAGCAATACATTTTTGAAGGAACAAATGTTACCAGCAATTCATTTTTGTAAATAATTATTACCAGCAATAAATTATTACCAGCAATCAGTCAGGTATGTGTCATGCGTGATAAACACTTAGGCGATCATCTATCTTTCGATGCGTGACTGACGAGGCAGTTTTTCCCGCAGCAGGTTGCCATTTCTTTTTGCGGTAGACCAGTTGCCATGCAGGGCTATGGAACTTGGTCTGTCCTGCTATTTACCCATAGATTGGGGGAGGAAAAAAAGGATTCATACCTTTCCCAAGGGTATTAGCACGTAAGTGAATGTAATGGATTTGACTGGAATTCGAACTCCTCAATGCGAGCAGCTATCCATTACTCCACCGTCAATACAACTTTGAAAATAATATTATCAGCAATAAAAATCTCGTCGGCATTAAATAACCCATTGAGGTTGATATGCGGTAAAACAAAATAAACCAAGCCAAACCAAACGTAACCCTCTACCTTGAGTGGCTTCTGGGCCTTGTAAAGGGTGAACCTTACTATAAAAAATTATCTTTTTTTACTGAAGGCTGTTGTTTTAGCGACAAGAGTAAGAGGCGAACTTTATGAAGATATGTGTGCAAGATGACGGTTAATCCAAGAGATTAAGATTGTTGTTGTCGGGAAAACATTCTATAAGGATTCTGTTCCACAAAGCAACAGTTCTTGGGAAGAATCTATCCGAGAGGAACTTACTCCTTACTAATGGAATACGAAACGGTGGCGAGTCTTAGCTGGAAGGGTTAGATTTGGGTAAACTAAGGAACATAGCTCGTCTTATCACTTTCCATTAAAATAGGGATAGTGTAGCGGGAGGCTTGCAACGTTTCGTCTATGAGAAAGGGGTTGTAGGATGGAAAACAGTTCATCACCCACAAGGTTGTGTAGACGCTTGTGGACTCTATCAAATCCGAAAAGTGAAGACTGGACAGCTTCAACCCAGATATGGTAGCACTATCCTGTTTTAGGTGTGATATGGCTCTTGTAACGGTAGAGCATAACAGGAAGAGTCAGGTATTTACTGGAGCGGTACAGGAAACCGACCATCTTTCCAGCATCTATAACGAGGGATCGTAGATACGAGTTCCACTTGAGCTTAAGCTCCAATAGGCATTCAAGGTAAGAGGCCTTATTGAGATTATTATTATTATTATTATTGTTATTATTATTGTGCTTGTTCTTCTCTTCGTTGGTTCGCACGGCCGTTATGGCCTGCCAATTCCTCATAAATAATGAACTATTCCGTTTTGATCGCATGGAAAGCGGAGAAAAGACGCTATTTGTTTTCAGTGAGAAAAATGAGAGAAAGAAGGGAAGATAAAAGTGTTTAACGTCTCCTGTTAATAGATAATGTACTATTTCGTTTTGATCCTGTGGAAAGAGTGAAAAAGACACGACTTGATTTCAGTGAGAAAAAGAAAGAAAGAAAGAAAGAAAGAAAGAAAGAAAGAAAGAAAGAAAGAAAGAAAGAAGTGTCAAACAGCTGTTTCGGTGAAATGAAAAAAGTTGTAAATTTCAAATCTTTTCATTTGTACCCACTTCTTAAAATAACGACCAACATTCATATTTATGATTGCTATTGCAATATTTTATTAAAGTTAAGCTCAAATATTTAACGATACGATAGGGGAATTTCTACGGATATTTTATCGTCGTAGAACTCGCCATGAGCTTCCTCAATAATTAACAGAAGAATTAAGATTCATCAGAAAATTCAAATAGGAAAACCGTGAAATTTTCACGGGTTAAAACTAGTTATTATTATTATTATTATTGTTAAAATATTTTCGTAAAGGTAAAAATATTATTAAAGCGATAAAAGCACATACATTAAAAGCTATCCATAAAAAATTGAAAGAATTCATAACAAAAAAGACGGGTAACAATATATATATATATATATATATATATATATATATATATATATATATATATATATATATATAGCCAGCCATAAATTGGTAATTCCGAAATATAAACCGGTTTATCGGCCCTGTCTCATCAGAGCAAAATCTAAAAAATGTGCACAACGACTAAAAAAATATAGCATCTTTAATTACCTTTATGCCGAACAACCACTCTGCTTACAGAGAGGTGGTTGGTAGGACTTAATATACTTTCTTTTGTGTACTATGTCTTTTCAGGACGTCGGCGATCATACAGCTTCACAATTTCCTTTCCTTTGTAGCGCTTCGCAAATTTTATTTTTTCGCTAGCTCTCCTAATCTCTGTTCTCTTATCCATTTACACATGTTTTGTTAGGTAGGTTATGCTCTGTTTGTCCCTCTTAATATCTTGTCAGTATCAAATTTGCTAAGCCCTCTTTTCTCATTATATGCCCTAGAAATTTCAATTATCTATTTTCTGCTGTTGTTAAATATAGGTGTTCTTTTTGTTTCCATTTTCTCTAAAATTTCGTTGTTGCTCAAATGTTTGGTCCATGGCATTCTCAGCATCCTTCTGCAGAACGAAATTTGTGTTGCTTCAAGCCTCTTCTTCATCTGTGAGGAGATTGTTCAGCATTCACTGCCACACAGGGGAACAGATATCACATAATAGTTCAGGACTCTTTGCTTTGTTTCTAAAGACATTTTTCTGTTTCTTGTTTCCATTTTCTTTAAAAATTTGTCATTCCTTATATGTTTTCACTCCAGATATTCTCAGCATACTTATGTAGAGCCACATTTCTGTTGCCTAAAGTACTGATTCCAAAACCTGCAAGCGATAATCGGTTTTCACCTTACTCAGCACTGAGAACATGTCCGGGCTATAAGACCGATTGCACTGTTGGTTTTTATACAATCTTCAGCTATCGCTGAACCTGATACATTAACGCATTTTGTCCTAGATTTTTTGTGCTGATAAGAGAAGAACGATAAACAAGTTTAGTTGCTTATAATCGCTTTATTTCAGTATTACCAATTGACTAATATTTTTCATCTTACCCCTCTTTTTGTCATTAATGGTTGTTAATTATTATTATTGCGTGCGGTATCATCTTGCCAGAGAATAATATTAAGTGCTTAATTACCAAGTTCTTTTCGGGGTCTGTGAGTTAAAAGGGCACCGTGAGTTACTTATTTACATTTGGGACGTTTATGGAGAGTGTTTTACGGATAAGTGCAGAACGACACAAAGTAATCTTTTGTCGGTCTGGGATGCTGATATGTCCAGGAATTTTACTGACACTAGAATTATCTTTGAAATCCTCACAGTATTTAATTTTGTTAATTAAATTGCTTTTAAAATAGTGGGAGTATTTTACATGTTAAATAATAAAACTTTTAAGTTTTCAAAAATAAGCAATGAAAATTTATTGTACTAAGCTATGCACCCTGGTAAAACCAATTCTACTTTGTACCTCCTTTCTTGTTTGGACTTCTCCCCCAAATTTGGTTTCGATCTGTCAATGGATGGCTATTTTAGAGGGTGTCACGGACGGACAAACGGAAGTCATAGAATTTTATATATAGATGATTTTCGGTAGCCTTCTTTATCATACACAATGCTCCTATTACAACAGGGATAATCATAATTTTAAGTTTCCACATTTGTGTTACTTCGATTTGCAGGTCCTTATAATTTGGCAGTTTATTATTATTATTATTATTATTATTATTATTATTATTATTATTATTATTATTATTTAGAGAAGAACGCGATTTAAGAAAAGAAAAAGAAAAGAAAAAGAAAAAGAAAAGGCACAGTGTTTGACAATGTTCAACTATATTTCGACAATATGTCTGGTTTCTTCAAGTTATATTTAAAAAATTTAAGTATAAAATTATAAAAAATACAAACGTCGCTTTCCTTGAAAAAACAAAACAAAAAAAAGAACGGTTGTACTGGTAATGAACGCGTCAAAGCAAACGAAAGGTAGACAGCGTGAATGGCCTGCAACTGAAACATGCGTCATATGATAGTGATCTTGCTCAACTTCTCTCAGTGTTGAAAAATATTGGAAGATCGACGTCAATTATTATTATTATTATTTTTATTTCCTTTGATATCTGGCGTTTACACATTTCTTTCCGGGTCCCGCCCAGGGACCTAAGGTTAGAAATGGCATCATGACACTTTCCACTGCAAAAAATAATAAAATAAAATAAAATAAAAAAATAATTACATAGATAAAGCCCTTCGTAAAGTGTGGGCTGTACTTGTCAGAACAATTTTTTGTATCTCTTTGAGGCATGGACTTCCAGGGATCCCTTCAATCAGCCTACTGGAATCTTTTCCAACCAGTCCAAGGGCTCCAACTACAACAGGAATTGTTGATGTTCCCATGTGCCACATTTTTGAGATTTCTATTTCAAGGTCCTTGTATTTTGACAGTTTTTCGAATATCTTCAAAGACACATTGCAGTCTGCAGGGACTGCCATATCAATAAGGAGGCACTTATTTTGTTTGTGGTCTTTAATAACAATGTCTGGGCGGTTGGCTTTGATTGTTCTGTCAGTGTGTATTGTGTAGTCCCATAGAATTGTAACAGGTCCTATCTCCGTAACCGGGTCAGGGTGGTGTTCGTACCAATTTCTTCCAGTTTCTTTCCCATAGGAGTTGCAAATTTTCCAGTGCAGATATTGGCCCACTCTGTCATGCCGGGTTTTATATTCAGTGGGTGCCAATATCGTGCAACCTGATATAAGATGATCAATGGTTTCTGGATATTTGTCACAGAATCTGCATCTTGGGCTAACACAGTATTTTAGTATATGTGCTTGATAATTCCTAGTTAACAAGCATTGGTCTTGTGCAGCAATGATAAAACCCTCAGTTTCACCTTTCAACCCTGCACTACGTAGCCACTGATGGGTGCGGTTTATGTCTACGTCTGTTTGTTTGGTACGGGCAGAGTGTTGGCCATGGGAGCGGTTTATTTTGCCATTGTTTCTTTATCTGGTCGGTCGCATTTCTCTTTGCATTCTTTTTTAAGTTTTTTGCAGCTTCATTATTATTATTATTATTATTATTATTATTATTATTATTATTATTATTATTATTATTTCCTTGGGTTACTGTTGTATACACATTTCCTTCCGGGTCCTAACCAGAGACCTATGGTCAGAAATGGCTTCATGACATCTTCGACTGATCATTTTTGTAGCCCCCCCCCCCTCCACCACTACCACAAAAAAAACCCTAAGATGATACGTATTTTACATAGATAAAGCTCTTCATAATGTTTGACCTGTACTTGTAAGTAACATTTTTGTATTTCTTTATGAGCTACCAGGAATCCCTTCAATGAGTCTATTGGAACCTTTTCCAATCAATCCGAGGGTTCAAACCACAACTGGAATTATTGATGTCCACATTTTGGGGATTTCCACTCAAAGATCCTTGTATTTTGATAGTTTTTCGAAGGTCTTCAAAGATACCTTAAAATATCCAGGGACTGCCATGTTAATAAGAAAGCACATTCTATTCCTGTGATCTTTGATCACGATGTCACAAGTTATTAATAAGAATTCGTTTTATATTTTTTAGTTCACTGTAGAAAACCTGTTTTGTGGGTGAATTAACTTTTGCACGGTTTATTAAGTTTTTTTTTTTATAATTGGTATTTTATAGTAATTAGGACATTTACTTTTATAGTTAAGGGTGCACGAATTTATGCTGGTAGGTTTTTTTATATGGAGAGATAGTGAATTTATTTTTTATTAGTTTTTATCAATATATCTAGAAAAGGAATTTTATTGCTCTCATTAAGTTCGTATGTAAATTTAAGGACAGAATTATTTTAGACGTCGAAAATTTATTCACTAATGTCCTTCTTAGTGAAACTATCGATATTATTATAAGAAACATATACAATAATCCATCTCTACTTCCACTTAAAATTAGACCTAGTATATTACAGAAACTAGCGTAAACCTGGACTACCGAAGTTCCATTCTACGAGAATAAAAATAATATATATATATACAACGGGATGGCGTCTCCATGAGTTCAGTTCTGGGTCCGACACACACACACACACACACACACACACACACACACACACACACACACACACACACACACACACACACACACATACATATATATATATATATATATATATATATATATATATTACATATACACATCAGCAAGAAAATAATATGTACTGAAAAGCCAAGACAATGTTAAAGATTCCTTACCACAGGCAACAGCTAATCACACTCACATGGTACTGTTCAGCTAATAAGGTTACCTGTCATTGCCACGGGTTTAAAATAGCAATGATTATTATTAGCCTTTCTTAGTTAATTTTATATTAAGCATGGTTCGTACTTAAAAATAATTAATATTTAAAGAGAAGGGAAAATAACTAAGTTATTATTAAGTAGGAAAAGTAAATCCAAAAAACATTTATACAAATCTATAAAGGTGTAAAAATAAGAGCACTTAACATTCATTGGAATGTTAGATATTTGACCAATCCTGAAAATGGTTTATAAGCAGGATGAATTAGGCTGCGTGGATTGATTGATTTTACATCATGTCATTCAAAGGCCAAGCCAATTTTATAGATTCCCTGCCCCATCATGTCAACTTCTGTTGGTTTCTTTAATATTGAGATCAACTGATCGTTTATTTTTCTTAATTTTACTTTAGTCGATAGGCACTTACTTAGTTTATTCATTCGAATAAACTAAGTAAGTGCCTATCGACTAAAGTAAAATTAAGAAAAATATGAGTCTATATGAAATTACTTGGCATGAGGATAGGTAAATATAGTTGTTTAGCAACCCTCATTTCAAGTTTCAAACTTTTTCTTGAATTTTATTGGTTGTTAAATAAAAAATAAGCTTCGAGAAATTTCCATAACAAAACAGTAAAAATTTGCGCAAAAATAGGCTCAACTGACATAAAAAAAAATATTTCTCAAATTCATCCCTATTTTAAATGTTTCAAAAAATCCTATTGGCTAAAAAATAAAAAATTCAACATTTCGCCCACACAATTCTCAGAAAATTCGCAACAAGCTACCAAGCCGCTGGAGCCGATTTTGTTAAAAAAAACTATAAATAGAAACAGCAAACGAATTTTCGTCGCATTTTGAGACTCACACACACAAAGATACACACGGGAATTATGTGTCAAAATTGCCGCCAAAGAAACAAATTTTCTTTATGAGAGATTAGTAAAATTCATACAACAAACTTTTTCACTTAATATCTTTCATAGAAAAATCTTTTGTCTGATTTAAATTCAACTTTTCAATCAAACGTAGACAACATTTTAGACATTGAACACTTCTGAAACAGCAAAGAACGTTCCTTTGAAGGGTTGGCGTGATGGCGTCTTGATTAAAGGACGAGCCTCGCGAAACGGAGTGGCTCTTGCAGCGTGTCTCCCTGGCGATGGTTCGAAGTAATGCTTTCTCCATCATAGTGGCTGGCAGAGGATAGCAAAAAAAAAAAATAATAAAAATTGTTTATAATTACTTTGTTCAAACTTTTTTTTCAATAAATAATTTCAATTTGTAAGTATTTACAAATGCATTGTGGTGTTATAGATATCAGTGAGGAATAAGAAATCTGAAAGCTGAGTCTGAATTCCAGTCAAGTTTATTACATTAACTTACGCACATATACTCTTGAGAAAGATATCAATCCATTTCCCTCCACCCCACACAAGCTATAGGTATGCATTTTGCAATCTTTAACCTTCGTACCTTAAAAAAAAAAAACACACAAAAAACAGTGTGTCAAAAGGATGGTTATTCCCTTGACACCGTTATTACTTTATGCGCTTTTGACTCTGTCTGCTGTCTATATGGTTTGGTTTGTTTTGTTTTACGGCATATCAATACCTCAATGGGTTATTTAATGCTGACAAAATTTTTATTGCTGCTAATATTTTGCTTTGTCAAAAATCAATTTCTGGTAATATTTTTCCTTCAAAAATCTATTTCTGGTAATATTTTTCCTTCAAAAATCTATTTCTGGTAATTTTTTTCCTTCAAAAATCTATTTCTGGTAATATTTTTTTCAAAAATATATTGCTGGTAATAGTTATTCCTAAAAATATTTATTGCTCGAAATAATTTTTATAAAGTATTTCTGGTATTAAAGCCCTTTTTTAACACTTTCACAGTGTTTTTACCCTAGTTTCGGGGTTAACTATTTGCCCATAGTTGGAACCCTAACAGATGCTACCACCCCGGGTCAGAGTGGACCTGGGAACACCAGCAATTAAGAGGTGGTTCCACGCACCTCAAAACCTCCTAAGCGGAGGCCTTGCTGCTGGACGTAGTTTATCGTCATACCCAGGACGGGCTATGTCTATTTACAAGTTTATAAAATTATATGTGAACCAATGTGTGCGATATTTATTATTTACCTTTTATAAAGATTTAGTATTTACCATTTTATAAAGAAATACATTTGAAAATAAATCTTTTTTTTTTTATTTTAAAAAATTATAAAATTACCAAAATATATAAGAGGAATAGTTGCTCTCAGCTTATTTCCATGAATTTATGTGGTGAGAGAAAATGAAAGAAATTCCCGGAAAATGCTTTTTTTTTCAAAAGTTATAATTTCAGTTGCTCATGAGTCGCATCTAATGTACACTTAGAAAAGAGCCACACAGGAGTGATTTCTCGCAATTTCCCGAAACGTCAGCTGGTTTGATTTTTACGCATTCACCGTCACGTTCGCGTAAATCAGACTACCTGATCCTGTGCTTTGTGGTCCCAAAACCACATTTTAACATTGACGTGTTATACTGACACGAACTATTAAGCTGTTATCTGTACAATACTCAAAATCTAATGTTTGTAATAAGGGGTACTGAAAAGTTCTCAGCCCCACCCACTTCCTAAAATCAATATTCTGATGTTTAGTTATTGAAATGCTGGTTTGGGGGAAACAACTTGTGCCGAATGTTTGCATGTAACCCCTAAACGGCGAGTTACAGCCAAGGGTAATTCATTAAAGTACCCCTAAAATGTGCTAATAACAGTGCAGGTGATTTGTAACTGAATGATTATATCTTGTCAGTCCGCATTTACGCTGAAAAGGTGGGATATAATAAAAATGATTTTACAAAAAATATATTTAAAAAAAGACGTTTACGTTGTATTCGTCATGGAATTTTATTAGCATTATCTCCTCTTTATAAACAAATTTTGTCTAGCGGCATATCAACTCTTTATGGGTTATTTAATGCCGAAATTTAGTTTTCTTGGGAACATTAGTAATTTATTTTACAAAAATGTATTGCTGGTAATTATTTGAAAAAAAAATGAATTGCTGGTCATTTTTAACTTCTATTTTTTACAAAAATGTATTACTAGTAATTTTCTTTACTATGAAAATGTATTGCTGGTATTTTTACTATAAAATGTTTATACTGTCAACGTGATTTTCTGGGGTAAAGGTGGACCTGAGAACAGCAGCAATTAAGATGAGGTTGCACGTTTCTCAAAACCTGCCGACCAGAGCCCTTGCTGCCGGATGTAGTTTATCGTCATATCCAGGACTAGCAAATAAGCGGTGGTTCCACGCTCCCCAGAACCGCCAATCTCCCGATCAGAGGCTTTGCTGCCGGATGTAGTTTATCGTCATACCCAGAGCGTATATGAATTCACCAAACTTTCGGAATTCTTTTAGATAAGGAATTATCATTATTATACGTCCTGCTGTTCGAACCAGCATGTTCATCTTCTTTGTTATATTCACAACGTTTCGACAGTTGTACTCTCTGATCTTCTTCAGGTGTCTGACAAGCAATATACGAAGACGAATAAAACTGGTGATTTATATCCCCTAAAAATGTAAGACAAATGAGAACAATATACTCTTGTGAATTTGTATAAATTGTACTTCTATATGCCGTGTCCGTTCAGGACGTGGGCGAATAAGGCTTTCTACAATTTCCTGTCCTTTGTAGATCTGAGTAAAAAAAAAATTTCTCAGCCCTCTTTCTTTATTATGTACTCTAGAAATTTCATTTTTCACTTTTATTAACTATAAGTGTCCTTTTTGTCTCCATTTTCTCTAAAACTTCGTCATTGCTCACATGGTATTCTCAGCATCCTTCTGTAGAAACATATTTCTGTTGCCTCGAGTCACTTCTTCATCTGTGAGGAGATTGTCCAACATTCGCTGCCATATAGGAGGACTGATTTTACATAACAGTTTAGTATTTTTTATTGGTAATTTTCCAACATTTCCTCAACAAGCGTCTTCGTGAGTAAAACTATGAAGTCATAGTACCTAACATGCAATAAAGTATTAGAATGCATAAAATATTTTAAATTTTAGTATTACTTCGTAGTTCAAAAATATATTAAAGAAAGGCGTTTACGTTGTATTCGTCAAGTAAATTTTATTACAATTATCTCCCCCTTACATAAATTAAACAAACCGCAGGCAGTCAATAAATGTGTCAGTACCTCATAAAAACACCCCCCGTGTTAAAAAATGCTTTTTTGCGATATTTTAAACTAAAATTAATATTTGTTTCAGTTCTGATTATTAAACTTTAAATCACTTAATTTTTCTCAAATAACGTCCAAAAAAAGCATATTTTACCTTTTAAAGATTTTTTAATAAAGAGAATCATGTTGTGTTGACAGATTTGTCAATATGGATGATATTATCGATTTTACTGATAATAAAAAAAAAAAAAAGCATTTCAATCAATTTAATTTCGGTTTGTAATACAACAAAGAATTTTGCTTATTGGGAATATTAAATTTCATATGTTATCTTGGAATTAAAAGTAAAATAAAAGATTTTTCATTTTTAAAACGAATTTTAAACCTTACTTTTTTATTGGTGGGGAGCGATATCTGTGGGTTACTTCACTTGGCTTCGCCAAACATCCATAAGATTTAAATCTATAAAAAATATTTCCTTCTTTATCTTTCTTCCTCTTACTCAGAGATGTAGCAGAACGTATGAGGACGTCTCCGCCGGATAATGTTCGTTTACCCAGTCCACAGACAAACTGGACTCTCATACACACACGCACATACACACACGTGTGTATCACACACACACACACACACACACACACACACACACACACACACACGCACATTCTTAATAACTAAGTTTTTTTATGTATTTTCTTTTCCTTTCAACTCTGAACACATTAATGTAATTTCTTTTTGTCAATTGCATTAATTATTTGTTTAAAATCTATGTTTTGCTTTATTTTTACTCAGACTCATATGAATTCGCCATGTTTGTGGGGCAAATGTATTAAGATCCATTAAGTATTTGCTGAAATACAACACAACAAAAATGTTGATTTCCGCAACATATCTACTTACATATAAAAAAGTTAAATGCTTTTTAGCAGACCGTAGGGTTTACGTGTTGTTAAATTAGGAATACGGGCATTTATTTCCGCTAGAAGGAGGTCCACTACAAGAACATGGCGGACTCAGAGATTGAATCCACCATAAAGAAGTGTAAAGAAAACAAACAAGACCCTATATACATACATATATATATATATATATATATATATATATATATATATATATATATATATATATATATATATACAAACAAGTATGTGTATTAAACAACAAAATTTACAATGGACATAGACATTAACATTTGTGTTTGTGTGTGAACGTAAAGAGTTTGTATTTTGGTGAATGTTCGTGCGTACGTGTATGTGTGTATAATGTTCATGGCGTATCCCACAAATGGGAGGACGCAATCTTCTGTGAAGGCTTACATGGTAGATGTCTTCGCTGAAAATGAAGAAATGAAAAAGAGCATTTACCTCACCTCCACGCGAAGTAGGATGCGGCACAAGGACAGAAGAAAAGAGAACGAAGCAAGAAGTCGCCCAGTATTTATAGCGTAGGGAGAGCGCCCCCTCCCACCTAGTGAACAATTTGGACAATTAAGGAGGAGTTAACTCCGACAGCTTAAATACAAAACGCTTAAACTTCGGTGATCGGACGCGAATCGATGATTCGACATGATATGGCCCACAGATGATATGTTAGTTCATTCATGTTATTGCAGAAAACACCTTTTCTTATGTTTTTAATTTTCAGAATTAATTCCAACCTTCGTTTTAATCTAAGATCAGGCGTCTCTTATTTATTTTTTGTTTGAGAAGTTTTCACAATATGAGACATAGTAAAAAAATTTCTAAGAGCCCTTCTGAAAAATCTTGAATACCAAAAAAAAAAGGTTGGTTTTAATTTCCCAGATAGAATGCATGTTCCCATACCCTTAAGCGGGAGGTGGTGAACAGGGTGACGCAGTGTCTGTGCTGTGTGCAGCTACCCTCTACTTGTCAAGGTCTCATCAGAGAAATGTAGAATTTTCACACAGGCTAAAGAAAAGGGCTCAGCTGTCATAGTTGGGGGCGGGCGGAGAGGGTTCACGTTGAGTCTCTTATAGAAACTTATGCTTTTGTGTTTGAATGGAAATCCTTCACACGCCCCCCACCATAACATATATATATATATATATATATATATATATATATATATATATATATATATATATATATATTCTATGGTAATCCATTATATATGTAAGTCTATTATATTATTGTAACTGAACCTTATTGAAAATGTCCCAGAAACTAAAGTAGATCTTTACTTTCTTTCTCTTTTTTATCTGTTGATGTTTTTGTCTCCAGAACCTGTCTATGTGCAACCGTGGATACACACACACACACACACACACACACACACACACACACACACACACACACACACACATATATATATATAAAAAAAAAATATATATATATATATATATATATATAATTGTTCGCAGTGAAACACACACGCTTGTATCTATACTGTATTACCCACATAAAGCTCACGTCCCTGACATTAAAAAAATCCTTTTAAAAATTACCCGTTAGTAGGCCTCATGGTAGTTACGCCGCCACAAAATAAAATGTTGGGGGTAGGGACGTTAATTCAGTGTGTGTTTGGGTGGAGTGCTAAGATGTTAAGTTTTATAAATTCCTTCTTTTTTTTTAATCAGATCCATTTTTTCCTCACAGATGAAAAAGAGACTTGAAGCAACAGAAAATAGAAGGGGACGTAAGACAATATGTCTTCTCACCGGAAATATTCGACCTATACAGTGAGGCGATTCTGAGAGAATTAGATGTCCTGCCAGGATTCATTATTGGCGGCCACAATCTTTAACAACATGAGATATGCCGATGACACAGTGTTGATAGCAGACACAGAATGAAAACTACAAAACCTCCTACAGAAGGCAGTGAAGGAAGGCGAGAAGAAAGGATTAAACATCAACTGCAAGAAAACAGAATGCATTGTTGTTAGGAAAAGGTTAAGCCCAAAATGCGAATTAAAATTCGGAGATACCAGAATCAAACAAGTGCAGAAGTTTAAATATCTAGGAAGTGTTTTAGCAGAGGAAGGAAAGTGTGGCACTGAAATCCGAAGACGTATTGGGATAGGCAAAGATGCATTCCAAAAGCTAAACAAAGTATTAAAATATAGAAAAATTTCGCTAGAAACAAGGAAAAGAGTACTTAACTGTTATGTGATATTTGTCCTCCTGTACGGCAGTGAGTGCTGGACAATCTCCCGTCATAGATGAAGAAGAGACTTGAAGCAGCAGGAATGTGGTTCTATAGAGGATACAATCGATGGAACACGGGAACAATGAATAATCAAGAATCTATACTGGTAGCAAACAGCCTGTATACGAATAGAAAATGAGTTCAGCAGATATACAAAAATAGAAAGGAGTGTAAGACAATGATGTGTTTCTCGCCGGACTTATTGGAACTATATAGTGATGCGATTCTGAGAGAATTAGAAGTCCTGCCAGTATTCATTATTGGCAGCTACAATCTTAACAACATAAGGTATGCAGATGACATAGTGTTGATAGCAGACACAGAAAGGAAACTAGAAGATCTTCTACAGAAAGTAAGACATATCCTAGAAGAAATTAGAAGCAGAACTCATATCAGGAAAAGATACTTCCAGGCAAGGAACCTTACAGTACTGTTTGAAAAAGTAAAAATCAAAAGCATCATAGATTTCCTGAAAGAGGTAGGACTATACAATAAATTATAAAATTACAAAAATAAAAATAAAAATCAGATTCTCTCTACAAACTATTGAAATACAACACAACTTTGAAATTCAATACAACCTTGAAACACAACTTTGAAACACAACTAAACTTTGATAAGAATTAAATATATAAAAAGATAATAATAAATGAATTCGGCATAAAATGACCCATCAGAGGTTGACATGCCGTAAAATCCAACAAACCGCTACAGAAGGTAGTGAAGGAAAGTGAGAAGAAAGGACTATGCATCAATTGCAAGAAAACAGAATGCATGGTATGTTTTTCTCACAGACAGACTGTTTCACAACTTATCAGTGTGGCTAAACATCCGATTGCCTCAAGCCAGGATCGAAACTCAACCGATTTGACATTAGTCGGAGATTTTTCCCCTGAGCTATCAGCTCCCGGAAGAGAGGAAGGTGAATTTTTACGTATATATTTTAGAATAAACACGCCAGTGACTCAGAGTGCTCAATTCATAGAAGAGTTTTTGCATCAGCAATGGCAGTCACTGTTTACAAATTCGCGGGTTTCCCTCTAAAGTGCTCGACCGAATATTATATTTTCGGGGACGTAAAACAAAAAGTGATCTACGTGTGCTGCTTATGATATGAAAAAGAAATAAGTTGGTTAATAAAACAAGGACAAACGAAAGGGTACCAATATAATCAGTATGAAAAACATTTATTAAATATTAACCATATGACAGAAATTAAGCACAGGTTGAAAAGCTTCATCTTCGGAATTTTCGAACACGGCTGTATCCTTTATCACCAGTCCAAGGAACAAACACAGAAATGGGAATTTCTCACCGACAGATGTTTTTGTAGATGGAGCGTTTTCTAGTAGAAATCGTATTATTAGTAAAAACCAGGCCTCTGTCTGATATCTCTGATATATATATATATATATATATAAAAGCATCAATTCGTTATTTTAATCAGTTCACATCAAATAAGGCGATAGGCGACTGGGAGTGAAAGAGAAAGAAAAAGATTTTAGAAGTAAGCGTAAACTCAGTCCTAAACAGCAAACAAGGGATAAACCTCTACTCCTGTTCAAAAGACCGGGGAGGAGTATGAACCGGACGATTTGATCGTGTTTTATTAAAGACAAACAAAACCTTTTCTGAAAACTAAAATGGAAAAAGGATGGTCGAAAATATAGCTAGCTGTTCCCTATTGCAGACGCCTGCTCACGCACATTTATGTTGTTCAATACCCACAGCACCAACCTGTATTTATAGCGTAACTATGCTGAGCGGCTCTTATTTACAGTTTCTGAGAGAGAGCGCATTATCATATATATCCATATATATTACAAAACACATACATACACACGCATATATATATATATATATATATATATATATATATATATATATATATATATATATATATATATATATATATATATATGCGTGTGTATGTATACCGGATGTAACAGCAAATTTGTCTAAATCGTGTAACAGCATAATTGTCCATCCCACAAAATGTTTAATATCGTTTAAAAAAATCAATAAACTAATTGAGTTTCTGTTTTCCAGGTTTTCAGATAAGACGTTTAGCCATCTTAACACCAGTTTCCGTAAGAATCACTTATAACCCCTTTGACTTATTCAGCTAGAAAGAGAACAGGTTCAAATCATTTTGTGTCAGCCCCACCTTGTCTTCCCAACTTCAAATTCCATTTAAAAACCATCAAGAGAACGGTGAAAAAGTTTAAAAAAGAGGGAACAGTAGAGAGGAATACTGGATCAAGAGGTCACGATAGCAAGAGGGATCATCATTTCAACTTAGAGCTAAAAAGATCAATTAGAAAAGATCCAACTGAATCCATATGACGTTTGGCATGTGAGAGAGGAGTTTCAGTCAAGAGCAGTGAAAAAACTTGAAAATGAAAAAACTTGTGTGGCACCTTGTTACTCCAGGACAGAAAGTCAGAAGTTTAGAGAGGGTAAAGATCATCTTAAATAAGTTGGAAAATGATCTTGGAATAATGTATATATATTTAAACAATTTCAATACTTCATGAGCTTCTAAATCCTTAGTTATGATTAATTAATAATGATCATTATCGTTTATGATCGATTTCATCACGATTCTTCTGTTAAGCTTGGAGTGTAATTGTACATTCTAATAGTGTTATAAA
>OZ038490.1:4999951-5212451 GCA_964036315.1 Acanthosepion esculentum | reverse complement strand
GTCATCGCTCTTATTTTCTGATTATGTCGTGTATGGTTGCCCATACTTTCAAAATGCGCACGTTTATACACATAAAAAATAATTCAAATTATTTTTTAAAAATCTTGGCGCATAATGATTTGTATTATGCTTTTCAATTTTTGATTAGTGTTTATAGTTTTCATGTAATAACAATATCACTAAACGCAATCAAAGTAATGCAAAAATTTAAAAGATTTGAAACTTTATAAATTATTATAATTAAAACTAAAAAATTATTAAGATAAAAAAAATGAAAACAATTCTTGCAAAAATTCATTATTCATCGAATTTTTTCTTCTTAAGGCAATGGTGCCTTTAATAAATCGTATTTATAAAAGCAATTAAAAGCTTTTCTAATTGAATAATCTCATAGTTTTATTGCATTTTTTATTTTAGTATTCGAAGCATATTTTATGAAAGTGAGTAGCAGTTTGAAAAATTAAAACTGATGACTTACATTCTCCAAGGACTCCTGCTTTTAATTAATAAAAGAAATTTTGTAATCAAAATATAATGTGGGGTGATGGATTATATATGTAAAAAAAATATATTTAGCAAGATTTTCTAAAACAAAAAAAATTTTTAAATAATTTCTATCATTTGTGAATAAGCCCTAAAAGTTTCATTAAAATCCGACAATTATTTGATTTTTGCAATAATTTTCAAATCAATGTATTTTTCACTGGAAAAAAGGCACTAAAACACCAACAGTAAATATTACGTCGACCGCTGACGCCAAGAAAAAAAAAACAAGATTTTTAACCAAAATTTCGAACGTGCTTGAAAGGATTAAAAAATTAATAAATAATAAAAAATACTTTGGTCTTTCCTCTTAATAACATAAACGATATGACGATTAAACTTAGTTTTTATTAAGTTTCGGGTCTTTTTTTCATCATGCTATGCTGTTTTTTCAGCATATTCGTGGCAGTACCTAAAGGGTTGATGCAAGGGTCTCGTAAGCCCCCACCGAAACTATGATACTGGAACCCAACATCTATGATACGGGGCCAGCACTCTACTACATCTCAATTTTCATAAGGTAGAGATTTTTCTTGTTAAAAAGTTGAACAATCTAATAAATTCAACATTATGGATAAAAAAAAATAGTGAATTTTATATAGTGTTTTTGCAATAGCAGAAAAAATTCATGAATTTTCATGAAAAAAAAGACCCCAGAATGACGTCAAAATCAGTGAAAACTTTTCATTTTTTAATAGTCAGTTGTGCTTCGTTTAATTTGTAACATATATAAATGGAGGTACAAAAAAGCAAATGTTGATAAGATAGCGAGTGCCAAAAGGCACTGCCCGATCCCCTTGTCCGACTCCCGGGCGGGAGTTGTTTAGGGGTAGAATGCACCAGCCCTGCATATATATATATATACCACCTCCCCTTACCTACCCAACTTGTTCAGGTAATAGCAGTAAAATGTAGTTACCCAGGCTTTTAATATAAACATGTTTTGTCAGTTTTTTTTTTTTAAGATTTAAATACATTTTATTCATCAGTCTGCAACAAAGTTTATTTTTGTCAAAGGTTCAAGGGTCGTTGGTGCGTTACGTGAGGTGGGGGTAAGTCTGGGGTTAAGGAGGTGGCCATAACAAACATTGGAAACCTAAGCATAGTACTCTCTTGTCATAGGAGTTTTTATAGCGTTTCAAAAACTGTAAACATGTCTGTCAAAGTAGGAAGTGCTAAATGTTTTGGTCCAGGCATGCATTTGTTATTTATTTCTCCCAAAAACTATCAATTTCTATTCGACCCCGAGAAAAGATACATTTGCGTGGGAACAAGTGAATTTCCCCCACCACGATAACAAGGTTTGTTTCTCTCTCTCTCTCTTTCTCTCTCTCTCTCTCTCTCTCTCTCTCTCTCTCTCTCTCTCTCTCTCTCTCTCTCTCTCTCATTTTTGTATATTGAAAAGGTTTTTTTCCATTTGCGTGTTTTGTTTTTAAAAATTTCAGTGTCAATTCTTAATCGTTAGCGCGAAAGTTAATTTTTATGTTTTGAATTAAAATTTAAAATTTCTCGGCTTCAATGGCTTTCCCACCGCTGTAACAGCTTCCCTGTGCCTTTTTTATAAATATTTTCATGGTAATTGTTCTGATGAGCTTTCTTTCCTCTATGGTAGCTCGACTTTACAAATTTAAACGCAGTGCTAGATTGGCAGCTAGGTCTCATCATTTTACAGTTGAAATGACTATATGTAACCGTAAGTTCTATGCTAATAGTTTCTTTTCTCGTACTTCTCGCTTGTGAAACACTGTTCTTGCTTTCCAGACAACTTTGATTTTCCAAAATTTAAATGCAATGTCAATCGTTATCTTCTGTCTTCTTAATTCCTGTTCTTTTATTGTTCTCCCTCCTTAATCAAGTTTTTATTCTTCTCAGATTCTTTCACACTCAGTAATTCCTTACGTCTTAGTGGCATTATTGCCTTGATTGGAATGAAGTGATTAAAAAAAAATTGAATTTTTAGTAAATTTGAAGATTAAGCACCGGAAACCAATTTTAATGAAAATTTCCATTCTGGTGTAAATTTGGTTGCTTATTTCGAAAATAACAATAAAAGTTTGCGGAAGAAAACTGTGTAGGAGTTAGCAACAATATATGTTTGGCGCCATTCGCATCGCGGTTACAGCCCGGCCGCCATTACTGTCTTTGTATACGTTTGACCCGAGCAGTAATGCGCGGAAGCTTCACTTGTTTTGATTACTGCGCAACGCGCGAACTTTAAATTAAATTTCGCGAATTGCGCAGTAATCAAGACGAGTGAGAAGATAAGAAGATCAGTAAAAAGGTCGTTAACTAAGTAAGCTTCCGCGCATTACTAACAAGGCAAACGCATGTAAACAACACCAGTGATGGTGGCCGGGCGAGACCCGAATAAGGCCGAACTTATATTATTGATAACTCCTAAACGATTTTCTCCCGCAAACTTTTATTGATATTTTGGAAATAATCATGCAGTTTCACATCAGAATGGAAATTTTTCATTACAATTGGTTTCCGAGGTTTAATCTGCAAAATTTACCGTTTTTTTTTTTGTTGTTGTTGTTGTTGTTGTTGTTGTTGATGATGATGATGATGATGATGATGATGATGATGATGATGATGATCTTAAAATTAACGTGAAATAGATGAAAAACTTGAATATTTTTAAGATCATCCGACAGATTAGATTATTTTGCGGGATTACTCCACTTATCTGCCAATGAACTTCTGCTCACAGATGGCTCTGCCAAAAGTAGTATACAAGAGAATGGCGCAAAAGCCACTCTTTTAGCCGTAGTGACTGAACGCGCATTGGATTAGCGAAAAATAAATTCCAAAAGCTAAACAAATTACTAAAGAACAGGAAGTTTTCCTTAGAAACAAAGAAAAGAATGCTGAATTGCTGTGTGATATCAATCCATATGTACGGAGAAAACGATCACCGAAGTTAAGCAACATCGAGCCTGGTCAGTACCTAGATAGGTGACCGCTTGGGACAACCAGGTGTTGTAAACTTGGGTATGCAGGTGGTATAGCGGATAATGGCTTGGAGTTGTTAATCGGAGAGTCGAGTTCCAATTCCAGTTGGATTTGTTATATTCACTTATGCGCAAATTCCCTTGGAAAAGGCATGAATCCACTTCTCCCTCCAGCTGTGGGTTAATTAGTAAGACTTGGATTACTAAATCATTATTATCTGAAAAAAATTCTTAGAATCTAAAATCTAAAAATATTTTCTGGCTTTAAATAACCTGCAAAGGGCTGATAAGCTGTAGAAAACGAATTAACCAAGCAAGCAACAGAAGGACGCTGAGAATTCCATGGACGGAGTGAGTAAGCAACGTGTAAGTCTTAAAGATAACGATACAAAAGAAACAGAATCAGAAAGAGACAACTGAAATTACTTGGGTGCATAATGAGGAAGGATGGCTTAGAAAACTTAATCCTCACAGGATATAGTGAGGGCCAGAGAGATAGAGGAAGACAGAGACCCAACTACCTGATGAGCTGGATGGCAGAACGGCGAGCAGGAGGCTTGGCAAAGGGAGAAACGTGCCACGAGGGATGGGAAACTGTGAAGAGTCACGATCGTCCACCTCTTGAAGGGACGGAATACATAGAAGAATAGGAAAATATCCAAGAGATAAGATGGCTCGTTCCCCACCCTCGGGTGATATTTAATTTTCCAGCAAACCACATGTCGCATTGAACACAATATAGATCACAGCATTCAAAAGCCGTAAGCCTACTTGATTATACACTAGTCTAATAATTATACCAAACCAAGTAAGAATTCTTCTCAAAATGTAAGTCTTTCACACTCTTTCGCATGCACTTTGTTCACATGTACGCATAAAAAAGGACATTTCCACATACATACAAACACCGTCATTCACCCCCATTGTATTTTTACTGGATAAGTGTAAGGCCATATCCCGTTGAAACACCGCTTTTCGTACGATTAGCGAAGTAAGCAAAGTCGTGCCTGATCAGTACCTAGATGGGTGACCGCTTGTGAATACCGGACGTTATAAGCTTGGATGTGCGGGTGGTGTAATGGATAACGGCTCGTAATTGGAAATCGGAGAATCGAGTTCTAATTCCAGTCGGGTTCATTATATTCACTTATGCGCAAATACTCTTGGGAAACGTATAAATCTACCTAGTCTCCCCCCCCCCGGCTATAGACTTTTGTCACTAAATTATTATGTAAAAAAAAAAATCTTAAACCTCAAAATATTTTTGACTTTAAATAACATGCAAAAGGTTGACAAACCGTAAAAAACAATTCAATCAATCAATTTTTTCTATATAGTTTATTCTAAAACCAATAATCGCTACAAATTTTATCATGAAAAACGTTACTTATCCTAACTCTTAGTTTCAACCATATGCTTCAAAATTTCATTCCCCTTGGTTTACAAAGGTTACTATTTACAAAAGGTAGCAGCAAAAATCCGTACTACATCTTGTTCTCGCGTACTGTTCAGAAAATATGATTCCGATTTAAATGACCCATTACCCACCTACAAGAAAAAATAGATGGTAGATTGTAGCAGTAATTTTTAACATACTGTTATATAGGAATAAAGTGTCGCTGCCGACACTTGAGTTTGAACATAGATCGCCAGTAAGCAAACACAGGCGATCCCATTATTGAATTAAATAGACCACATGACCATAGAGGAAACGCATAAGTAGAAAGTCGCGTGACGTCTATCTAATTGATCCACATTTCTAGTCTATCCTCTGTTTCTATACGGATCAACATTTCTATTCTATCCTCTATTACTATACGGACCGCTATTCTCTTTTCTCTTCACTACACTATTCTCTATTCGGATCAGCACAATAGTTACTTTCGAGCGAGTATTATCGAGCAAGTACTATTAGTGCGAGATTATTCGAAGGCATCTGACATTAGTATTGTTCAACGGCGTACTATAGTGGTATCTGCGATTACAAAGTCTCTACTACAACGAGCATTACGAAAGTGACAATGAGTATTCGTTGGCATCAAAAAACATACCCAATCGATGTTGAAGTTTATAGTGGGTTATCCAGAAACTGCTTGATTTCATTAACTATTACCGCAGACCTCAAGTCGTGTTTCTTCCACTATCAATTATAACGCAAAGAGGGCGTGTTGATTTAGAAAAAACCCCTAGTCACTAACTTTGAATTCTTCTTCTTTGTGATGTGTCTTTTTAGAACGTGAGCAATCATGAGTCTCCACAACTTCCTATACCTTGTAGCTCTTAGTCACGTTTGTCTTTTTACCATCAGACTCACCCACGCTGTTCCGACATCCATTCACACAAGCAAGTCATGTAGGTAGTCCGATGCTTCCCCGTGTCCTTTTTGCTTTCGATATATTCTGCGAGGGGTGGGCACCTCGAGACGGTGTAATTATGACTGAGTAGTGAGTTCGATCCTCACTGGGTGCCCCATACTTTCGGCCTTGTGCCTCATCTATGCTACGATTGGAAAATTGCTATTCTGTGAGGGACAAATTCTTCAGGCATTCAAGTTTTATAAAAAAAATAGTTCTCCAGCCTAAAATGGCCTAAGAATAATGCGATAAACAGTTTTGACAGACAGAGAAAAAACAGTCCTAACCTCAAACCTTTCTCGTTTAGTGAGCCACTTTCCTGTCCTGGCATTGCGCAAGAGATATTGGGACTCTACACTTATTCAATGTTTGTGGCTTACAATCTCGATTATAAGAAAAAATATCTGTACACACTGAAAGGTGTTACAAAATATATATTTATGGATACACACTTCGTTTTTATATTTCTGTGGATTACTATAAATTAAATGTGACTTTTTCCCTTGTAATTTTTTACTTATGACTTTTTTCTAATTATTTCCTTGTGACTTTTCCGTCATTTTCTTGTAATTCCTTCATTGTAATTTTTCCTTGTGACATTTTCTTCTGACTTTCTTTTAATTTTTCTTTGTGACTTTCTTCTAATCTTTTTCCATGTGATTTTCTTGTAATTCTTTCAGCGAGATTTTTTCCTTGTGCCTTTTTCTTGTGATTTTTTCTAATTTTTCCTTGTGCCTTTTCCATGTGATTTTCCTATAATTTTTTCCTTGTGACTTTATCTTGTGAATTCCTAGTAACTTTTCTTGTTATTCCTTCATTCTGATCTTTTCCTTGTGACTTTTATTCTTGTGACTTTTTTCTTGCGACTTCTTCTAATTTTTTACTTGTGGATTTTTCATTGTGATTTTCTTGTAATTTCTTCTTTGTGATTTTTTCCTTGTGACTTTTTAGGTCGAGATGATTATCTTCTTATTAGGTCACTGGCAAATAAGCTTAGCAAAATAGGATTTTGTAGCTAATATGAGAGTACAGTCCTTTCATCTTTCACAAATTCAGAAAATTCGATACTCACTCTGAAGGCAAGACGAACAGAGCAAAGCAGCGTAAACTCGCGAGCTTGAGTAAATGGATGGCGGAACAAGTTTTAGAAGAGATAACAAAAAGACAAAATGTATTAAAAGCTACAAAAAAACAAAAACAACAGGAAATTGAGGAGAGCCATGATCGTCAAGTTCTTGGTATGGTTTGGTTTGGTTTGATTTACGGCATATCAACCTCAATGCGTTATTTAATGCCGACAAGATTTTTATTGCTGGTAATATTTCTTTCTTCAAAAGTGTATTGCTGGTAATATTTTTTCCGAAATGCATTGCTGGTAATATTTTTTTCAAAAATGCATTGCTGGTAATGTATTGCTGGTAATAAATTTTTCTTCAAAATTGATTGCTGGTAATAACTTTTTACAAAAATGTATTGCTGGTATTAAAACCTATTTTTTACACTTTCATAGTGTTTTGACCCCGGTTTAGGGGTTAACTATTTGTCCATAGCTGGGACCCTAACAGGTGCTATCACGCCGGGTCAGAGTGGACCTGGGAACACCAGCAATTAAGAGGTGGTTCCACGCTCCTCAAAACCTCCTGATCAGAGGCCTTGATGTTGGATGTACTTTATCGTCTTACCCAGGACGGACATGATTTAAGGTTAGATTTTTGTAACTTGTATTAGGCGATCCCCTATTTTGGGGGGTAATTTTTAAGATTTAAAGGCCACCTTATTGCTGTTGTTCGATGTAGTTTATCGTGCCAATGTTCTGAAGGGACAGGGCACATAGAAGAAGACACAACATCAAGAAGAGAAATTTCAAGGACACATAATGAGGAAAGATTGCTTAGAAAATTTGATACTCACAGGACAGATGGAAAGCAAGTGGGACAGAGGCAGACAACGCATAACTAAACTAGCGAGCTTGAGTAAATGGATGGCGGAACAAGGTTTAGTAGACAAAAAAATAAAAAGTATTAAAATCTATAATGGACAGGAAATTGTCCTGAAGGGACACGGCACATAGAAGAAAAGGTGACAAAATAGAATTAGAAAAGCTTTATCCTACAACATTTAGAATATCTACTGCCACTTGAATCCTAAAAAAATCCTTATCACCTTCATTTTTTTCAACAGGTGCGCATGTTTACATATAAAATTTAGCTTATTACCACATAAGGACTAAATGGAGACAGGAAACTTGTGTTGTTTCAGCCTCCTCAGTGGATGTGTCTTATTACTTTGCAATTCAACATTTGAAATACTACCATTTGAAATTCAACCACTCAAATAAGTCAAAAATATGTATATCCCTCTTAATCTGTGTTCCATGGATGGGTTTCAGGGGGTCCAAGGATCAGATAAAAATTAAACATTTATATTCGCTATACAGCCCTTGTCCCAATCAGCGGTTTTCTATTAAAAGAAAATGCATCCTGCCACAAAGAAAAACGCCCCCAGTCACTACTTATAGTGCCGACCACTAGGCGTTTCTTGACTTGCTGTTGAGTCCATGTTTACCATGTAAATGGAGTCATCATTCTCTGCACGACCACCACCTTTTGCCACTCCATAAGAGCAAGGGATAATTCTCATTTTCTACGGTTTATCAAGGCTTGAATATCTTCTGATATACCGATGAAGATTAAGTGTCTACAATTACTTTCAAACGTGACTGACTGAAATGTGTATGAGGCTGCAATATGTAGAAATGCACGTACAAGTATTGTGAAAAACTAATCAGACTATTAGTATCTGCTTATCTGTATATCTGTCTATGAAGGGCTAGTTCTTATAGGGGTCCGTGACTCAAGTTGTCTGTGACTCAAGGTGTCTCTGACTAAATGGGCCAGTCACTCAAAAAAAGGTTAAGAACCACTGTATTAGAGTTTTCGGAAAGTGATGTCTAGAATTAGTTTATCATTTATTAGGGCGTTCGGAAAATAATTGCGTATTTCACTGTGAATTATGAGTCAACCGACTAAAGTAAAACCATAGTTGAATGGAAGGAAACTGCGTCTAGAATTAGTTTATAACCTCTTCTATTAGGCTGTTTTTTTTTTTCTTGAAACTTCCGGGGCTGTAATGAAAATATTAATATGACTGTGCTCAGTGAGACGTGGGGAGTTGAGAAGGGGATGGCCTTTGTCATCTAACGTTGAATTCAAGGCAAAGAGTTTCATCTTATCTGTAGGGGAAGATATGACCTTAGGGCCATTTATAGTAATAGGAACAGCCGGTTCGTTTCTGTTTATAATTTGGTTGGAGATCTTCAAGAATTCTCGGGATCCAATATTTTTGTTTTCAACCTTGGTCCGGACCGTTTGTGCATAACTACACTTTGCATTTTTCCAAGACTTTCTTGCAGCGATTTCGGGCTGTTCTGAATACAGTAAGAGTCAAACTACATCGTACTTTGCGATAGATATTAAAGTAGAGCTTACGGTGAGCAATGTCTGCAGCGCATTCAGGAATAAACAAGGGCTAGGTGATTTTTTTTCTTTTTTAAAACTAATCAGACTATTAGTATCTGCTCCACTGTCTCTGAAAGGTTAGTTCTTATAGAGGTACGTGACTCAAGTTGTCCGCGACTAAATGAATCAGTGACTCAAAAAAGGTTAATAAGCACTATATTAGAATCTTCGGAAAGTAACGTCTAGAATAAGTTTATCAACTCTTCTATTTCGGTCTCGGAAAGGAAATACATATTGTCTACGAATTGTGAGTAAACCTAGCAAAGTAGCACAAAGATTGAATGGTAGGAAGTCATATCAAAAATTGGTTTATCATTTCTTCTATTAGGGTGTTTGGGAATTAATTACGTATTTCACCGTTACGAATTAAGTGTCAGTTTGAAACTGCGTCTGGAATTAGTGTATCATAACTTCTATTAGGGTTTTAGGAATGGAATTACCTATTTCACCCTCATATAATATGAGTCACCCACGTAGGGCAGAACTGACTTTGAATAGTAGGAAACGGCATCTGCAATTAGTGTATCATAACTTCTATTAGGGTTTTCGGAATGTAATGTCCTTTTTCACAGTTATAAATTATGAGTTACCCAAGTAGGGTAGAACCGACTGTGAATAGTAGGAAACCGCGTCTGGAATTAGTGTATCATAACTTACATTAGTGTTTTCGGAATGTAATTACCTATTATACCGTTATAAATTATGAGTCAACCAAGTAGGGCAGAACCGACTTTGAATAGTAGGAAACCGCGTCTTGAATTATTGTATCATAACTTCTATTAGGGTTTTCGGAATGTAATTACCTATTATATCGTTATAAATTATGAATTACCCAAGTTGGGCTGACCCGAGTTTGAATAGTAAGAAACCGCCTCTGGAATTAGTCTATAACCTTTTCAATGAAATTGTTCTGAAATTAATTACGTATTTCAATGTTATGAATTATGAGTCAACATCTGCAAGGCAGAACCAAGGTTGAATGATAGGAGCCTGCGTTTGGATTTAGTTTGTTATCTCGTCTACTTGACTGTTCTGCAAGTTGTATGGTATGAAACTGCGTCTGGAATTAATGTGTCATCTCTTCTAGGTTGTTCGTAAAATAATTACGTATTTCACCGTTATGAATTATGAGTCAACGAATCAAGGCAGAAGCAAGGTTGAATGGTCGAAGACCGCGTCTGGAATGAGTTTATCATCTTCTTACGGACCGGTGTAAGATATAAACACGTTTTTTTCCTGGAATGCGCATAACCAACATAGCTGTGACTCATGGATGTGTGTCCACGTAAAGAAATGTAAAAAAAAACAAGAACCGATATATATGTACAAGCAAATGATAATGTATTAACAACAAAGGGTTACCAATAACAAACACAATAATGTGTGTAACAAATAAATGTGGAAACTTTTTAATCCAAAATATGTGAAGTGAATGAATGTGCGTATGTGCGTGTGTGTGTATGTATTGTTCGTGCGTTTCCCAAAATGGAACGCGTTATCATCGCGTTTGTTATATTAAGCTTATGGTAGCGAGAGAAAGGAATAACGAGGATTAGAGTGAAACAACGTTTATTGTTGGTCGATAGTACAGAAATAGCGATCGTGTGTACGCGTAGTGTCGGCTGTTGAATCATTTCTTGTGACGGCGTTGCTGAAGTCACAGGATACGGTTGATGCACATTTGGTTGATGGAGTTCACAGTTGTAGGTCTTATGTTGAAAGTGGGTGACGTCGGATTGGCCTGTTCTATGGAGCGGATGTCGCTGTGGTCGACTTCGGAGGGAATGTCTTGTAAACGAGTCGAGGTAGGCTGGGGTGACGGTGGTTGTAGGGGGCAGTTCTGTGGAATGGAGTTCGCCAGTGTCGACTGTGAAGGGAATGTCTTGTAAACGGGTCGAGGTAGAGCTGTTCTGTGGAACAGACGTCGCTGCGTCAACTGTGAAGAAATGGCCTTGTAAACGAGTCAAGGTAGAGCTGTTCTGTGGAGCGGATGTCACTGGGGTCGACTGTGAACGGAATGCCTTGTAAACGAGTCGAGGTAGAGCTGTTCTGTGGAACGGAGGTCGCTGCTTCGAATGTGAATGGAATGCTTTGTAATTGAGTCGAGGTAGAACTGTTCTGTGGAAAGGAGGTCGCTGTGCCGACTGTGAAGTGAATATCTTGAAAACGAGTCGCGATAGATCTGTTCTGTGGAACGGAGGTCGCTGCGGCGACTGTGAAGGGACAGCCTTGTAAACGAGTCGAAGTAGAGCTGTTCTGTGGAACGGAGGTCGCTGCGGCGACTGTGAAGTGAATACATTGTAAACGAGTCGAAGTAGAGCTGTTCTGTGGAACGGAGGTCGCTGCGGCGACTGTGAAGGGACAGCCTTGTAAACGAGTTGCGATAGATCTGTTCTGTGGAACGGAGGTCGCTGCATCGACTGTGAAGGGAATGCCTTGTAAACGAGTCGAGGTAGGGCTGTTCTGTGGAACGGACGTCGAGGTAGAGCTGTTTTGAGTCGAAACTGGATAGCCAAAGTAGTAGGTCAAGCTAGGAAGTGGTAACGGTTGTTGAGATGTGCGGTCATGTTGAGTAGTGGCGGTGAATGCGGCGACGGTGGCTGTAGTAGTGCTTTGCGTGGTAGCCGGTCCGCAATTCTGTTGTCATAGTGACAAGGTCATGGCGGCGATAGCAGCCGTAGGGCCCTGCGTGACGGCTAGCGGCCGCGCCTTACTGCGACTGTGTCCTGATTGTTCTCAGAGCCTGCCTGGTAGTCACATGGGGCGTCAATTTTACTGGCGGGAACATTCGCGATTGATCACCACTGGAGTTTACTTTGCAGACCGGACGTAGTGCGGGGAGCTCAATGCGCAGAAAACGACTTTTGTTATTTCGCCTTCTGACTTCGTGGCGGTCACATCCGATCAGCGTGCAGAATGAGATCTAATTGCGACGGGGTATAACACGTTCTTCCGCGAGAAATTTACATGTTGTAAAAAGATGCTGCGAATAATTATCGCGCAGTATTTATAGTGCCGGAAAGCGTCCCCTAGGAACAGTTTCGAAAATTAGGAGGAGGTAACCCGGCAATGCTCCCCCACCAGATGAGTAGCATTTTTTCTGCCCATATGTAAAGTTCTTGTAGTTTTGTTTTTGTCCTTGTGAGCTGAAAAGAAAAAATGTCGGTTGAGATGCGTGATTCGACGAAATGTATTTGTGCTGTCATCAGGGTGCTGTCTTATTTTCTAGTTGAATGTAGCACGTTCTGGAAAATGCGTCGGTAGTGTCAATTGTTCAGTGTTTGATATTAAAATTTGTCTTTTCCCAATGCTCCACGTTGAATTGGTTTTGTCGTTCAATTGTATTGATCCCTGGCCGTAGTTTTGTCTGACAAAGGCCTTGTTTGGTTGCTAGGCGTGGATAAAGTTGACGCACAAAATTTAATAGAAGCAGCGTTGTGGTAAAGTTGATCTGATATAGAATTTTTACTGGGTGTCGAATGCATGTTTGAGAACTTAAAGAAAATTTGCTATTATTGTCGATTGCATATCGTACTTGTAAATTCTTAGTGTTACTCGAGTGGCATTGTAAAAGTGAAAATAAAGGACAGTGAGTCGCCTTTTGAGGTTACACTTTATCTGATTAGTCCAAAAGAAACAGTGTTGATTAAAGTTGAAATGAAGTTGTATTTTCGTTTTGTCTAACAAAAAAAATTGTTTTTTGAAATGTCTGCCGGTTGAAGTCAAGTCAAGCGTACTGGTGCCTAAGAGAAGAAAAGGGTCAAGCAAAAAGACAATAGGCATGGGATGCGTGTTGTTTGCCCTCTGACTGTTCCATCGTAGTAGTTATTGCAATGACGATTAGGGCTTTTGGGGGTCTCACGTGTTGCAAAAAAATCTATTTGCCGAGTCGGAGAACATCACGTGTTGTGGATATGTTGTCGTGAATGAAATTTGCGATTCAGCACTTTCACAGGGTCTAATCACACATTTTGTAACTGTAAAATGTTTTGGCTAATAGTTTATAGTTGCCGTCGTGTGTTGTAGGGTAGGAAGAGAAGTTTGTCAATGTTTTTCTTCACTGGATCTCGGTTTGGAAAAGGTGTGGGAATGTAAATTTGTGTCTGGACATATACAGTCTTGTATGTTTCTTGTCATCAGGAGAAAAATAATTATCACGTAGGGCGTCACCAATCTGTTGCGGGCCGGTGTATGCGTTGAGAGATTAACACGTGTGCCTTCTGAACTGCCCGCAATAAACATGGCAGACTCTGGATATGAGTCTACGTAATGTAAAGAAACAACAAGAACCAATATATATGTACAAAAAAATGATAATGTATTAACAACAAAGGCATACAAGTGACAAAGACAATAATGTGTGTAACAAATGAATGTGGAAACTTTTTGGTCCAAAGTATGTGAAGTGAGTGAATGTGCGTACGTACTTACGTACTTGTGTGTGTGTGTGTGTGTGTGTGTGTGTGTGTGTGTGTGTGTGTGTGTGTGTGTGTGTGTGTGTATTGTTCATGCGTTTCCGAAAAGAGAACGCGTTATAATCGCGTTCTTCCGTGATAAATTTACATCTTGACGGAAAAAGTAAGAAGAGGCTGCGAATAATTATCGCGGAGTATTTATAGTGCCGGAAAGCGCCTCCTAGGAGCAGTTTCGAAAATTAGGAGAAGGTAACCAGACAATCTCTTCTATTATGATGTTCGTAAAAGTAATTAGATATTTCACTGTTATAAATTATGAGTTACCCAAGTAGGGCAGAACCAAGGGTGAATATTAGGAAACCGCCTCTGGAATTAGTCTATCATCACTTCTATTAACTACGTATTTCACCGTTATGAATTATATGTCAACCAACCAAGTTGAATCGTAGGAAAAGTGCGTCTATAATTGGCGCTATACAATCCTCCTAATCCAACGATTCTAATAAATCTGTTACAAGAAATATGTTCTTACCTCACATTTTTCTTACCCTTTTGTGTCAGGCTTACGTCCGCATTACTTTGAAACACCGGTTCTCGTACCGAAGTTAAGCAACGTCGTCTGTGACTGCGTGGGAATACCAGGTGCTCTCAGCTTGGATGTGCAGGTGGTGTAATAGATCGATTCGAAATTGTAAATCAGAGATCCATGTACTAATTCGTTATATTCACTGACGCACAAATACAATTGGGAAATGTATGAATCTACCTCTTCTCCTCCTAGCTATGGGTTAAATAGAAAGACTTGTATTACTAAACCATTATAATCTATAAAAAAAAACCACCCCACCCAAAAATTCTTACAATCTAAAAATATTTTCTGGCTTTAAATAACCTGCAAATGTTTGATAAGCCGTAAAAACGAATCAGCCAAAAATTTCTTTTTTTTGCCAAATAAAAGGGCCGACTTGAATAGTCATGCCGGCCTGAATTTTTCAATTTACAATATAAGCGGGGAAATTTTTTGTTATACAAAATAATCGTGTCGCGAATAAAAATATTTAAAAAATAAATAAAATTATTTTAAAAATAATAAAAAGTTTTAAAAATAAAATAAATGCGCCGTAAGCAATAAGCATCGTGTTGGCCGCCTTTAAATTGAAAAAAAAATTTAATCGTACCGACATTTGGATTAGGAGCCCAGGACCGGTTCAAGGGTCTCGCGCTTCCCCCACCCGAAGCTATGATACTCACCCCCAATCTATGATACGGGTCCCTCCACTCTCAATTTTCATAAGGTAATATTCATATAAAATACAAATTTTATTGTAATCTAATTACCGTATATTTCCACGTATAAGACGACCTATAGACAAGACCCCAAATCTACGTAAACTTTTGTGATTTTATCTGATATCCATGGTATAAGGACGACCGAAAACGCTGCCAGTAGCAGTTCGTTTGGTATGGTTTGGTTTACGGCATATCAACCTCAATGGATTATTTAATGCCGACAAGATTTTCATTGCTGCTAATATTTTTTTATAAAAATGTATTGCTGGTAATATATTTTCCTCAAAAAATTTATAGCTGGTATTAAAACCTATTTTTACACTTTCATAGTCTTTTGACCCCAGTTTGGAGGTTAAATATTTGCCCATAGCTGGGACCCTAACAGGTGCTACCACCCCGGGTCAGGGTGAACCTGGAAACACCAGCAATTATGATGTGGTTCCACGCCCGTCAAAACCTCCTGATCAGAGGCCTTGCTGTTGGACGTAGTTTATCGCCTTATTCAGAATGCGGATGTAGTTTATCGCCTTACCCAGGACGCGAGTAGCAGTTAGGACGATCGTAATGATTCCTATGAGTGTAAAATGAACCTGATGTTATTTGTTTACGTTATGTTACTTTTAGGTGTTGATCAGACGAAATTTTGCGATTTGCTGTGTAATCTTCTCTTGAATATTGCATTTTAATGTGAAATCAAGAATTAAATGTAGTTTTATTACAGCTTTATAATGTGAATTGATTGAGCTAGAAATATTTACATCGGTAGTCACCATATCAATGCAGATGGCCTACCGCGATGCATGGCGAAAGCTCCACATGATTTAAGTTTGGTTTGTTTTACGGTATATCAGCCTCAATGGGTTATTTAATGCCGACAAGATTTTTATTGCTGGTAATATTTTTTTCAAAAAATGTATTGCTGTAATAATGTATTGCTGGTAATAATTTTTTTTTCTTCAAAAATTCATTGTTAGTATTAAAATCTATTTTTACACTTTCATAGTGTTTTGAACCCAGTTTGGGGGTTAACTATTTGCCCATAGCTGGGACCCTAACAGCTGCTACCACCCAGGTCAGGTTAGGACCTGGGAACACCAGCAATTAAGAGGTGGTTCCACGCTCCTCAAAACCTCTTGATCAGAGGCCTTGCTGCCGGATGTACTTTATCGTCTTACCCAGGACGCAGATGTAGTTTATCGTCTTACCCAGGACGGACATTCGGGCATCTCGAGGCGGTGTAATGGTTAGCAAGCTTGTCTCGCTAGAACAATTACGACTGTGTAGTGAGTTCGATCCTCATTGGGTGCCCCTTACTTTCGGCCTTGTGCCACATCTAAGCTACGCTTGGAAAATCGCTACCCAGGACGGACATGATTTTCGTAACTTGTATTAGACGATCACCTATTTGTGGGGGGTAATTTTTAAAATTTAAAAGCCGCCTTATATGCGGAAATATACGGTATGTTCAATAATGGATCATATGCAATTTTCTATCTTTCTATATAAATACAATGTATCGAAATCTAAATTAGAGACATGTCAGTATAGATCATTCCACCTTAAGTCAACAATGTTTTGCAACAATTTTTAACTTGATTTTTCTTGTTAAAATGTTGAAGAATTTTGACGCTTTCTACATTATTGTTATGGTTCAGGTTAGGACCAAAGGAAGAACAACACGAACACAAGAGTAGAAATAACGAAGATATATTACACGGAATAATAATACAAGATGTGGAAGGTGTTAGTATGACTGTCAGTCTGGTTTGGAGTGAACTACTATCGGCTCGACTCGATTCATCTCTCTCTCTCTCTCTCTCTCTCTCTCTCTCTCTCTCTCTCTCTCTCTCTCTCTCTCTCTCTCTCTCTTGAGAGGCGTAATATATATAGTGTTAAGAAGAGTCCATTCTATAGTTATAAGTAAGGACCCATAACAATTATGTATAAAAATGTTGAATTTTTATATAGTGTTTTTCGAGACTTAGCATGAGCAAAATAAATTCACGGATTTGGACGAAGAAAAATGACAACTGAATGACGTCAAGATCTCCGAAAATGTTTCATCCTTTAATAGTGGTGCTTAGTTTAATTTGTAACGTATATAAATGTAGGTAGAAAATAGCAAATGTTGATCAGATAGCGAGGGTCACAAAGCATTGCCTGGAACTCCTCAATCGTGGGTGGGGGACTTGGACGTTGTATGCACTGGCCCTGTTAGAGGTTTATTTCTTGACTCTTGTTTAGGACTGGGTTTCCAGTTCCTTCTAAAGTCTTTGCATTCTCTTTCACTCCCAGAAGCCTCTTGCGTCTTAGTGACATTGTCGTCTTGCTTGGGGCGAATTGATAAAAAAAATAGAATGGAATATGTTTCTATGGAATTCCAGATCGCTGAATCTATCGTGTCCAATTCATAACCCTTATCATTCTTTACTTCTTCGGACAATTCCCTTTTATTTGCGACAGCGCTTTAACTTGGCTGTTGTACATCAGCATCACGCTTGGTAATTTTGAGATTTTTAAATCTATTTTTTTCATTCTTAGAAAACGTGTTTCTCAGTCAATTGCTGCTCTATTTGCTCGAAGCTGCCATCTAAACAACTTCCAAGTGACACACGATCTTCAAGTGATATGTTTGTTCTTGACTTTGTTAGTCATGATTATGTATGTGACCAGATAACGACGACCAATGTCACTTTCCGCCATTTTGAAATGGCGCAAGTTTGGAAAAAGAAGAAGATAGAACTGTGGGTATGAATATGATGATTTTTCTAAGCGTTGCTTACATGTGGCACAAGGCCGAAAGTCGTAGTTGATCTAGTGAGACAAGTTTGTTAACCATTCCACTACGTCGAAGTGTCCAATGTGTGTGCCAATATGGAGGAAAACAATAAGACGTCTAACGATTGAAACCAGAACATAAATGAACATACAGACATTGAGAGAGAGCCGGGGAGAAATTGAAGAGAATGAAGAGAAAAAAGACCTTAGAGAAAGAGTGAGAAGCCGGTTGAAAGAATGGAGGCGGTGAAGCAAGAGAAGGTAAGACAACAAAACAGGGAGAGTGACGATTATAAAACGAAGCAGGAAGAGTTGTAGGGTGAGAAGGAAAATACGAAAAAGTAAGGTTGCGGGGGGGGGGGAATAAGGGGAATAAATAAAAGATATAGAGAGAAAAGTTAATGTTGAAAGGAGAGAAAGGCAATAATAGAGAGAGAGGGAAAAGAAAGAGCAAGATTATTAAGGGACGGAGTGAAGCAAGGCGATGATAAAGGGAGGGGGAGAAAAAGCAATGCTGAAGAAAGAGGGTGAGAAGGCAAGACAATGATGTAGTGAGAGTGACGATACGGTAAAGAAGAAGGGAGAGGGGATAAAGTAGTGATGAAGGAAATGATAAAGGAACGGAGTGTGTGTGTGTGTGTGTGTGTGTGTGTGTGTGTGTGTGTGTGTGTGAAAGAGAGAGAGTGTGTGTGTGCGTGTGTGTGTGTGTGAGAGAGAGAAAAAGAGAGCAAAGTAATGAATAAAGAAGAAAAAGAGAGCAGCGGGAGAAGGGAGAAGTAATAGGGCAAACGATGAAGACAAAGATCAAAAGGGTGAAAACGCTGGGGATGGGGAATTTAGTTTTGTTCTGCCCCCCCCCCCGCCCCTACACACGCGCGCGCACCCGCAAACTAGCCGAACAGACAAAGGATATTGTTGGTGGATTTTAAAAAAGAAAGCCTACGAATCTACAAGCATCTGCCAGTTTTAGCAGTGTTAAAATACACACAGACATGAAAAGAAAATTTGTCAACTGTTAAGTCAATTCCCAGCGAAAAATCAGTGTCTCAGAGTTGGGTGGGGTGAGGGTTCTACGAGGATCATGTTACAACCAAAATTCCAATAGTTTAAGAAACGAGATAATTATAATTTTTTACATATTCAAAGAAAAAATTAAATCTTTTATTTATTTATTTTTTAAAAAATAATCTACGAGGGATATCGTGAAAGTACTTCCTGATATTTATTTTCACGTAAATGCCAATGGATACTGGACGCACAATGACACCGCTGGGTAGAGCAAGTTTCAGTTACAAAACACTACTTGTACATAATATCAGACAGAGCTAATAACACAACAATACTCACACATACGCACAGTAAAAAGAAACCTTCAGATGTTGGAGGTCATTTACATTAAAACGAAGCAACCCACACTCAACAAAATTACATTTCAAACTAGTCACAACACATTACATTGCATCTAGACATTGGTTCTTTTGTAATACTTCGGTCTATCGCGCGGGATGACGTCACAGAACCGCGTCTTGAACTTACGATCTGCGTCTGCTATTCTGCGAGCGTTATCATAATAGCAATCTTCTATGTCAACATAACAAAATATCATTTTTGTCGATAGATACCTTTGTTTCATGTCTGTATGACCACTTTGACGATGGCTTTATGTGAGTCGAAAGCTACATGGGAATGTCGGACTTTAATTAAGTCCAAAAGACAAAGAAAACAAGCAAGACCGATATACATGGGTAAACAAATATATATTAATAACAAAACAAGTTACACAAAGACATTGACTGTTACATATTGTTTGTATGGAGAAATTATGTGTGTGTGTTTTAAGTGTTCGTACGTACGTGTATTGTTCTTAGCGCGTTCCCAGATTTTAGGAAACGCTGTATCTGTGAGAGGTCACATATTGGTGCAAGTGGAAAAAGAAAGATTTTACCTCGCCTCCGCGCGAGGTAACGGCCCAAGGCCTAAGTCGAAAAAGAAAGGGCGAGAGAAGGGTGAGCCAGTATTTATAGCCAGGGGGGAGAGAGAGACCCCTGTTGAAGGATTAAAGAACTGAGGAGGAGCTAACTGCGACATACCTCCTCTCAGAATAAAAGTTGTAGAAAGCAAACTTTTATTATGTAAAAAGATTTGAAAATTGTTCTTGTGCACTGAAAAGAAAATGTGTCTGTGGTTGCGATGCGTGATTCGACGAAATGTGCTTGTTGTCATCAGGGTGCTGTGCATTTCTCTAGTGGGTCAGAGTCGGAGCACGTCCTGGAAGAAACGTCGGTAGTGTTCAGCGTTTGTTCTTTTTTCCAATGCTTCACGTAGAGTTGGGTTTGTCGTCCCGTCAACCTGTTTGCTGGCCTGGTCGTAGTTTTGCTTGAAAGATGAGGTTGTTTGTTTGGGATGCGTGGATAAAATTGGCGTACAATGTTTAATGGTAGCAGCGTTGTGGCGAAGTTGGTGATTGCTGCTGCTAGGCTTAGCTGCTTCTTGGGTCAGCGACGATGATCGGCCAAGTGAAGGTGAGAGGGGGGAGCGTGTCACTCTACCCCGGGGCCAAGTTGAGCTGATGTAGAATTTCTACCGAGTGTCGAATGTTGGGATAATTTGCTATTATTGACGGTAGAATATCGTTCTCGCAAATTCTTAGATAATTCGAGTTGCATCATTGCAGGGTACGATAAAGGACGGCGAGTCGCCTTTGTATGAGATGTGGTTCACACTTTATCTATTTCAGTCCAGAAGAAGAGAGTTGAATTTAGTTAAAAATGGCGTTGCGTTCTCCGTTTGGTAAGCCGGGTGAAATTATGGTCAAACGTCGCTGAGAGAAAGAAATGGTCAAACAAATATAGACCAGGGCGGAGAAAGAGTTGTAAGGCTCGCTCATAGTAGTAATTCCAAAAAGAAGTTTCCAATGTTATGTTGTTTTGACTGGCTCTCATTTGGAAGGTCTGTATAAGAATTTGCTTGTACATATATATCGTCTTGTGTGTGTTAGCAGGAGTTGAAACTTTAAAGCACGTCGGGAAGTCACCATATGTAGCGGACCGTGGGGGTGAAGATGTGAAGAGATATCAGAAGGTTAAAATTTCCTGCTAGCCGATCCAGCTACATGGGAATGTCGGACTTTAATTAAGTCCAAAGACGACAAAGAAAACAAGCAAGACCGATATACATGGGTAAACAAATATATATTAATAACAAAACAAGTTCAACGAAAACATGAACAGTTCCATATTGTTTGTATGGAGAAATTATGTGTGTGTGTTGTAAGTGTTCGTACGTACGTGTATTGTTCTTAGCGCGTTCCCAGAATTTGGGAAACGCTGTATTTGTGAGAGGTCACATATTGGTGCAAGTGGAAAAAGAAAAGTTTTACCTCGCCTCCGCGCGAGGTAGCGGCCCAATGCCTAAGTCGAAAAAGAAAGAGAGAGAGAAGGGTCAACCAGTATTTATAGCCAGGGGAGAGACCGCTGTTGAAGGATTAAAGAACTGAGGAGGAGCTAACTGCGACAGGGTACATAGTTCCCACTATTGCCTTGGCATTTTGCTCTGAAAGTAATGCTTCCTATTTATTTCCATGAAATAACACCACTGGATAGAGCAAGTTTGCAATTACAAAACATTATTTGTGCACAAAGTCACCACCAATGCCGAGGTATTTTTTGCTCTGAAATTAATGCCTCCTATTTATTTTTAATTTTCACGGAAACTACAACATATACAGGATGAATTGTTTTTTGTTTGTTTTTTTCGCGGTTTGTCAACCTTTTCTGGGTTATTTAAAGCCATGTCATGTTTCGGATAGTAGAAGAGAGAGGAGCCCAGTAACACCTTTGGATAAAGCAGCTTTTCAGCTACAAAACAATATTTTTCCACATTGTCTCTACTATTGGTTATGCATTTTCGCTTCTACTGATTTGCAGGACAGCGACAACAGATAAAGAAAGTTTTCTCCAAACAATCACTTTCCATTACATATATATATACATTTTAAGGCGCTCTTCCTTTCATGAGTTTACAGCAGTGCAGGGTCACCCCCACACATTGCAGTCGCTACTGCTGAAATGCGTATTGCTATAACCTTTATTTTTATTTTTTATTTTTTTGGCATGTTTGATTTTAATTACACATCTGTGTTTTGTACGTACATTCATTTCAGATAGCATTTTACCAGACTGTTATCAGTAACAAGTCAACAACAACAAAAAAGAGTTATTGGAGCGTAGGTAGCATAACACTAATATCCGCCTGTGATGCCGTAAACCAACACAATGAAAAATAGGTATCACCTTCGGAGATACCCTTGTACATATCTAATTTTATTTTGATTCTATGCATATAACGATCGCCACTCTGGAGACGCGATTTACACCGAGGGCTGGAGCGAGGAGTGGAGAAACGGTGGCTTGCCGCCGGGGAGAAGCATGCTCGAAGGAAAGAAGACAACACGACGACATCGGGGGAGAGGGTTTTCACATGCATTCGTTGCAATCGAGACTATCGTTCCCGTGTGGACCTGTACAGCCATGACAGATGCTTTGCCGCCATCAGCAGCTGAGGCATAACTCTTTGGGCACAGATCCATGGTCTCTCGAAACTGGCGGATGGTGTATTTACCCGATTTAAATTGTTCGAACTGTTGTCCTCATCTCCATTGCCATATTCACGACGTTTCGGCCGTTGTACTCTCCGGCCTTTTTCATGTGATTGGAATTTCGAGCTGAACCCTATATTTCGTCTACCGGGTTAGATTGTTCTAGTTCCACGTGTCATACCTCTTCCGGATGTCTCAGTATATCCCTTTAACTCAACTCTCCAAATTTTTGTGCACCTCACCTATAACCAAGTATTGAACTTACAACACTTTGGGTCAAGTCATTGGATTTAACCACCGCTATTATCCACTAGGCTATGAGGACAGATGTGTTTGTGTAGACATCCTTGTTTTTGTTTTGTTTTTTAAATTGTAATTGACGTATACCAGCCGTGGCAATCGAAAATGTTAATAAAGAAATATAAAAATATACGTCGCGCGACCAAATGAAAGAAAATGCATTTTTTCAAAATTTATAATTAGTTACTCGTCGCGATGTGTTTATTTAAATTTTCTTGTTCACAGACATTTTTATAAGTTTATAAATAAAAAAAATGTTCATATGTTTCAAATCTGTACCTTTGACGTCTCTGCCTGAACTCTGAAATTATATTCAGTAATTATTTATTCAGCTATACGCATTTTTTGTATTTACTTAACAGTTCGATATTAACGGTATTTACGCCGTTGTATATATATAAATACATTATGACAGGAAAATGTTTCCATATATTTTTATGCTGTTGAATGCTGATATCTTTTAACATGGCCGCCGTCTACCTCATCTCCAAGCTGAGTTTGATTTTGGTGCGCTTCAGAGGAGACCATGCCTGCTATCCCTAATAGTACACCTAATTTTTCCACCGTGACGTGTAAGACGTGGTAGTAAACCCGCCTGTTTAATCCAATTGGGATCATTAGTTTTTTTAACTATACAGTAGCACTGAACGTAATTTAAATATTTTTTATTCACTAGCCTTTCCCAAGTATTTTATTGTTCACTCATGCTATATTCTCAGAGATATTTTCCTGTATTGCAGGATATTTAATTAAACCGCCATGTGTGTGGAGAATTCTACGAAGTTTTCTCACATCCGGTTGAATTGTATCATATTTTGTTTTAAGCAAGCATTTGTGACGTATTAAATCCACCACGTTCAGTGGAAACCAATTGTTCTTTCATTAAAAGAAATCCTGCAGATACCATATCCTGTGGAATTGATACTTTTGTCGGAGTTAACTCCTCCTTAATTGTCCAAATTGTTCACATGGGGACGCTCTCCCTACACTATAAATACTCGGCGATTTCTTGCCTCTTTCTCTTTTTCATTTCTTCATTTTCAGCGAACACATCTACAATGTAAGCTCTCGCAGAAGATTGCGTTTTCCCATTTGTGGAAGACGCCATGAACTTTATACACACATACACGTATGTACGAACATTCACCAAAATACAAACTCTTTACGTTCACACACAAACACAAATGTTAATGCCTATGTCCATTGTAAATTTTGTTGTTTAATACATATACTTGTTTGTATATATATATATATATATATATATATATATATATATATATATATATATATATATATATATATATATATAATAAAATAGGCAGTATATAATTTTATATTACAAAGAGTTATTCAGTGGATTTAGTATAATGCTTATAATTATGTCTACTAGCGAAGGGATTTCGCCAATAATTGCATTAATATTGCTAATTGATTCAAGGTATGATTAACTCTTTGTAATATATATATATATATATATATATATATATATATATATATATATATATATATATATGTATGTATCGGTTTTGTTGGTTTTCTTTACACTTCTTTATGGTGGATTCAATCTCTGAGTCCGCCATGTTCTTGCAGTGAACCTTCTTTTAGCAGGAATAAACGAACGGGTTCCTAATTAAACAACACATAAACTCCACGGTCCGCTACACTTTCCTGCTAAAGATATACGCATGTACTACCAGTCATTTCTGGACAAACAAAAGGACTTGTATCCACTAAAATATCAAATACAATATTTATAAACCAATCACAGTCAATAAAGTATTTACATCTTAAAACACACCAATAAAACCATAGAATACAAATCAGAAAAATTGTTTTATTAGTCATCATGATTTAGGTAGATACCGCCAAAATATCGTTCGGACGTAGTAGAAGACATACCACGTGGCTTTTTAGGGCCAGTTAGGAAGAAAGAAATAATTTAATTCTGGTGCCGATGTTCTTACGAAAAAGTGTATAATCACACGACATCCGACCACAAACGGGATACGCACAGATGTTACCAAGTTCCACGTGACTCTTGCTGATGCTCTTCAGGTCTTCATTCACGTCTACATGCAAAAAAGCGACAGCGCTGACGAACTACAAAGAGACCGCTTCAGACTACGGCACCACAGTTCACAGTAAGAACCAAATTCTAACTATCTCTTATATTCCCCATTACTACTAAACACACATATGTAGTGGACCGTGGGATGAAGATGTGAAGAGATATCAGAAGGTTAAAATTTCCTGCTTGCCGGTCCAGCTACATGAGAATGTTGGACTTGGTTTAAGTCCAAAGAAGACAAAGAAAACAAACAAGACCGATATATATGTGTAAACAAATATATATTAATAACAAGTTAAACAAAGACATGGACAGTTACATAGTGCATGTGTGGAGAAATGCGTGTGTGTTGTAGTGAGTGTTCATATGTACGTGTATTGTTCTTAGTGTGTTCCCAGAATTTGGGAAACGCTGTATCTGTGAGAGGTCACATATTGGCCTAAGTGGAAAAAGAGAGATTTTACTTCACCTCCACGCGAGGTGGCGACCCAAGGCCTAAGTCGAAAAGAAAGATCGTGGCGAAGGGTCAACCAGAATTTATAGCCAGGGGAGAGAGACTCCTGTTGAAGGATTAAGGAACTGAGGAGGATCTAACTCCGAAACATACACGTATTGACTCTTTCAGACAAACACACATATAACAACATTTCATTGTTTCTCACATACGTACGCAAATACAATTTCTATTCTAGAACTTTATTAACCAAAACAAAAAGTCATTACTTTTTAATCCATGATCAACTTCTTGTATTCTTGTCGTTATATTAAAATTAATGTTTATTTGTTGAAACTACGTTGTCTTTTTCTACTGGATTTTATTCCTTCAATAAAAATCGTGGGATTATTCTAAACGGCCGAATTATGTGCAGACCCGCAACAATATTATATGTTATTGTATCGAATCCCGACACTCCGGATTCTGATATTCAATGAAAAACCGAATAGAAGGATTCCTACAGACTCTAACAGCTTCAGAAGTGTTTTCTTCGGGACGACTTAACATCTTGTAATTTTCAAATGTCCTGAACACTGACTTTCAAAGAATACTTGACTTAGACAAGTGAAAAATGCATTGCAGACACACACGGTGGACCATTCAAGATCCAGAAGAGATATTAACATTTTAATGCACACGATAACAACGCAAAAAACAAAATATTTGTTTGGAGAAGCTGAAATCAGCCTTTCTGGATGCTACATGACTAAATAAATGAAGATACACCAGACATTACACCATCTCCAGTAGCACCAGATTTACAAAGTCAAACTGTAACCAGATTCGATTGGTTAAGATTTTATATTTTAATTTTTCTTATATTTTTATTTATTTATTTATTTGCAGCACATATTTTTTCATGGGCACTTTTGCATTATACAGTCACGGGAAGAACTTTTTGTGCTATAGAACCGTTTAGTACTTTTTAATGTATATTGCATGCATATTCGTTTTTATATTGCAGTGTGTATAAAGTACGTTCCCACATATCTATTATATCAACAAAAAGCAAAATAAAAGTGACACCTCGCGGCAGGTTTGAGAACCTGTCTCGAGGGGAGAGCTTTGTAAGAATACAGAAAGCGATTATTTCTCTTTCGATTAGATGTCACGTTGGTCACATGACAGCCGCTTTCCTTCATACAGTGATGAAAACGGCAACCAAACTTCAGTTGGTTGACAGCAACCAAACCGTAAGGTTGCTTTCTTGTAGCCTGGACCAAAGGGCCCGGGCCGAGGCTAAATTTGCCCCTCCCCCACCTCCACAGCAGCTTGCAAGCACATGGTGTTATTTCCCATTGGGAATATACATTTCCGAGATATAGAATGAAACTCTAGTTTGCAGTGCCCTCTCTGTCCATCCGTACGCTCACATATTTGTGTTTGGCGATTTTAACGCCCATCACAACCAGTGGCTTAAGAACGCTACTACCGACCTCGCAGGCATTCATACTCTCAACTTTTCAGTCTCTCAATCCCCCACTCAGATAATCGATTTCCCCACGCATTTTGCTTACGACCGTGACTGTAAGGCCTCACTCCTCGGCCTGTGTTTTACCTCCATCCCTGAGTCTTGTAGTGCCACGCAGCTCTGTCCTATCGGTAACTCCGATCATGCTGTAGTGTCTGTTAGCATCTCCTTCAGCCCCACCCACTGCAAGGAGCCACCTACCACCAGAACCACATTCTGCTACCAACGGGCTGACTGGGACTCGTTTCGTGACTTCCTCCGCGATGTCCCCTGGGATGCTATATTTAAGCTCCCCATTCAAGATTGTGCTTCAGAGGTCTCTTCCTGGGTTAAAGCTGGAATCGATGCTTTCATCCCCTCCAGGAAATTCAAGGTCAAACCGCGCTCCTCCCCCCCCCCGGTTCACAGCTGCTTGCTCAGCCGCCATTGCCCATAGGAACCACTTCTTCCACCGTTTTCGTAGTGATATGTCCGACTTCAATAGACGTCTATTTACCTCTGCCCGTAACGAGTGTAAGCGTATCCTCGACGATGCAAAGTCACTATTTGCTCCTCGGATGAAGGAACGTATTGCATCCCGCAAATTTGGCTCCAAAGATTATTGGCGCCTCTGCAAGAGCGTTCTGAACAATAACAAACCCTCCATTCCTCCCCTGTTCAATCAGTTTGAGATCTTGACCACCTCTGACGACAAGGCCGAATGCTTTGCTCGGAAGTTTTCTTCCAATTCAACGCTAGACTCTTCCGGGTACCCTTGCCCGATTTCCCTCCCAGAACTGAGGCCCTCTTGAACGGATTGCACATAACTCCGTCGTCAGTATTGGGCATTATTTCTAACTTAGATCACCACAAGGCTACTGGTGGTGACGGGATACCAGCCATTGTCCTGAAGAAATGTGCGCCTGAACTGGCGCCTGCCCCCTCTAAATTATACAAACGCTGCCTCAAGGAGTCCTGTTTTCCTGACTGCTGGAAGTCCTCAACCATTGTTCCTGTTTTTAAGAACTCTGGTGACCCCTCTGACCCTTCCAATTACCGTCCTATCAGTCTCCTACCCCTCTTCGGCAAAGTCTTCGAGGCCATTATCAACACCGAAGTGATTAATCATCTGATATCCAATGATCTGCTCTCAGACAAGGAGTATGGTTTCCGCTTTGCCCGATCTACTGCCGATGTGCTTACGGCCATCACTGAATTTGTCTACCAAGCTATCCATAATAACGGTGAAGCTCGTGCCGTGGCCCTTGACATCTCCAAAGCATTTGATAGAGTTTGGCATGCCGGCCTTCTTCGCAAGCTCCAGGGTTATGGTATCACAGGTCAAACCGGGAATTGAAGGTCGTTCTCAGTGGATTCATCTCCAGCTCCTATCCCACTAACGCAGGTGTTCCTCAAGGCTCCATCCTAAGCCCTACTCTGTTCCTCATATTTATAAACGACCTTCCTGACGCCATAGACTCCCAAGTCGGCATCTACGCTGACGACACCACAATTTACTCCTGCCTCAAACACAAATCTAGTGATGCTGACAAAGTTAACCTGGCAGCTCAAATTGAAAAGGACCTCCAATCGGTTGTGAACTGGGGCGAGAAATGGATGGTTAACTTTAACGCCTCTAAAACAAAACTGCTCTCTATTAACCACCACAAGGATCCATCCCTGCATCCCATTAGAATGTCTAAAGACCAACTTCTCGAGAGCTCCTCTGCGGCTGCTCGGTCTCACGCTGTCCGCTGATCTGAGATGGAACAAATACATCGAGTCAGTTGCATCATCCACCGCAAGAAAAGTTGGTTCCCTGTGCCGAGCCAGGAAATTTTTCTCCCCGGAATCGATCCTCCAAGTCTATAAATCGCCCTTGCATGGAGTATTGCTGCCATATATGGTCTGGGGCCTCTGCTGTTTGCCTCAGGGTTCTTGATAAGATCCAGAGACGGATATGCAATGTGATTGGCCCTGATCTGTCATCTCGTCTGCAGTCGCTCTCTCACAGACGCGATGTTGCCTCGCTCTGCCTTTTTTACAAGTACTTTCACGGTAATTGCTCTGAGGAGCTGCTTTCGCTTGTCCCTAGGCCTCATGAATTTTACGTCCTACGAGGCTGGCATCCCGTTCCCACCCCTACACCGTTGAAACTGTTAGATGTAGACGTCTCTTCTACTCCAATAGCTTCATGTCTCGCACATCTCGCCTGTGGAACTCCCTTCCCTATTACTGTTTCCCTGACAAATACAATCTCCAACGGTTTAAGTGTAGCGTCAATCACATCTCCAGTTGCCTTGATCTATCCACTTCCCTTCTCCACATCCTTTCACCTTTCATTCCTATCTGCTCTCGCTCCAAATCTTCTGTAACCCCCTTGCCTTGATCGACCCACTGTCTTTCTCTTTCCCCACATCCTCTCCTTTACCACTCCTATCTGCTCTTCCTCCAACCCTTCTTTAACCCCTTGCGTGATAGTGGCCTCCAGCCTTGCTTGGGGTGATACGCTTAAAAAAAAAAGTTCTTGGGAAAAGCGAAAACTCGCTGTTCCCCGTTCGTGGAATATGTCCTTGCCTGGGACATAGATGAATCCGGCATGTTTGAATCTGGGGCCCTAAAAATAGATTCTTCAGGTCAGAAGTATCTCCATATTATATGTAAGAGTCTTCCATTTTGTTTCTCCGTGAATTTTGCTTATCATTCTCCGTTTGGGGCACGTATATATTACGATCGTCAGACAAACTGATTCAATGGCATATATATATATATATATATATATATATATATATATATATATATATATATATATATTTATATACACATACACACACACACACACACACACATATATATATATATATATATATATATATATATATATATATATATATAATCGATTCTCCCGTCCTATTTGACGTATGAGGGTCAAGCAAATCAGTTTCTAGAAACTGAGAGCCCGACGGCGACACATGAGATTTGATTATAGTGGTGAAGGTTTCGTGCAGGACCATCCACACTTTTTGAAGGGACGAATACAGAGACCTGGTGCACTGAGTGCCACAAAGTCCCCAAACGACCCTTCGCAGGTTTTGAATTCAGAGTTGTCCTTCTCCTTGACTAATTGCCATCCAAGGCTATAGAACCCAGTCTGTCCTATATATATATATATATATATATATATATATATATATATATATATATATATATATATAACGGGGATTTAAATAATCATAATGAAGTAATTCATGGAGTCTAGCAGAATACTGAGTAGAAAGCACTGGAAGGACGTTTTGGAACTCATCAGCAATGCGCATCCACTACCGAGAATCGAACACGAACCGTTGTCTAGAGTCTATGAAGTACTTAATTAGGATTATTTAAATTCCCCTAATAATATATATATATATATATATATATATATATATATATATATATATATATATATATATATATATATATATATATATATATATATATCCTTTCTTGAACCAGCTTATAATGCTCTGGATGGAGCGGGTTGAGGATAGAAGACGTGACTCATGGGGATACAGTCCGTTGGTATATGTAGACTTGAATGAGTAACACGACGGAATTTGTGAAGATTCGGCGCTGTATCGAGTCTAGTTTGTTATCCCTTCGTCACCGAGACCCGTTGGTCTAGTGGGTATGATGCTTGCGTCATATCGTAACGGTCCGGGTTCGATTCTCGGTAGTGGATGCTGTTGTAATGGAACATCCCACACTCCCTATCGCCTACGTGCTTACTTCAGGAATTACTAGCCTGTCATCCGATTCCTTGTCTTTCAGTAGGGTATCCTCTTTTACGATAAATCTCTCTTCTTTCATTTATCCGCGAGTTGCTGTTCCTTCGCTCGAGTACCACCTTTGTCTAATAGTAACCGCTTTAAGGATACAACACATGCGCACTGCTGACGTTTCCCAAAATAGGACGAAATGGCTGCCCATTGCTTCCTGCTGAGAATTCGTCTAGGTTCGATTATATATATATATAAATATATATAGTTTTGTATAACTTATAAAAGTGTTGTGGATTCCGGGGAGGGAATCCTGCATAAATAAATAAACAACGCCAGTAATTCAAATAGGAAAATAAGTGTATTGAACGTAAGAATACAAACTTGAAATGAAGATTAGTAGTCCAGGAATACGGGTTAGTAGAACGTATATATAAAAGTCTCTGTAAGTGGAGCCGTAATTATTTCTCTCTCTCTCTCTCTATGGACTATACGTATCTCAACCTTATCCCAGCGTATCTCTTTGTGAACACCCTGTGTACGCCACGTATCTCCACTCTGTCAGAATAAGTATACTTTAGACGAGTCCATCTTGGGTAAAAGGGGGAGAGCCCCACAACACCCCCCTCCCTAGCTTCTTTTGGGAGTAGGAGTTAATATTTTTTCCGCTCATGGTCTATTATTAGCGGTTCTGTGAATTTTCTTTTCCTGCTTGTTCTTCTAATCTCCGGGGCTACTTGTGGTCTTTGAATTTCAAATGCTTCAAAAATTCATTTTCCGAAGGTGACGAGCTTGGCTCCTCTACCCGTCTTTTTTGTATCTGGTTGATATGTCTCATGTGAGTGAATTTTTCGCATGGAATCATGTACAGAACATTCCCCAGTCTGCTTATTATCGTACCTGGTTCCCAGTATGCCATGTTATTCTTAAACATTCTGAAATAGACCCGTTAGCCTGGTTTGAAGGATCTTATAGGCACTATCGGTGTATGCCGGTTTTTATTTTTGCTGGGTAATATATAAAAAACAGACCGTATTTTACGGGCAAACATCACTTCAGCTGGCGAAAGGCCAGATGGTGTGTTTCCGTTCGGGGTGATTCTGTAGACTTGTAGGAACTGTTGTATGGTTCTTTCTGTTGGTACGTCCTCTGCTTTTTTCAAGGCTCTCTTAAGCGTGTCCACAAACCTTTCGGCTTGCCCGTTAGATCGTGGATGGTATGGTGCTATTTTAATATGTTTGACTTGATAAGTCGCACAGAATTCTTGAAAGTCGCTCGAGGTGAATTGGGTAGCATTATCCGTTACAAGACAATCCACCACGCCGAATCTTGCGAATAACTCGTGTAGACAATTAATAGTGTTTTCCGTCGTAGGGTTTTTGTATCTGAAAACTTCTGGCCACTTGCTAAAGCTATCTACCGTTATCAAGTAGTAATATCCATCTATGGGTCCTGCACAGTCCGCATGGATTCTAGACCAAGGTCTGTCCACCTTAGGCCATGGTTTTTGTATAATAGGTGGTGCCTTTGCTGCCGCAGCACAGCCTCTACATTTTTATACCCTTTGAGTAATGTCGTTATCCATATTAGACCAGTACACGAAACTTCTCATTAACGCTTTCATCCGATTTTTTCCTGGGTGTCCTAGATGAAAGTCCTTCAGAATTCGTCTTTGTAAAGATTTGGGTATGACCACTCTTTCATTATAAAGTAATATGTGATCACAAATTGAAAAACTGTCCGCTAGATTTCTTTACTTTTTTTCTATTTTTCTCTTTGTACTTCGTATGAATTCATCCATTTCAGCTTCTCTTCTGATTTCTAACAAGGTCACTGGTAATTCCCTTACTGCATTGTTTAGCACTTTACTAATTTCGTCTTCGGCTCGCAAGGCTGCTATTACAGAGTCTTCCAGAGGTTTGCATTTCGCAGGTACCAATCTAGAAAATCCATCCGCATGACCAATTTTCTTTGATGGTAGGAACTCTAGTTTGAAATTATAATTCAATAATATAGTTCCCCATTTAAGAAGTCTATTGGCTGTGTAAATTGGTAGTCCTTTATTCGATCCGAATATAGTGAGAAGAGTTTTATGGTCAGTTTGAAGAGTAAACTCTCTTCCATATATGTATCTGTGGAAGTGAGTTATGGCGAATAGTATGCCAAACTCTGTCAAACGCCTTCGAGATATCTAGAGCCACAGCTTGAGCTTCGCAGTTCTTATCAAGAGCATTCAATTATGGCCGAAAGCATATCAGCGGTAGACCGGACATTGCAGAATCCATATGGTTTGGTAGCCGGCAGAGGTAGTGTTTTTGTTGAGAAGGCATTTTTTTATACATATTTTTCGGCTTGATTCCGCAAGGGAGTGAGGTTGACTGATAAATCTTTCGCCTCCATATTATACTGTCGCCTGCTTCTGCTTCTCACTGATATGATGATATCCAAACGCTAAGATAATGAGGCAAGACCGACGATCCGAACGTGAAATGGCCATTTGTGGAATTGGTTTCTGGTTATATTTAGACAAATCCAAGTTTTGTAATCCCATTCAGTTATTAAAATACAGTTTTTAATTTGCATCATTCATAATTCCTGAAATAAAATAACAATTATACAATCCGCTATTATGATTGGTATATAATACTTGCATTAATTCTTAACCAGTGTCAATATTTTTTGTTGATTTTCAATGCTTCGCAAGAGTAGAAATTTCCATTTTTTTCTAAACGTCTCTGCAGTAGAATTTTTTTTCTCTTCGAAGCATCTCTGCGGTGGAATTTCTCATTTTATCCGATGCATTTTTGCAATTTTTCAGAAGCAATTATGCAGTAGAATTTCCCGCTTTCTCCGAAGCATCTCTGCAGTAGAATGTTCCCAGAAGTGTGTCTGCAGTAGAATTTCACATTGTCTCTGATGCATCTCAGCAGTAGAATTTTCCATTTTCTCCGAAGGGTCTCTGCAGGAGAATTTCTCATGTTCCCAAAAGTGACTCTGAAGTAGAAATTCACATTTTCCCTGATGCATCTCTGCAGTAGAATTTCCCGATTTCTCCGAAGCGTCTCTGCAGTAGAATTTCTCATGTTCCCAGAATTGTGTCTGCAGCAGAAATTCACATTTTCTCTGATGCATCTCTGCTGTAAAATTTCCCATTTTCTCTGTTGCGTCTCTGCAGTAGAATTTCTCATGTTCTCAGAAGTGTGTCTGCAGTAGAAATTCACACATTCTCTGATGCATCTCTGCAATAGAATTTCCCATTTTCTCCGAAGCGTCTCTGCAGTTGAATTTCCCATTTTCTCTGATGCATCTCTGCGGTAAAATTTCCCATTTTCTCTGATGCGTCCCTGCAGTAAAATTTCCCATTTTCTCTGATGCGTTTCTGCATTAGAATTTCCCATTTTCTCCGAAGATTCTCTGCAGAAGTATTTCTCATGTTCCCAGAAGTGTGTCTGCAGTAGAAATTCACATTTTCTTTGATGCATCTCTGCAGTAAAATTTCCCATATTCTATCTGCAGTAGAATTTCTCATGTTCCCAGAAGTGTCTGCAGTAGAAATTCAAATAATTCTTTGATGCATCTCTGCAGTAGAATTTTCCATTTTCTTCGAAGCGTCTCTGCAGAAGAATTCCGCATGTTCCTAGAAGTGTGTCTGCAGTAGAAATTCACATTTTCTCTGATGCGTCTCTGCAGTAAAATTTCCCATTTTCTCCGAAGGTTCTCTGCAGTAGAATTTCTCATGTTCCTAGAACTGTGTCTCCATTAAAATTTCACATTTTCTCCGATGCATCTCTGCAGTAGAATTTCCCATTTTCTCCGAAGCGTCTCTGCAGTAGAATTTCTCATATTCTCAGAAGTGTGTCTGCAGTAGAAAATCACACTTTCTCTGACGCATCTCTGCAGTAGAATTTCGCATTTTCTCCGAAGCGTCTCTGCAGTTGAATTTCCCATTTTCTCTGATGCATCTCTGCAGTAAAATTTCCCATTTTCTCTGATGCGTCTCTGCATTAGAATTTCCCATTTTCTCCGAAGCTCCTCTGCAGTAGTATTTCTCATGTTCCCAGAATTGTGTCTGCAGTAGAAATTAATATTTTCTCTGATGCCTATCTGCAGTAGTATTTCCCATTTTCTCCGAAGCGTCTCTGCAGAAGAATTTCTCATGTTCCTAGAAGTGTGTCTGCAGTAGAAATTCACATTTTCTCTGATGCATCTCTGCAGTAGAATTTACCGATTTCTCCAAAGCGTCTCTGCAGTAGAATTTCTCATGTTCCCAGAAGTGTGCCTACAGTAGAAATTCACATTTTCTCTGATGCATCTCTGCAGTAGAATTTATCGATTTCTCCAAAGTGTCTCTGCAGTGGAATTTCTCATGTTCCCAGAATTGTGTCTGCAGTAGAAATTCACATTTTCTCTGAGGCGTCTCTGCAGTAAAATTTCACATTTTCTCAGATGCATCTCTGCAGTAGAATTTCCCATTTTCTCCGAAGCTTCTCTGCAGTAGAATTTCTCATGTTCCCAGAAGTGTGTCTGCAGTAGAAAATTCCCATTTTCTCTGATGCATCTCTGCAGTAGAATTTCCCATTTTCTCCGAAGCGTCTCTGCAGTAGAATTTCTCATGTTCCCAGAATTGTGTCTGCAGTAGAAATTTACATTTTCTCTGATGCATCTCTGCAGTAGAATTTACCGATTTCTCCAAAGCATCACTGCTGTGGAATTTCTCAAGTTGAATATAAAGAAAAAACTGGTTGAATAAAAACGTCTCTATTATCTACTGCAAAATCAAATTCTCTACTGCGGGATGGTGATTTTGGAAGTCTAGTCGCAAACGTTAAATTAATAACCAGTCAATCGACTCTTACTCAATTCTTCTGTCATGGGTGTGTTTGTGTTTTTGCTCCGATCCTTGTTTTACTTTAGAATCTTCCGGGATATCTCTCTGTAAAGATTACTGTGTTCTTGGGCGGTCAACATAAACGTATTTCAGTGTTGGGGATTAACACGATCCAGATGTTTTATTCGTTGTCTAGAGTAATTCTTAAAAACACACATTCTGAACAGATAGCATAACGTAGTGTAAACAAACAACCGAATTTTTCATTTCTCAGGACCTAAGAAATTCGGACAACACATTATTATCAGCAGGAAGTGAATAGGCTTGGGAACCTTGGTTTTGCTCAATTTTGTCTAGTTAATTCTGGGTTCGATTCTCCTTGGAACTGTTCTCAAATTTATTATTTTAAAACATTATGTTTAATGCCTTTCGTCTTTAATTTTACTCTCAACCATTCAGCCTACTCCCCTGAGAATTTTATTATCCGATTCGTAGACCCTGCAAATAATCATCCTGTAATTTCATGCAATTAAACGTTTAAACAGGGTCGGTGTCCAGTTGTGGGTGTTCTCATTTTCTTCAAAGCGTTTATGCTGAAGAATTTGCTATTTTTCTCTGAAGCGTCTCTGCATTAGAATTTATTATTTTCCGAAGACTCTTTGCAGTAGAAATCCTCCCATTGTCAGATTTTGTTTTCGCAATAAATTTAGTACCTAGTAAACGATATTGATAACATTTTCACGGAAATGAACATTGACTAAAGAATAAATAAATACAGCTGTCATGGAATAAGGTACGTCTTGTTCGGATAGAAAAAAAAAATCATATGAAAAAAAAAATTCATAACCCATATTTCTAATTGGTTAGAAATTCACTACATAAGCTGAGACGCTACTTCTGGAGTTGGTGTGCGTATAGGAACGATTGAAATAAAGTTTCTTATTGACAGTTGCCGTCAATTTTAGCACATTTACTCTTTATGCATTCAATCAAGTGTGTTGCAGCTGTGATTTTCATTGAGTACACCTTCTTTAGCATACCCCAGAAAAAGAAGTCAATTCTTGACACTTGTGCTAGTATTTCAAAATTACCAATTTATCTTGTGAACGAAATTCTTTTGGAGTCATCTTCGATATCCGTCTCATCTGCCAGAGAAAATACAATGTGTCCCTAAAGTCTGGACATATTGGAAATCTCATTAACTATATTATTTTTTACCTCCACTGATTAAACATGGCCTTGTCAAAAGAAAGAAAGAATCGACTTCGTTTTCTGTGGTAAGCTAAAGTAGAAGGTATACTCAATGAAAATCACAGATGCAACACACTTGATTGAACGCATAAAGAGTGAATGTGCTAAAATTGATGGCGATGTGGATTTATTGCATCGAGTTCATGTGAACCTTGCAAAGTGCATCCACCTTTGCATCACAAATGATGGAAATCATATTGAAGATGTTATTTGTTAATATTCTAATTCAATAAAATGTAGAAAATTTCATTTCTAGAAAATATACATTTTTGCCTATGTGTCCAGACTTTAGGGACACCCTGTATATGAGAGAAGCAAATAAGGAGATTGGAATTTCTTATTTAAAATTCTTTTGTAATAGAATGTTGTGATCACTGATGTCACTAACCTTTTATTAAGCCTCACCCCCACCTCATTTTGTAAACAACTTTGAATTAACCATAGTCTCTAAAAATAAGATTATTCAAGTCCGTATTATAGTAATGAAGATGAATTTATAGCAAAAATACCTGCGAAAATTCTCTAAATTTTCTATTTGAATTTTCCAATGAATCTTGATCCTTAAATCAATGATTGAATAAGCTCCATGCGAGTTCCATGATTATAAATCCTTGTGAAAATTCTAATGCCTCATTAAATATCTGACCTGAACAAAATATTGTATTAACACTCATAAATATGAATGTAAGTTATTATTTAAAGTAAGAGGGTACAAATGAAGGGATTCAAAATTGACAAGGTTTTCTATTTCACTGAAGCAGACATTAAATGCATGAGAGTGTTATCACTTCCTTTATCTAAAACCAAACAGCACCTATGAAATATATTTTCTTGTCTATTCTTGCAATCAAATAAGAAAGAATACTGAGGTAATGACAGGACATAAAGTACCTTCTAATTAACTAAGGAAGAAACAGAATAATATAAAGTACCTATTCGGTTGCTACACACACACACACACACGTGTGTGTGTGTGTGTGTGTGTGTTTTCTTCTGATGTTTTGCGAATTATCTTAAAGAATAATCTTTTGTAGCATTATTTGCTTCTTAGTGACTCTGGTCATTCTTTGAAACTATTTGCTAATGTTACTGAAATTTTATTGCAGTTTAGACGTCCCTTTGAGATGGAATGCCAAGTAGGCAAAAATAAGAATGTTCAATATCATCTCCTCTTTGCTTTTAATGATGGACACAAAGCTATCAAAGCTGCTTGAGACATTTGTGCTGTGTACAGAGATGACTTCATTACTAACAGAATGGCATAGAAATGGTTTCCCGTTTCAAAGAGGAGAAGTTTGAACTCACAAACTCTCTGCATTCCAGCCGACTTGTTCATTTTGATGAGAACCAATTGCATGCATTTCTTAAAGAAGAACCGCACCAAAGCGACAGGGAATTGATTCAGAAGATAGCAAACTCTCATGCTACTGTCGTTTGTCATCTTCACTTAGTGGGTATGGTCCAGAAACACAGCTCATGGGTGCCATATGCATTGACCAAGAGAAACAAACTCCAGTTTACTCGTGTAAAAAAGGACAACATTGAAGGAGACAGATGATGATTGATGTGGCATTTAGATTTTTGAAGATCGTATTTGATAGGAAAGCAAGATGCCAGAAATGAGTTCCACAAGCAAGAAGTGTGGGAGAAGAAACTCTTAGTATAGAACTTACAGTTACATCTAGCAATTTCAACAGTAAAATCTAGTACTGTGCTTAAATTATATGAAGTTGAGGTACCAAAGCTCATCATAACATGTTGGTATTGCTTTCATTAATGTTGGGCCAATTTTGAATATTGTGTGCGGTACTGGAGATTTCTCAGGCAGACCTTTTAAATTTTAGCATGTTGTAACCTGCTAAAAAGTCCTCCGTGTGAAAAATTTCATTACAATTGTTTTTCCTTTTATAAGGATTCTGGCAATAGGTCCTAACCATATCAGCTGATGAGATATTTTACAAGAGGTTTTTTGGCTCTGGGCCTTCTTACACTAGTTGTACATTGAATAGTGATTCGAAACAATTTGTTCATGAAGGTAGCAAAAACAATGATTGTCCTTTTTTTCAATACTGTTCACCCTGTACAAGACCCAAAAGCCACTCAAGGTAGAGGGTTACAGAGTAATAGGTACCGCTTATGGGGATATGTGGGGAAGATAACCAGTAACCCTAGACTTGAACAGATTAAGATTGTAGTGATCAAGGAAGCATCCGCTTCATCACTATAATCTTAACCTGTTCCAGTCTAGGGTTAACATTTATTTTTGCATCATACCCTCATAAATTGTGGGTGATGAGGTCCTACAAAAAATATCTCATTTCCAAGTGGTTAAAGAACTGATTTCAGAAATTACTATGGATGATCCAAAAAGTTATATCCCTTGGTTGATTTTGGTGGTTGAATCTTTTACATGCGTTGCTGAAACATCAGGTTCAATAAGTTAAAATTCATTGGAAACATCCACAATGATAGAACAATAATTACTGAAAGGGAAAATTTTGAAATAATTTTTTTTTTTTTTTTAGATATTAATAACAACAAAGAATTGAACAAGGCGTGAAAAGTTTGTAATATTAATTTTTATTTGACATTTTTTTTTTATTTATACAGATGATTATTATAAAAAGAAATGAGTTTTTATTTATTTATTTGTACAGGGTTTCATTGAATGATTCTGCATGAAGTCATTTCCCTTTCAGGACATTTGCATATGTAATTTCTTGTATTTAAAAAAAAAAAAAAAAAAATCATACATTTCAAGAATATTTACAATCTTTTTGGTTTAAAGATGTAATGACTATAAATACAAATGGATGAGTGAGGGGGTCAAAAAAAAAAAAAAGAAAAATCAAAAAGACTTATGAGGTATAAATGTCTGCTGGGTCATTTTAAAGCTGAGAGCATCATTTCTGTTTTTTTCTCACTGGTTTCAGAGATCAGAAAAAAAATGACATATATATATATATATATATATATATATATATATATATATATATATATATGAAAATGGAATAAACAAGGAAAAGTAAATGAAGGAAAAAAAAAAAAAAATTGCATATAGAAATGAGTAATATACCCACCCCCAGCAGGTCGGGGACATCTATTCTCTTTTGTTTTGTCTTCATCAAATTCCATTTCCTATAAATAATACCAAACTGAAAAGTGTTCTGACATTCAAATTTCTACATACGAGGGTGAATCAAAAATTAATGCAATTTGCTCCATGATAGAAGGAACACAATCAAACATATCACACATTAAGATATAGCTATACATCACAGGGCTCAACATAGTCACCACGAGGGTGCGTATCCCAGCTTCGTAAAACTCAGCTTGCTGCTGATGTAGTCAAATACTTACAGCAGTTTTCACATCTTCATCACCACCATAGCATTTGCTCCTCGGTGCCTCTTTCCCTGAATAAAAGAGATGGCAGTCTGAGGGTACTAGGTCAGGTGGGGATGAGGAAGTGAAAACTACTGTAAGGAATTGACCACATCAGCAGCCAGCTGAGTTTTACAAAATTGGGATACATGCTCTCATCCGTAGGTGGAACAATGTCATTTAAAGGTTATTTTCTAAGTGTAGCTTAGATGTGGCACAAGGTCAAAAATCTGTGGCACCTAGTGAGGACTGAACTCAATTTTCAGTTGGAACTGATCTAGCGAGACAAGCTTGCTAACCATTACACCACACTGAGGTGCCTGAACACTGTCATTGAAAGAGGTGGTGATTATATTGAGAAGTAGGGTGTGAACCTGTGATGTATAGCTATATCTTGATATATGACATGTTTAAATATATTCATTGGTTCTTATATAATAAAACAAATTGCATTACTTTTTCATTTACAAATTTTTCATTTTAGGTTTTGGTGATCTCACCTGGATCAAATTTGATAAATATTTTTTTTATTTTTTACTGATAGTTCACCTAATACAAGGCCCAACGGCCACTCAATATAGAGGGTTACTAAGTGAGATTGTAAGTGGGGAAGGGAGTAGTAAGACTATCAGGTGGACAAGTAGGATAGATATCATTCAGATTTCCTTCATCTTTTTTGACACTTATGCTGTCGAGTACAATACTGATTACTGTCCAATGGTGTACAGCAATAAAACTAGTTTCTTTCTAAAACCATTTTTCATGACTAATTCATTAAATTGGTGCACTTCACTGGAGAGCAATAGTTAGCAAGCTCCTCTTATAATCTATTACTATTGACCTCAATCCCCATTCAAGGTTCATGACTTTGAACCGTATTAAGCTAAGTAAATATCTATAAAGAGCATATAGCAGAGTTTAGTAAGTTAGATGACTTCACTGTTCATTGGGCACTCAATACTCATGGCTTTGTACCAAGCTTAGTATAAAGGGTGCCCCCATCATAGTGAATTTGTCAACAAACTGAACCTGCAGATCTTAAGTAGTGAGTTTTGATCCCTACTGGCCTCCATACTTGTGGCCATGCAAGCAGAAATTAAATCAAAAAATACTTGGTTGAAAGGAATTTGAGTTTTTTTAACGAATGAGAATTATAAATCTGCTTGATGCAAACATTTCCTGTGAATACAAGAAATATGGGGACTTTTTAATTTCTTTTTGGTTTGTCTTATTTTTAATTTTGACAGGTAGGCTGGGTATGAATCTTACTATTAATTTCTGCCATTAGTCGCTGGTACATTAAGCGTCGTCTTCTATCTGGTGTGTCCCTTCAGGAAGTTGGTGATCATGGCTCTCCACAATTTCCTGTCCTTTGTAGCTCGTAATAAATTTTGTCATTTTGTAATCTCTCTTAAACTTTGCTCCATCATCCATTTCAATCTGTCTTGTGAGTATCAAATTTTCCAAGCCCTCTTTCCTCATTATGTGACCCAGAAATTTCAACTATCTCTTTCTGATGTTAAATATAAGTATCCTTTTTGAGTCCATTTTCTCTAAAACTTCATCATTGCTCACATATTCAGTCCATGGTATTCTCAGCATCCTGTAGAACCAAATTTCTGTTACTCTTTTTCATCTATGAGGAGACTGTCCAGCATTCACCACCATATAGGAGGACTGATATTACATAATAGTTCAGTATTCTTTTTTTCTAATAAAATTTTCCTGTTTCTTAATATTCTGCTTAGCTTTTGGAAAGCATCTTTCACTATGCCAAACTGCCTTTGGATTTCAGTGATACACTTCCCAGATATTTAAATTTTCACACTTGCTTGATTTTGGTATCTCCAATTTGTATATTGGGCTGTTCCTTTGCTAACCACCATGCATTCTATCTTTTTGCAATTGATGTTTAGTCTTTTCCTCTTGCTTTTCTTCACTAAACTTCTTCAGGAGTTAGTGTAGTTTCCTTTATGCATTTGCTCTTTGCATATCTTCTGTTGTGAAGATTGTAGCCACCTTGCTAAATAAATCTGGTGAGATGACACATCCTTGTCTCCCACCTCTTTCTATCCGTATGCAGGCGGCTTGTTGCCAGTGTAGGTTCTGGATTATTCTAATATCCTTCCCAAATATGTCATGGTTACTCAGAACATCAAACTCTGGAATTATCTTAAACTAGTTCACCATTAAAAACAAACAAATTTTGTTTTTTTAAAACTCTTTACGGTTATTAGAAAGGCTTCACAAGAATGGTCTAGTGGATATGTCATCAAATCTGGTTACCTTCAGGTCAGAGGTTCAAATCAGAGGAGGAGTTACTTATTTTTTTTTAAACTCTTTACGGTTATTAGAAAGGCTTCACAAGAATTTTAAATATTTAAATATACATAGTATCGTTAAAAAAAATATTTGGTTTATATATATCTGAATTGGCACTTCTAACTAGGATCAGTGTAGTATCTGTGCACTCTGTTGAGCAGAAGCACCATGGTCTAGTGGATATGTCATCTATCTGGTTACCTCCAGGTCAGAGGTTCAAATCAGAGGAGGAGTCACTTATTTTATACATATTTTTTACAGGCAAAAAGAAAAGATACAAATACACGTATTAGTTAGAAATGTATTATAACTCTTGAAACCTTTTTTTATAAAAAAAAAAAAAAAATGGGGGTACTTGACTGGCTTATAAAACAAGTGTAGATAGACTTGCCTCTAATGCTGATATCATTACCTGATACTATACAGTGTGAGAGTATGGGGGTAAGAAGTAAGGCATGGGTTTTATTTGAATATGAGGTGTGTGCAAAATTTCCTAACATCCTGTTTTTTAAGGATATTTTTTAAAAAATTCATTGGAAAACTTTTGCATGCACACATAGCATTTTGTGTCGTATTTGGCCACAATTCTTCAGGCCCCCCCACCACTACATTAGAGAACGGATCAACAGACAATTTCTTTTCGCATTTTGTTTTTTTTAAAGTCTCGTGGGACAGTAGTTATAACATTTCTAGGAGAAAGCAAAAAGGTGGCCAGCAGAACACATGTCATCTCTTTGGCTAGAATTGCATTGCCATGTGCTGGCTCACCTCACAAAGGGACCATGTTGTGGGTGGTATCTTGATCCTTCAAATTCTTGCAGTTGTCTCAGTTTTTTCACACCTTTTTGGTCTTGTATTAAAAACTTAAAGGTGATGCCTCACTGTCAAAAGTCTATGACCAGCATTTTGCCTTTCTGGGCCAGTCTATGCAGTCTGTAACCCACACACAAGTTTAGGCACCTTTCTGTAGCACACTGGTTAGCAAGCTAATCTAACAGACCATATTTTTACTGAAGCAAATTAAACCAATACTAGGTAACCCATGGTGAAAACCTTATACCAGATAAAGCTAAGCTTAGTAAATACAACCCTGTGACCCATTGAACCCCACCTCAAGAGAAAATTTGTCATTTGATGTGACCAGAAAGAACCCAATTTTTTTTATGCGTTTGCATATAAGTAAAGGATAGTACTACTTAATTAGCAGTTAATAACTGTCCTTTAGTTTTTCTTTTAAGTTTAGTATAAATGCAGACCCCACAATATTATCATTCGGTTACAAATCTCCCAGATGTTTGCCTCCTTTATTTAACACTTTTTAGGGCAACCTTAACTCAGTATCCGTGGCTACAATACACTGTTTTGGATACTAAAAGGTTAATGACAGATAAACAAAACCAGGCTTTTCTACAAGACAACCTGGTGACCTTTTGGGTTAAGCTTAGAGAAAATGATTATCATTGAAGTCATTCCCATGCAGCTTACATTACTTTCAGTGTATTTTTTTTTTTTTTTACTTTTGTACCCAGATTTCATTTACCCACATGTAAATAAGATAGTACTCTAGAATTAGCATTTATTAGTTCTCCTATGAAAAATATCAGCCCCACCATTACAAATGAAAAACCTACAATATTATTGAATTGCAAATCACCCAGATGTTTATTAATTTATTTATCAAGTTTTAGTCATTTGTTAAATTAGTATCTTTTAGAGAGACCTTTGGATAAACCATAACCATTCAATTACAGACAAACAAAATAAGATTTTAGAAATCTATGTAATAAGCTTATACCTAGAATGTAAAATTTGAAAACAAAATGTATTTAAAAATAAAAATAAAAATTTTGTATCATATTTTTTTTCTAAAATACGAATATAGTTTTGCAAACATAAGTTGTTTTGTGTGGATAAATTGTCCAAAGCTTTTGACTCACATGACTCATTAGGGTTGGCGAGAAAAGAAAATTGTTTTAAGAAGTATATTGTATCATTGCTATTCTTTTTTGAAAGCATCATTATTTTTTTCTTAAATAATGATGCTTTCAATAAAACAAAACAATTACAACAATATACTGTAATAAATGTTATGTCATGGATAAAAGATTTGTTTTTATTATAAATCTTAGCAACCTCAGCATGTGATCAGTTTTTCCTTCCCTTATTAAATGGAGAACTTTTACCATTTTACTTAAATGAAGAAATTTATGGCTTCTCTTCGGCATTCATTTGGGTTTTATGATAAAAGCATCATTACTCCACCTAAAAAGGAATCTTAACTTGTTAAATATTTTACAAAGAATCTTCTTTTGATTTTTTTAGAATATTAATCTGTTAAAATATGATATAGGTTTTAAGCGACTTAAAATGTCATTGTAGCACATTTGTAGCCTAAGCACAGAAGTTGGCAAAGTTTAGCAAACATACCTGCAAAAAAAAAAAAAAAAAAAAAAAAAAAAAAAAAAAAAGTCAAACATCAAAAGATTGTTTTATTTTCTTGACCCTGCTTTTACTGTATATTCCCTTGGCAATTTTTATTGTTTTAAAAAGATATTTTTACAATTTTAATAAAACCCAAACATATGAAAATGGATTTATACATTTTTTCTCGAGAACTGCCAACAAAAATGTTAATCACTATTCTTGTAGCATTTTGTTGTTAATTCTTGAGAAAAACAAAAATATAAATCCTGATGAATTTATGTGTCAAGAGTAAATGAAAGAAATTCCTTGAAAATGCATTTTTTTAAAATTTATAATTGCAGCTTTCTTTAGCCATTTGCTTATTCCAACATTTTCGTCTTCGTTGTTTGCAGACATTTTTATGAATTTATCAATAAAAAAATTTATTTTGTTTTTTCTTCATAATATGGTAAATAATAAATATTGCATTGTAGTTGGCTCACATTTTTTTAGCTTTGTAAATATAAAATTATCCACATAAATAAACTATTTAATAAAAAAATTTGTTTAACATTTTTATTGTCAAATCTCAAAAAAAAAAAATGAGAATGAATATATTGAGTTTCATATTTTTGGGTTTATTAACAATTCTATAAACAGTTTCTTAAAGCAATAAAAGTTACCAAGAGAGTGTATAGTAATAACAGTGTCAATAGGAAAACCGTCCTTTTAGCATACCATTTTTTTTTTTGCCGGTATGCATGTTAAACTTTGCTACAAAGTTATTGGTTAAAAGGTATACAAATTATTTCCCAGGTGAACCCTCTTGATCAAAATTCCCAAAAGTTTCTCCCAACAATTACTTCAAAAGGTGGTCAGAAAATTTGGATTTGGTATTTCCAGGTATGCTCTTATTTAAATATATAAAACTAATTTAAATGCAAAAATAAACTGCTTCATTCATAAAACACCTTACACAGTAATAGAATGGAAAGGATAAATATGTATTGTTTGAAGCTAATGTACAAAACTAATAATTTTTTTTTATTTTAAATTATTATTTTTAATAGAATTATAATATTTTTTTTTATAATTCCTACCCTTTTATAATTTTTTCTTTTTTGTTTTTATAAGCCTTTGTTGGGGTCTCAAGCCCTGAATGTCAACCTTCCGAGAGATTGTGTCTCGATAAAAACACTTGGTGTACTTGGACTAACATGAGTGTCCAGTTGTGCATCAGGAAGAGAACCCCGCCCTGTAAAACCTTGCCTCAAATCATTGTCCAGCAGGTCTCACCTTGCTTTGTACAAGTTTAATTCCGTTTCTGCCTAAAAAAAAAATAAAATACGGCTATGTATGTTTATTTTCAAGATATTTCCACAATATTTTTTTCGACAGAATTTTCCTAGCACCATTCAAATGTATTCCAAATTCAGCAAAAAGTATTTAATTCCAGCCAACACCAGCAAAGACAAGTGAATGTGGGCCTCTGTGAGTGTGTCTGTTGGTCTAACATTACACTAAAAATAAACAGTCATGATTATATGATCTGGGGCAAAGGAAGTGGTATACCAGGACTTTAGAGTAAATAATACTATAATGTTTGGATAATGACTTCCAGTGGGGAAATCAAAAATAGGTAGGAAGGGTGAGGAAGGACAGTAATGAAGAGCCATAACAAAGCTTTTCAGGGAGGCAGGAAGGGCAAATTGGGGGGGGGGTAGTTATTGTCCATTTTTATTGCACATTACTGAGCAATTAAAACATTTTTTTTTGATTGACAGAAATTAGTTATCAATGCCTGGTTTGTCAGTGAAGCAAATGGCAAGATTAAAAAATAAAAACAAAGAAAGAAAGAATAGAGAAAGAAGTGAAAGGAAAAGGTGAGGGAGTGGGAATTTGATATAAATTTATAAGTTTGCCATTTCTATCCCTGAGAAAGCAAAGTATTAAATAAAGTGTGTGTGTGTGTGTGTGTGTGTGTGTGTGTGTGTGTGTGTGTGTAGATATATATGAGGCAAAACTGATCATGTCATAGCCACGTCTTTCCATGTCAATTTAACTTTTGAAAATCATAGAACTGTGACACTGACAAAGTTACTCTCAATAAATGTTCTTAAAGATCTCATTTGCATTTTATGCATATGCACACACATATGTCTCATTTAAGTATTAATTAAAAAAATAAAGAAAATGTTATTTAAGCGAAAAATATGAAAGACAATTTTCCAAACTCAAGAAAGCCCTAGAATGCTCAAGAATTAACAAGAACAGTGAATGTCTGGATAACCGGATGTAAAATTGCTTCAACTGAAAGAGAGAGAAAAAGTACAAAACTAATAAAGAGAGAGTATAAAGAGACAAGAAAAACAACAAAAAGGAGAAATGACCTTGACAGTCTCAGTGAGTACATGCACAGACACAATGAAATGAGAAAAAAAATCAACCTTGCACCAATGAAAAGTGAGTATATAAAACAAACAAAAAAACAAGAAAATAAAGAGTCAGTTGCTGATATCCTCTGACGAGTGGACAGAGTGATTGCTGGATGATCCATCTATGAAACACTAGAGTCAGGATGCTAAAGATAACACTAATCAGCTAAGTGACACATTTTTAGTGTGTGTGTGTGTGTGTGAATATATATATATATAAATATATATACAGACACACATACACATACGCACATATATATATTGTGGCCAAGTAGTTTGTTTGGCCATGAAACCTGGGTTTGAATCTCACCAGGGTTGATATGTCAGGGAGGTGACTTCTTATAATATCAGCTTGGGGGCAATCCCAGCACGCGGTACATTTGGAAAGTGCCTGAAACAAAGGCACAGGTTGACCCAAGCCATGTGAGTCAAATTGGATAAATGGAACTGTTCAGAAGCCATCAATTGTTGTGCTAGCAAAAAGTCACAAGTCATCGTGACTGATTGGGTTTGAGCATAACGGCCTTGTTCCAGAAAATTTGATCATGTGGTCACATCCAGAAACTGCGAGTAATGTCTACTCAGCAGTTTAAGTATAAATCACAGGTGGACACTGTTGGGTGAATAGGCATCTGTAATAGGAATTTGCAGTCAACCTGGCAGGTGAATATTTTATATATATATATATATATATATATATATATATATATATATATATATATTCTGTGTCAAACATTATTATAGTGGACACTATGTAAAATATCTGTCCAATTTTTATTTTATTAAACAGTGTGTATTAGGTATATTGTCAGTCATTTATTGGCCTGTATAACTGGCAAATCCTTAAAAATCCTTGGACAAGTGAGGTTTATCTCTTAAAAGTTTTATACTGCCCAACTTGTGAAATATATATATATATATATATATATATATATATATATACACACACAGAATGATAGTATAAACAAAAAGGAAATGTTTATCAATCTAGCATGTTCCACTCTGATGAAGCTTTAATAAAAGGGAAACATGTTAGATTGGTAAATGTTTCCTATTTGTTCTTTATCCTTATATATATATATATATATATATATATATATATATATATATACACACACACACACACACACACACACATCATAATCCTTTGTATATATGTAGTATAAAATGCAGTTAAATTCCAGGGAAATATAGCTTCTCTGTTAAAAAAAAAAAAAAAAAAAAAAAATTATTTAATTTTAGAGCAAAGAAAAATGACCAAAAGTTATGAAAAAGGAAGAGAAAAAAATCCAAGGGACATTTTTTTTTTTACTTTTCTGATTCATAAGCATTACGCACTTGCGATAATGACTCTGGCGGGGACGAGAAAATAAATTGAATATTTGTTTTGGTTTCAATTATAAAAGATTTATTTCCCTTTGTATCAATACGCCATGTTGAAAGGTAAAACAAATGCCCAAGCACTCATGTTAAAGAATCATCCAATGGATAGGGGTGATTACTAGGCGGGTGACTCAGGTTGGCTCTACTTCATCGCAAAATGATGTAGCAGCTCTCTTTACATTCAGGAACTAAGAGGCTTAGCTGCAGCAGCAGAAAATGTCACAGACAAATGGCCACTACATTTTCACTATGTTCCCTGCAGGAAGAATCATCCACACCCTGCCTTCAAGGTTCCTCCGAAAGTTGGAAGGCTAGAGTGCTGCCCTTTTCCAATACCTTTGGTCGTGGACAAGGAGGAGGACATCTTAGGAACCAATACGCTATGTCAAAAAAATACTTCAGCATTACTATATTGTAAGAGAGGTTTTCCAGCATTAAGATGGTTTGTCTGTACATAAGATAGAACCAAATATTTTGATTATAATTCTCTATTCATATTTTTAGGCAACTCTCCAGTGCTCAAGGTTAAGACAGTATAGAAATGCTAAGAGGGAATTGGTTTTAGTTGGAAAAGTTTTGACTTGGTACTGTTGAAAGTGTTTTATCCAGAAAGGAGCTGTCTGAAGATATGAGAACAAAACTGTCATTATAGTCAATACCCATGTGAATTTTGTGGACAAAAGATGAATAGCAGCCTGCATTACTGGCAATAAGATTAGATTTAATCATTTTGGATTCTATTTATATATCTATGATGCTGACTGGCCTTTATCAAGGTTGACAATAGCTGCAACAGCTGTTTACTATTACTAGTGACTTGGTGGTATAATAGTTTTGAGGAAGTGGTATGTCTATGTGCACAATTATACCCTCTTTTCTCTGTGTACCATTGAGGCAAACCAAGAAGAAAATTTTATTAAAATATTTGGCAATGAAACAGAATACAAGGAAGAGAGAATTTATGCCTTTGCTAAGGGCATTAATGATAATTTAGCATACAGAATTTAAATTGAAATTTGAGTTTGTTTTGTAGATTCTATTTTCCATGGTAATAACAATTAGGCTACTTTGTTCTTAATGATAGTACTTCAACTTTAAATGCAAAAAAAGAAGAATTTTTAGTTTCTGTGTATAAAATGACCTTATACATTGTAGGGTCTAGATATATTTGTGAGGAACCTGGAAGTGGTTCAATTTTAATCTGTCCTTTTTTTGATCAATCTTGTATTTGCACAAAAGATTTTTTTAAAGTTCAAATTTAACATATATTCCATTTGAACTCATTATTTTTATTATCACAATGTTTTTGGCTGCTCCATTCTTCAGCCTGCTACAAGTGTACAATCCCACACCTCCTTTATGGACAGAACAACTTAAGAAGAGCAAAAAATAAATTGGCTAAAATATTGTAATTTCTATTATTATTATTTTAAATTATCTCTAAATATTTAAATGTTGCCAGATTCTTAACAAACTCTAGCATGCTGAGTATTTTGAATTTGAATTTTGGTATTTATAATCTACATTTGTTTTGTGGAATAAACACATATCTCGTAATAATTCACTTGATCTATCAAGACCATTTGATCCTGATGAATGTTGTCATATGAAACTTTGGAGTTAGTCAATGAGATAAATCCTTGAACATTTCGTAATTTTGAGACAATTGTCACAAGTTATCTATTGAACAATTTTTTGACAAAATTCAGCTCACTTTAAAAATATTGAATTCTGATCATTTTTAAGAATCATGATAAGTGACAGTGAATCACTGAATTATATATATATATATATATATCTCTGATGCGATGAGAACGAAAGTAATATATAAATTCCAACGTTCGCAGCGTTAATTAAAAAAGAGCTCGATACAGGTAGTAGAGCGATAATTATTTATTTATTATAATTTTATCATATAGACAAAACCATTTTACTCACTACAAATTGCAACTTGGTTTCAGTGCATTTCAACTGCACTTCTACGGGTATATATATATATATATATTAGTTCAAACAAAACTTGGAATGATAATGACTTATCTCTGAATTACAAAATAAATTATAGTAATTATTTGCTGTCAGACAAAACTTTTCTGAGAGTAAGAAAACCTGTTACAATATGGTAACATCCAAGTATTAGAAAAAAAAAAAAACTTTTCAAAATTTCTTTAACATGAGTGGACAAATGTTTTTTTTTTTCTGATTTTATCCAATAGAAAAAAAATTTGTGTAATGATAGAAAAGGCAATAAAAAACCACTTCAATTTCTTTCCCCCAAAACAATCCTGGTATTACAGTTTACAGATAATAAAGAAAAGGAAGATGAGGAAAGATAATTATTCCAAGTCTGATGGAAACTCCAGGAACACATAGCATAGTGCCTTGTGTCTCCTAATATATGTGCAACAAAAGCCCTTATGATGACATATGGAAGTATTTCTGACTGGAAAACCTAATTAGTTCATTCATTTTACACTATTTACATTATTCGGACTATTGTCCTCATCTTTGTCGCCATATTTATTACAACGTTTCAACTGTTGTATGCTCCAGCATTCTTCTCAAGGACACATGGCACAGTGGATAAAGGCGTTGGTTAGATCCAGTGGCGGCACCCAAAGAGTGTGCGTTCAATACCCAGTTAAGGCAGTGGAGAACTTGGACAGGGGAATTAACAGGAGATAACTGGTAACTGACATCCATGGCACATGGAACTAGAACAGTGTACCCCAGTGAGCGAAATAAAGGGTTCAGTTCGACATTCCAACCCCCTGAAGAAGGCTGGAGCATACAACAGCCGAAACTTTGTAATAAATATGGCAACAAAGATGAGGACAATAGTCCGAATAATGTAAATAGTGTACATAATACCTCATCTCAGAAATATAGACAGATCATCCATTTTAATTAATTATATATGGGTAAATAGCAGGACAGACTGGGTCCTATATAGGTGGCAACCAGTTTAGAACAACTGAATTCAAAACCTGAGTGGTCAGTGACTAAACCAGCTCCCCCAACAGACCCTAATCTATTGAGGAGGTTAAGTAGAACCCCAGCAGCACAAAAAACAAGAATTGTTCAATGGCAGATGAACTCTTTAGAGTCAACAGCCATCCACCCCCAACTATGGGTTAAATAGCCTCACCAACTTACAATTGGCTAAGTATGGTGAGTATGGCTACACCCCTGAAGACATGGTCATCCAGGTAGGGGTTCCTCCAGAAGGAGTGAGAAGCCCCCACTCCGACTTACTGCTAGATTTGGATATAGTTTTTTTTTTAAATATAATTTTATAGTGTTTGATCTTTCAAGTTATTAGGTTTTTTTTATTTTTAATTTGACACTGGCTGTTGACAACACATGGAAAAAAATGGCAACCATTGACTTAACATACACATCAAATTTTTTTTCTCTTTTTTATTCCCCTCCCTCCTACATCAACATCAACTCAAATGAATTTAGATGTAATCCAAGACTTCAAGTCTGCCCCATTAACAACATTTTTCCGATATCAGTTGCCGGTGTCCATGTAAGGAAAGATATCAAGCAGCAATGATAAGCTTCCTGACACAAAGAGAATGTGTGTGTGTGTGTGTGTGTGTGAGTGAGAGAACATTTAGGGTGGGGGTCTATGTAAGCTCTCTGAATCAGATAACAACGGCCATGACCCATGTATGCGTGTACCACAGAGGCTTTTGTTTTTCTATCTCTCAATTGATAAGTCATTCCATTTTCTACACCATTGTTCCTTCAGACAACAACGTCAAGCATGGTGACGACAACAGCTGAACACACTCAAGATAACAGACTGGACCTAATCAGGAGAAGAGAAAAACGGCAACGCCAATGGACCCAAAACCCAACACTGATTGCTCTCAAGACAAATGCTAACTCTAGCCTATGTGCTTGTGACCCCAAGCTGAGCAAGGATCATAACAATAGTAGGTATTTATCTGTGTACTCACATAGTAACAGAATGCAACACAAGGCCTGAGTTTAATGTGAGGAGGGGGGATTTCTGAAAGCCTTACAAAATCTGCTCAAGCCCCCTTGGCATTTCCCAGAGTAGGGGATAATGACCCCAGCCTCCTCCTAAAGGATAGATACTGCCTGGGAGGATGGCCCCTTGGCACTTATGCTGATATTAAGTCCAACTCCCCACCCCTACTGGCATATTACCAGGTAAATAAAGACAATTAAAATGAAAGAAATACCAGTTAAGACTATAATAATAGTCTTAACTAGTATTTCTTTCATGTTAGTTGTCTTGCTTTATACATAATGATAAATGACTTTTTTTCCTTTTTGAAGTAACTTTGGATTCTGACCCATATATATGTTGATTAATTTTTACACAATAATTACTACCAGGCTTGCTATATGATTGCTTTCATTTTTTTTTTGTTTAAGTTTTTCATTAATATATAAGAAAGACATTTCAGTGTAACTACATCCAGAGAATAAAACTTTGTTTTTTTTTATAAATACTTGACTTTACCTGGTTAAAAAGGACCGATTTTAGCCAATGTCATGAGGTTGCTTTTTTATTTTATTTTTTTTTTACAAATGTGGGGAGAAAAATATTTTCAATTTAAATTGGTAATATTCTATGATAAAATAATATTTTACTTTCATTTTTGTGCCCCCCCCCCCAAAAAAAAAACTGTGTACTCGTGTTTCTTTAATGGTTGCTTAAATTTTTCAGGCTTTGGTTTCAGAAACAGAAAAGAAAGACATTTCAATGTCTGAAGACCAAAAGGTTTTTCTTTAAATATGTCACCATGCCCGGAGAGAAAAGGATTGATTTTAGCCGGTGTCATGGGATTAGTTCTGAAAGACACAGAGAAAAATAGCTTCATTTAAAATTGGTTATTTTCTTTAATAAAATAATATTTCCACTTACACAATGTTTTTTTATAAGCAACTTAATATTTTGACAAGGTTGCTTAATTTTTGCTTAGAGTCACAAAGGATAGGAGGTTGTGGAGAGCCATGATCCCTAATGTCTCATCAGCACATAAGTATTTTGGCCAGTATTTGGGTTGCTTCATTTTCATGCAAGATTAAGTACAAAAGTTGTTTAATTTTTTTTTATGCTTGAGTTTAATAAATACAGTGTGCAGCAGAAATACCTCCCACATAATGGTAAGACATTAGCTAGATAAAGACACCATTGCGTGGGAGATCTTTCTGCCACACCCTGTAAAAAAGAAAGACATTTCAATGTAAATGAACTGGTAGAATTCTTGACTACAGTGTTTAGTTTATGTTTTTTTTTACTTTAATAATCGACTTGGTATTTTGACCAGCATTCAAGTTGATTCATTTTTGTACAGGAATTAATATACAAATCAGTTCAATGTTTATGCTTGGGTCTTTTCAAAATTTTTTACAATGATAGCTATTCTGTACAAGGCCCAAGGGCCACTCGAGGTAGAGGGTTACATTAGGAAAAGGCTTTGGAAGGAAAAGGAAACCCAATCTTAAACAGGAAGCAAGGGATAAGCCTCTACTCCTGTTTAAAAGAGGAAAGTGTGTGAACCAGATGATAGGTAAACCTAAAGAAAGACTTAACTAAATGAATTGGTATAATTCTTGAATACAGTATAAAAAATTGTATTTAGTAACTCTCTCTTTGTTTAATTTTATGTTTTTTAGAACTGCTTAAGCCACACTGACACCGGTAGTCGAGTTGCTTAAGACTTTGTCAAATTTCGGCATAGATATTTATAATGAAAAAAACATCATGTAATAGTCTAAGATTTTTAAAAAAATTTTTAGATGAAGAACTATCAATTTTTAATTTATTAATTATTAATTTTTGGACTAGTGTTTCTTTTATTCTATCTCTTGCTTTTAAACCTCATAGTACGTTGTCTGAATTGCTTTGATGTAGTACCGTCTGTTATTAGTCATTTCTGACATATTTCTTTCATCATTTTCTTCTTATTGCAACTACCTAAATCAGAAACAATACTATGTAGACTAACTGATAAGGTGCTGTCACTGAAATACAGATTGCAAGGACAGAGGATGAGAGTTCAAATCTCACTGGAGGCTTCTTTATTTTCAGTTTGTGCCACTTAACAATTGTAGAATGATGATGATGATTTGGGGAATTGTGCAAAAATGAGGTGGAAATGAAGACACAACCCAAACAAATAATGATTGACTGATTATAGTTTGGGGGTAGTGTGTAACATTTAGCAGCTTGGATAGAGAAATCAATAAGCTGAGTTCGATTTCAATCAGAGTTTGTTGCATTCACTTTCTCACAAATGCTTTTGGGGAAAGATATGTATCCAACTCTTTTCCCCACCCGTTATGGATTAAATAGCAAGACAGACTGGGCTTTCTAGCCTTAGTTACGAATGTAGAAGGATAACTGAATTCAAAACAGATTGGACATGGGGGTCGGCAACTTCACCCTATAAAACCTATTTGCTAGAGAAACCATGGCAGCAACACCTAGTGTGGTGAGTCTGTGACCGTATATTCCACAAGGGAGTTTATGGAAGTCAGAGAGACAGAGACATTGTGGTAGAAAGTCAATATGAAAGCTGCAGAGCTATTTTTAGTGGCTATATAATTTTTTTGTTCTTTTTTTTTGTATTGATGGCCTGTGTCTTGTGAATATGTACGCAGATGCTACAATGGTAAACAGGTACAACCCCAAAAGCTAGATGACCAGAGTCTGGCAGCTGATTTCTCCTCTGACCTAGCTTTAACTCAACGTGATGAAAAACTGACTGGTCACATTCAATAACTCAAAAATCAAACTTGTAACATTTCATCAACATCAAGAAGTCTCTGAATTTCAGTCTATTGCAATGAAGAGTTGTTTTCTCATGGAGGCCCCTTTGCCTCGCACACCTATTAGGACTTAAGGTCACCCCAGACCTCAAGTAGAATTCTTAAATACTATCCATTGCTAAAGTAAATACTGGACTCCTCCTGCTATGCTCTAACATTGCAGGAGCCAGATCAGGCTGAAAATGGATTACTGCTGCTCTATCAGGGCTGATGCTGCTCATTCTACACTTTTCAGTCTTTATAGCTCAAAAACACCTATGTGGCCTTGTGGGTGATGAATCGTTTAGCACATTAAAACCCCTTTCTTACAGATTAAACTCTGCAAGTCTCTTGCTACTCTACTGTTATTCCCATGAAAAATGGGAAAACGAACTACATCCCTTAGTTTTCCCACCCCAACTGTAACCCTCTCAGCAAAGACCCATTACATCACATACATTGAGTTAAACCACCCTTGTTCTTTTCGTATTCCATTAGTAAGGAGTAAGTTCTGCTAGGATAGCTTCCTCCCAAGAATTATTGCTTTGTGGAACAGAATCCCAGGAGAATGCTTTCACAACCACAACACTATTGACCTTGAAGTGGTCAATACTATCCATTGCTAAAGTAAATACTGGACTCCTCCTGCTATGCTCTAACCGTTAAGATATCCGCAATTGTTTTCTATAGTCTAATACGACTTTTATGTCATCAAATAGAGGAACCTTCATCATCAAATTGATCTTCTTGTTTATGACTGAAAAAGTATTTATGTAGGAATATATTATTCTATTTGCATTATTCTTGTCAAAACATTTATTCTTTAACAAAAAAAAAAAAAAAAACTCATTTCTTATTGGTTCCTGCCTGGGCAGCTGATGTAGTTTTGGGAAGGAGATTTTGCCCAAATCCTTACACACTCAAACTTTTCACTAACAATTCTGACATGCCGATTATGAAATATTTTGTCAAGGTATCTAGTATTGAGACAGAGCACAGGTAAAAGTGGATTCATGCCTTTCACTAAGGGATTTACTGCAAACTGATTATCAGTAGCCTAAGCAGAATTTTTAAAAAAATCAATCAATTAAACATGTCTCTGCTTCAAGCAATATTTAGATTATATTTGGTGATGCATGGGGTCAACTCCTTGATTGTATGCCCCTAAAACTCAAGTGGTGGGGGGGTCCTATAGGGCCTAGTATTGAGAAATATGTAAAAACAGATGAAACCTGAAATAAACACTTTATTCAAATTAAATATAAACTAATTTTTTTATTTCACTCTTTGATTGGATGTCCTCCCAATATGAATAACCTTTACCCCCACCACTGAATTGATGCCCTCCCAATATAGATACCCGAGGCCATTACCTCATCTGCTCCCTCTTCTGCACACTACTATCTCAAAAAAAAAACTGATAATCCATATTTAGTATTGTTTACCCGCCTTATCATGGCATACTAATAAAAAAGCTATTTTGTTATAACTAATGATAAGACAGGGAGAAGGGAATTCATTAATTAAAAGAAAAAGACTTGTAGTTCCAGCGAATGATTTATTTTATAGAAATATCTCGACTAGCAGTTGCCAGTCTTGGTCACTCCTTAATTTGAGTAAGACAATAAAATAGTCAAAATATTTCCCTAAAATAAATCATTCGTTGAAATTACAAGTTTTTTCATTTAATTATGCAACTACCAACAGAGATAAGCATCCTAACTTTAAGAGAATTCATGTCTTTTTTTAAGAGCAATGGTGCAATACATTTTTTTTTAGCATTTCACCCCAAACAAGGCAATAAGGCCACTAAGATGCAAGAGGGGACTGAATGTGAAAGAATATGAAAAAAAGAAAGTATTATTAAATTATTAAGGAGTGCAAACAATAAAAGAACAAGAATTAAGGCAGATGATAACGATTAACATTGCATTTAAAGCTTTGGAGATCAAAGTTGACTAGAAAACGATAAGCTAGAAGAAAATTCCGCAAGCAAGAAGTATGGGGGAAGAAACTGTTTATAGATTTTGTTATTGATCAATATGCACCTTCAATATTTTTAGACTAGTGAGTTTTCCAATCTTCCTCATGCAGTAATCTTCAAATCCCTTCTGAAATTTTGTCGATATAGATAAAATTTATTTTATTTTTTTTGTTAGGTCAGCAGAAAATGAAAATTGAGGATTTTGCAGAAAATAACAATTGATAAAAAGAAGGAGAGCCCACTTACTAAAAACTGATCAAAACAACAAAGGTAAGGTTACTAGTTGATATAATTCAGCAAACATTGTTTTAATCTTTTAAAATAACAATGTTCTATTATTAAAAAAAGCAAACAGAAAAAAAAAAAGAAAAGTTTAGTAATAGTTATTAAGAAGTTAAAATGGGGTGTGGAGGGAAAATAAGGAAATATTTTAAAGTCTTAAAATTTAAGCATTTGCCGAAGGAAGAAATATATCAATTCTGATTTTTTTTCTTCCTTTAAAGAAAATGAATTGCTTTTAATTAAATTTAAAACTTATTAAAATTTGAAAAGTTGCATCTTTGATAATAGTATCACAAATGTAAGAAACTTTAATTCATTTTTTTTTTATAAAGGCTTTCTTTAAAGCTTTCTTTTTCTAAATAGTTATTTTTTAAGTATAACTATTTTGACGCAAAGATACAATTATGGAAAATGTTTTTTTTAAATAAATTCAAAACGAATTGTATTAAATTTCCCCAATCACATTTTTCCTTCATTTTCACTTTTTTTTTTTTTTTAATCATTTCCAATTATTGCAATAATTAAACTAAGCACTAAAAAGTTTAATTACACAATCAAATCAATAAACTTTACCTTAACAAAAATCAATCAATTAATAATCAATTAATAGACCTTAAACTGTATTAGATGTTTTTTCTAGCTCTGTTAATGATATGCCTGAATTTTTTTTTTTGTCCTGAAGGGAAGAAAATGAAATGTAAGAATTAATAAAAGCATCATTTAGAGAAATGTTTGGGAACAATTATTTTAAAATGATGTTAACCCTTTGTTGGCAGGGAGGGCGTGAAGGAAATTTCACATTTAAGTACTGTGATATGACATTTTTCTAAACAACTAAGAAAAAAGTATTTTGGAAAGATAATACAACAAATCCTCCCAATTCTTTCCAACAATATCAGGAATCAAACCAGATTTTCTGACATGTCAATTTATAGCCCATGTAGTCTTCTTATAAACTATACTAATTCTTATAAACATTCCATTCTGTGAGAGTGGCACAATTCTTTATACAGTTCAAAGGTTTATCAAATCAGATATCCCAACCATTTTTTTGGAGAGTCAAAAAATATAGTGAAAATTATGAATTGCAGAACTCTTTGCAGTCAGTCGCTTTTATTGACACAAAACCAGAAAGTTTGCACTCATTCATATTTATCCAGCCTGCATTTCATTTAAGGTTTCTTTCTTGCAAGATTAGTCCCCACTCTCCCCATCACAAGCTAAGGGGTCAAAGGTTGACTGGTGTGTATGTATGTGCATGTTGAAGAGGGTGGGTATAAAAAAACAAACCTTACAGGTTACTTCATCAGTAATAAAAATAAAAACAGAATTTATGAGGTTAAAAAAAAGGCAAAGAAAGAAGAAAAAAAGAAAAGGCGAAAAGAACAAAGAAGAGGAAAAAAGAGTAAAAAAAAAGAGAAGATGATAAAAAGAGATAAGAGTGAGAAAAAAAGTTGTCTGCCATTTCTAATGAAACTGTAAAAACAGCAATTTTTGCTACAATATAAACTAATCCTTTTTAGTAAAGTAAACAAAATTTTGAAGGCACTTTTTAGAATCAAATATTTTTTCTTAATATTTGTCTGTTTTTCAAGACCATAAATTTAACTCAATCCAAACTGGCTGCTCAGACTAAAACTATATGGCTATTTTATTGCATTTGTTTTCCATGTAAACGACTAAAACTGAATATTTGGGGGGTAAAAATACCCCTTCCATATCACCTGAGCATAATCCCACAAGAATATCTATGGTATAGAAGGGGCTAACTTGTATAGATAGTCAACAAATTTAATTTAAATTTGGGTTACCTTAAAACTGGTAAAAATTAGAAATAAATTTAGTCTGGAAAGAGTTAAGAGTCTGTTTATATTTCCATAAATGCAATCCATAATGAGTAGAAAAATGGATCACATTTTTGTGTCAGTTTTTTATATATATATATATATATATATATATATATATGTGTGTGTGTGTGCATGCATGCATGCATAAATACACACTATAGGCTATATAAAGTTAGGGCCACCCTCTGGATTTAGAAGAATCACCTGAAAATTGAAGTTTGCCTGAAATGGGCTAGTTAATGAGTTTTCAAAGCTCATTAACTAGCCCATTTCAGGCCAAAGGGATTTTCTCTTCCTGAAAGATTTTATCATATATTTATTAATAACAAGATTAACTGCATGAAGTTTCCCTAAACTTCTACCATTTTTGGCTAATCTACCTTACTGGCTGAGAGAAATCTTAGAGCTGGTGGATTTTAAATTTTAGGTTACCTCTCTAAAAAAATTGGGTATGATGCACTAATGGGTTAAATAATTTCATTGTCCTAGCTGAGTAGGGTCAATTAAACCAAAGGTGGCATGTAACTTACAAATTATTAAATCCAGCGGGTGGCCTTCATACTTTTGTCCTACAATATATTATATATATATATATATATATATATATATATATATATATATATAAATATATAAATTTTATCATGGATATGTGGTATTGTAAAAGTAAAGAATTCTCAGAAATTCGAGACTGGTATCTATTGATCGGTTTGAGTTACAGAAGAAATAGGAAGGAATTATTATTTTTAAAAAATCAGTTAAGAAGAAAAGAAAAGGTGGGGGAATGTCTGCTAAGTTTTAAGAGGTTTTTGAATTAAAGTTCTTTTTAAAGAAAAAAAGAATTTTCATACTGTACATTGTTCTTTATCAGCAGACTTATAACTCAAAATCCAGCCATGGACTAATGAAACGACAGATGCTATCATAGTAAGTCATGTTTATGTTGAAATAGTCACTGAGGCCTGACAGCAATAGTCAATTACTTCAGAGTTATTCCTGCAAAATCACATGTCCAGGATCGAGGAATAAGGTAATCAAAGAAATTGTTCTGAAAAAAAGAAAATATTAGACAATGTTAAAAATACAGTTTGACAAATGATAAAACTTAAAAAAAAAAAAGAAAGAAAAAAAGTCCATTAATACAGGATGTTTTTATTTATTTTAACAAGATTTTTTTCTTTTTAATAAGGTTGTTTTCAACAAGATTTGCATCCTTATAACCAGTGCACTTACATGGACGGGCCCTTAACCCATCTGGTCAGGGAAACTTCATTGTTCAACACAGTTCTCATACAGTATTTGGACAATATGTTTAATATTTCTAATGATTACATTTTCATTAAATCTACACATCTGATGTATTTTTTATATAAAATTAACAATTACTAAAATAAATTAAATATTTTTCAAACATATAATGCAGAATAAAACAAACAAAAACCATGGTGCAAAAAATATTCAATTACAATTAAAAAATTGCTTAATTATTTTTAGTCACTAAAGATTAATTTGAAATTAATCGTAAAAATTGTAAATAAAAATTATTACTACTCATAACATTATTCATTAATTCGCATACATATATATATTTTCCATGCCTGATGATGACTGGAGAACCTGTCAAAAGTACTTGCATATTTAAAGAAAACTTAATACAGTTTATAATTTTTGAAAACAAGGATCATAACATAGTGGGTTAATGCATTTTAAAAATTTAGTTAGCAAAGTGAATTCAACATTTTATCTCATTAACTTTACTAATTTACTTTTTGTATGAATGATTCATTGTAATATATATATATATATATATATATATATATATATATATATATATTAAAAAACAACACGCTAAAATAATTGTTCACTGTAATGAGACAGACCATAATATTAACTTAAAAATGCTACTCTAATTAAAAAAGAGACAATTCGCTAAGATGAAAATGCTTAGAAAGTGCTTTAATTGCTAGATCATCTGCAGTAAATTCGAATCCAGGTTCTTACAATGTTTCACCTTTCTTGGCAGATATTCCGTTATCACAATGTGTGATATTTAACAAAACTGATAAAAACATAAGCAAAAAGAGAAAGAAACTAAATAGAAACAGCTAGACCAAAAACATATATATAAAAAACAAAAATTAAATTTTAAAATTTTCAGTGTTTATTTTTTCATGTGTATGTGTGTAGTGACATCAACATAAACATCACCTTGGTCTGAAGAAGTCCTAAAGAATGAAACATGTCACATGATAACTTTTCCCAGTTTTTAATTTTTTTTCCCCTAAAATTGATCTTGATTATATATATATATATATATATATATATATATATATATATATATATATATATATATATATATAAATAGATAGAGATTTGGTTAAATAATTTAGATATATCATGTTGATTTATTTTGGTTGTGATCCTTTCAAGTTCACAGATTAAATTTCTTGGTTGAATTAGAAAATTGATTAAGAAAAATACCAAAATTTTCTTTCAAATTGTTTTAATTTTTTCTCAAGTACTTTCAATCTCATCTGAGACCATCTTCAGGAGGTTAAATAGTCTGTGAATGTGCATATGTATTTCTGTAAATTCAAAACATTTCAACTGTTTGTTTTGCTGCATTATGCAATGTTTTAGATTTCAAAACTCAAAATTCACATGCGTCTTTATAATCAATTTTCTAAGGCTACCAAGAAATGAATCCGTGAACTTGAAAGGAATACAACCAAAATAAATAAACATGGCATGTCTAAATTATTTAACCAAATCTGTTTGAATGAAAATATGCTGCCTAAATACACAGATATAGATATGTTATTTTTAATTTATTTTGTTTAAACATTATTTTTGATGGATATTCATATTTGAGTAGAAACTCCGTTTTTTTAATTAAACAGAATTTTTTATGCAACTACATCTACTGAACTGAATATTCAAGAAATCTTGTCAGAAAAATATGAGTCCTCTGGCAGAATTTGGACCTGTATGCTCTATGAGGAACAGTCATTGGATCTGACGTGCCTAACTGCTTGGCCACTTATCCTAACATAAACAAAGACAATTTATTTTTAGGAAATGGATTAAATCTGATATATTCTTATTTTTAATTTTTGTTCAAATGTTATTTTTGATGGATGCTCATATTTGAGTAGAGGTTCTGTTTTTTTTTTAATTAAACGGTATTTTTTATCCAACAACATCTACTGACCTGAATATTCAAAAAAATTGTCTTTGTTTATGTTAGGATACATTAGAGCAGAGTTTCTTAACATTTTTCACTTCAGGGTGCACTTGTCAAATAACTAAAACTCTAGGGTGTACTTTAAATTTTAATAAGGCAAAGTAAATCCTGAAACTTGAAAATAGGAAAATAATAAAGAAGTCTCCTGAAATAAACATTTATTTTTAAGACATTACGTTGCTTGGTGTCTCTAGCTTTTTAAATAAAGATGTTTTTAAATATAAAATTAATTCAGAAATGATGACTCTTTTAACTTGGGGGGGGGGGGGTGCATCTGGATACCTTTCTGGGCACACTGGTTGAGAAATGCTGCATTAGAGAGTGGATATGGATGCTTCCAGAATCGGCAGGGAGTGTGTGTTCAAAAGGCACTATTCGAGCTGTGTTTGGCTGTAATCTTACATGGCCGAGAAGTTAGGCATGTCAGATACAATGGCGGTTCTCCATTGGGGTTGCAGGTTTGAATTCTGCCGGAAGACGCATATTTTTATAAGTCACATATAGTTTACTTCTTATTACATAATTAAATATTGCTAAGTCAAAAGCAAATTTCTTCAAATTTTATTTTTCTCAGTTTGACGTACTACCCAAAATCTGACCCAGAGACCAAATGACTTTTTCTTTTCTTTTTTAAATTCCCCCTTAGTTGGGCTGAGAACCTTTCAGCTTTGCCTTATATCTAAGCACGTCTTAATTGTTCACACATATACAGCTATACAATAAATGTGTCTGCCGCATGTTGTGGATGTTCCTTCCACAGTTTGAACTATGTTCTTAGTTATCTTTCTAAATAACAAAATAACAACAAAAAAAAACCTTCTCTATGTTGTTTTAACACTAATTTGAACTGTTTCTTGATAACAAACCATCATAATGCACAATTTTCTCACACAGCAATGGAGAAAAGTAAAAAATAAAGTCAGTACCAAAGACATAGCATAACACTATATTTATAAGTTAATACATTTTATTTATCAAACTATAGTACAACCATAACAATTTCTAAAAAATCAAACAAAAAAAAGATAACATTATGTAAGGGCTCAAATATCCACGGTAGCAATGAATGTGTTAATAAATTTTATTCTATTTACCAAAATGTCAGGCTACAAAAATAATTATCTGTCTTTATATTACAGGGAAAATAAGCCAGCTACATTCATTCCCCACCATCTAAAAGGTAAACAAGACTGACATCCCCGTTCCTTATCTCTCAGTTTGAGAGATACTTGAGATCCACATGGCCATCTCTGGTGAAACATGCACGCCAGAGAGGCTTTCTTATTCCTTTGTTAGCATTTCTCCTTATGTATTTCTCTAGTGTGTGATAACATACTTGGCAACATAGGCAACTTTTCTTTTCTTTTTTAATCATTTCACCTGAAGCAAGGCAATAAGGCCACTAAGACACAAGGGGTAACTGAGCGTTACAGAATGAAAGGCTAAAAAAACAACACTTTTAAGGAGAGAGAACAAATGAACAAAAATTAAGAAGTCAGAAGATAATGATTGACATTGCTATTAATTTTGGAAGATCAAAGTTGACTGGGAAGCCAGAAGAAAGTTCCACAAGTGAGAAGTGCAAGAGAAAAAATATTAGGATAAAACTTACATCTTGTCATTTCAACTGTTAAGTTATGAGACCTTGCTGTAAATCTAGTAGTACACTTAAATTCATAAATAATTTTACGTACAAAAGACGATAGTTCATCAGAACAATTACCATGAAATTATTTATAGAAAATGCACAGGGAAGCTACATTACAGCAGTGGGAAAGTGAGTGAAGCTGAGATGTCAAGTTAGGACCAATAACATTGCTGATTCTTTGGATTTTATCAAGAATCTCTAAATGTATAGCAGGAGCACCAGACCAGATGTGGCAGCAATATTCAAAACATGAATGAATGGCTTACTTACAAATATACAAGATAGATTCTGTCGAGAAAAAATTCTCTTGGATTTTCTTACCTCCTACTAAAACTATCTCACATTTGTAATTAAATGTTGCATTTCACACTTAACATGGAATCCTCTTGCCTCTTCATAGCATTCTATTGTAATATTGATTTAAGCCAAGAAATGTTGAGTGAAAAGCCTTTCTTTCACCATTCTGTATATTTTTCTTTTTTTTTCTTTCTTTCAGTCAGAATCACCCCAAGCAAGGCAGTAATGCCACTAAAACACGAGGGGTTACAGGGTGTGGAAGAATTAGGAACAGAAACATTAATGATGAGCAGAAAGAGAAGAGAGTAATCAGAAGGACAGTAGATAGCAACTGACATTGCATTAAAGTAGGCTGGAAAGCATGGAGCTGGAAGGGAGTCCCACAAGTGAGAAGTGCGAGAGAAGAAACTGTTAGCATCAGACTTACATCCACATCTAGCCATTTCAATTGTAAATTGATGATATCTTGATGCCAGTCTAGTGCTTCGCTTAAATTCAAAAAGTCTAGGTACCATAGGGATGAGCTTATCCAAACAATTGCCTTGAAAGTATTTATAGAAAAGACATGGAGAGGCAACCTTACAGTGATGGGAAAGTGACTGCTGATTCTTCTTGAGGTGTTATCAAGGAGCTCAAGGTAAATAGCAGGGGTACCAGATCATATGTGGGAGCAATATTCTAAGCATGGACGAATAGTAGACTTATAGATATGTGAGATAAATTCTGGAGAGAAAAATTGTCTCACCCGAAAAAATGAACAGACTTTCTTACCAGCTAACTTAGCAATGGATTCAATATAATCTTTCCACTTCACATCAGCAGAGAAGGCACAACAAGTCAATTTTCTGGAGGTTAGCATCAACCATGCTAATGGAAGGCATCAAGGGGTCTCTCAGATGATCAATGAAGAATAGTTACATTCTGAGTATGACTTTGCATGCATGTGTCGAGTGTATATGCATATGTCTGCACTGTCAATGAGTGACATAAACATGCTTTTGCCATTTAATGCGCACACACATACATATACACACAGTTTAACAATTTGGAAAATAACTTTGGAATAATACATTCCCTTCCACACTACTTCAAGTAAAAGGTTAGGAAGGAAACGCATATCAATATTGGAAGGAGCAATCTACATCTACTGAACTTGAGAAACCTGTTTATCTGAACAATTCTTTTAAGTGAGGGATTTTATAAATTTCAACCGAAAGTAGTGCCGGCTGCTTGGTAATGAATGCCAGACGTTTCCTTGGAAGGAAACGGTTAATATTATCATTAACATTTGACTAGGCATTAAAATCAAAATTGGAGACCAAAAAAAAAGTAATAAATAAATACAATTTTTAAAACTCTCAAGAAAAAGAAGAAATTAATTTCTTAAACTCTAAGAAAAAAAAAATCAAATAATTAGAAGATTTTAGTAAAATTTTAAAAAATTATTTTGTAATAAATAGATTTAAAGTTTTAGCATTTTAAAAAAATTTTGCAGAAATATTTTTTTAGATCAGTCATTAAATTAAAATATCCACACATAATTTGAATAAAATTGAAAGACATTTGTGTTGCTAGGACTAAATTCCCTTTTTGTCTGGCAACAACCCCTGGCTAACAGGAAAAGAGTATAACCTCAAATGTACATCCCTTTGAAGTCATTTTTATGAATCATTATTGTATTTAAACTGAATATATTTTCTAATAGAAATATGTTTATCTGTTTTTCTCTTTTCCTGTTAGCCAGTTGGTGGTCAATTTAAAATAATATAAATTTGATCATCTTTCTCTCAGCACAGCAACAGGTACTGAACTCATTCTTACAAAAATAAAGTAAACGTAATCTTTTATAGCAACTTCTATTGGTAACTAACCGAAATATAGATGGTATTATGTAAAGCTACAAATATCACAGGTTATCAGATCTTAATTTTATTTACCAAAATGTCAAATAAGTAGCAATAAACATGTTAACAATCTTTTTGGGGAGTCTGGGAGATTTACAGGCCACATTTACATAAAACTTCTCATAAGGTATAATGCAGTTGGTGCAGTATTTCTGCCTAGTGCTTTCAACAGGTGCATCAATTATTTTAAGACCAACAATCAGTGGTGGCATCCTACCAGTTTGCACAAACCCATTCTTAGAATTATAAAAGCTTAATGAACTGATTGTTGGATTTTCTGAAAATAATCTTATATATGGTCTGGGTAAAATAGTTAGTTATACTACGTTTGCCTAGTGATACACACCTTCCTGCCACAACAATAATGATTTCCATTATTACATTGAAAATTTAATGAGAAATTACAATAAACAAATTGTACCCAAAACTATCCAAAGAGCTAAAAATAGAATTAATATCATTTTATTCTGACAAAAGAAATTGTCTTGAAGTTAGAAATGTGGTAAATTTTCTCATCATAAATTTGATAGGTCTTCCATTGGATCTTTGGGACTGCAGTGATTCATTTCGAATGTGTCTAAGAAACCTTAACACAGCTGATGACATTAGAGTCAAAAAGCATCATATTCTGAATAGAAATATGATGAGAACAGAATTTCAATCTTAATAAATAAATGTTTTCTATTAAATTATCAAAATGGTTCAATTCTTTTTTATACTGATTTGTTTCCATTCTCAGTGGAAAGAAAATAAGCAGAATAGGTTCCTGAAGATTACCTGCCTTTATAGAACCGGTTCCTGGAAATTTGAGATGCCATTATTTCCAACAATGGTCATGAAGCTCAACTTTAGAGCTTACATTGAATAAAACCTTGAGAAAACTGCTAAACAAAGTGTGAGAAAATTTGGAGAAAAAAAAATAAATAAAAAATAAAAAAAGGAAACACTCCCTTCAGAAATTTTGCTGATGGTGCAGTTACCCTGACTGAGTAACCATATCAGTTAACAGAACGGAACACCTTCAGGAATGTCTTCTTGTCTTCTCTCAAACATATTTCATCTTTACAGCTCATTACAGATGCAAACAGAAGAAAAGAGAAAAATATGTCATTTTAAAAAAATTTTTTTTTCTTTCTTGAGCTTGTCAAAAGAAATGTATTTCAAGCTTTTAACACTTACCGTTGTGACTGGACAATTTTGTCGGGCATACCATTCCAAGCTGTAGAGGCACATGAGAAGGCCATTGCCAATAAATAAGGATACCCACATGAATACATTCCAGCTGCGAGACACACCCTTGTCAGTGAGGAATACAAATCCAACTAGAAGGAAGAAAATAGAAGAGAAAAATATAGTCTTTTAATTCAAATCATTAGCATCAGTCTTTCTTGTTCTTTTTATTTACATGAGCATGATTGATTCATTTTTTATAGTTTATCAACCCTTTAATAAAGTTATTTTAAAGCTAGAAAATTCTGCAATTTTTTTTTTTTTAAATAATGATTTACTGATAAAAGTTCTAACTGACTCATAGCTTAGGATGATGGTGGATTTATACCTTTCTCAAGGGTATTTGCATGCATCTGAATATAATGAACTCAACTGGAATTGGAACTCAGCTCACTGATAACCAATTGCGAGCAGTTATTCATTACACCACCTAGTATTCGTAAGCTGTCACTGATCTAGGTACTGAACAGACTCGACATTGCTTAACTTCGGTGATTATATGAGAAACAGTGTTTTGACATGATATTGCCGTAAAAATGCAGGAGCATGATGGATTGGTTACTTTTTTATGTGCTATCAACCTTTTACAGATTAGTTTAAAGTCAGAAAATATTTTTAGAACTTGAAGTCATAGATCTCAATAATCTTAAACAGAAAACTTTTGACACAAAAATTGATAACGTTACAACGTTCCTCCTCAAGGAACATAGCCTCTACAATTCTCACCAAATATCACTTTTATCTGAGGCAAACAGATTTTGTTTTTAGCACAAAAACCATTGATTTAGTTTAAAGTAACAGCAGCAGTGAAGATGAAGAAGAAACTTGAAGCAACAGAACTCTGGTTCTACAGAAGGATGTTGAGGATACCATGGATCAAACATGTGAACAGTGACAAAGTTTTAGAGAAAATAGAGACAAAAAGGACACTTAAACATTAGGAAGAGATAGGTAAAATTTCTAGGGCACATTATGAAGAAAGAGAGCTTGGAAAATCTGATACTCACAGGACAGTCTGAAGGAATAGAGGAAAACAACACATAACCTACTTAGTGAGCTTGAGTAAATGGTTGATGAAATAAGGTTTTGGAGAGATAACAAAAATTTATTAAGAGTTATAAAGAGAGGAAATTGTGGAGAGCCATGATCGCCTATGTCCTAAAGAATAGCATTTGGAGTATTTTAACCTTTGGAATTCAGTGAGGCATATCCATATATATTTTAAGTAGGTTTTAATGAGGGCCAATGATAAGGGTTATTTTTTTAATATTTTACTAACTTTTTCTTCGTTTTGTACAGGATAACAAATTTTAGGGAGACAGAGAGTCAATGAGATACGCAAGTGACAGAGTAGATCATTACCAATTCTCTTTCTTATACTATTGTTGTTAACTTCTGATATCTCATTGTAATGAAACTGAAGAGTTAGTAATTCAAATACCTTTAAAGGTTGAAACAAAAAATCTAAAAGGTGAGATCTTAGTACATAAACATCTTGTGTCAAAAAAAAAAAGAGAAAAAAGAGAAAAAAATTGAAGGAAGAATTGCTAGAAAAATGCCATCAATTCTGTTCCTTCCATTTTTTCCTGGAATTAAGGAAATAGATGATCATGATGGCAAAAAAGGAAAAAAAAGCAAAATGAAAACTACAAAAGCTTTCACCCCACCCCCATCAAAAGAAAAGGGAAGTCATTTTAAAGGTGTTAGAATCTCCACCCCCCCCCCACTTTTTGGGGATCTTGTTAATCTTTTACATCTGTCATCTTTTCTTCTGCTTCAGTTGTTTGAGGAGGAACAGATTACGAATGTACAAATAGATGATTATGAGGAAACCGGGGTTCTTAAGAGAGAAACCAAAATATGTAAAGGAATTCTGAAAGTGGGGTAGGCGAGAAGAAGATTGAAAACTGACCAAATTTCAAAGGCTTCAGATTTGTTAGAATATTTGCATCCACAGAACCCAAAAAACCTCAAGTAGAAAAAAACCCCCAAAAAAACAATTAGTCATAGCAAAATGGATTCGGACATCTTGAAATTAAGTCTCAAAAGCTATAATTTTGTTTTATAGATGAAAGGTAACGCATCTTCCCAAAAAGATGATACTGTAAATCATGAAGACTTTATTCTAGAGATAAGGCAGACAGGCAAATACAGAACAACAAACATGTCTCTATCCTTGTAGGTGATGAATTATTTTCTACCCTACAACCCCATTCCCACAGACAAAATTTCACAAGCCTCTTGTTACTACTCTATCACTATTTCCAGGGAAAGTGTTCAGACGAACCACATTCCTTAGTTCTGCTGGTTCTAACTTTCACAGCTAAAATCTGTTGTGCCATGCACATTCTAGCAAACCTCATTCTCTTCAGATCTCATTGGTGAGATGTAAGTTTCAGTCAAAAAGCTACTTCCCACGAAGTGCTGCTTTATAGAACTGACTCCCTAGAGGATGCTTCTTTGAGCATTACAATCTTAACCTGTTCAGGTCTAGGGTTAACCGTTACCTTCTCCACATATCCTTATAAACTTACTCTTACTCCTTGAGAAGCTCTTGGGTCTTGTACAAGATGAACATTATTGTAAAAAAACAAAACAAAAAAACAGTACTTTTCCTCTGTAACATATTAACATCCAAATTTAGCTAATGACAATTCTTTGTTATGTATATTTTTTTTGTTTTACTTTTTTCATATTTTGAACCATTTTCCTGTTACCTTCATTAATATTTATCCAAGTTAAAATGACTGGTAAACTATTGTCTAAACTACACCTGCACAAAACATGGCCTGCAGTTACATGCAGCCTGTGTGACAATCCAATGTAGCCCATGAGGATTTTCAAAATAGTAAGTTTTGTTTTTTTTTGTGTTCATTTGAATAAATTCTGTGACTGATCATGTATGAAAAAAATCAATTTTGTGGAAGCTTGACTGCATGGTTGTCAGCAAAAGGGACAGCCTAACATGCAAATTACAAATTGGGGATACCAAAATCAAAAGAATATAACAATTTGGGAAGCATATTAACAGAGGATGCAAAGTGCATTGGGATACCCAAAGATACCTTCTGGAGGCAATGGCAACAAAAAGGACACATACTTAATATCAGGCAGAAACAGTTGGAATTTCTGGGGCACATAATGGGGAAAGAGGGCTTGGATAATTTGATACTCATAGAACAAATTGAGTGAGTGAGTGAGTGAGTGAGTGAGAGAGAGAGAGAGAGAGAGAGAGAGAGAGAGAGAGAGAAAAAAAAAAAAAAAAAAAAAAAAACACACAACCCACTTGGTGAGCTTGAGTAAATGGATGGCAGAGCAGGGTTTGGGAGAGATGACAAAAAGAAAAAAGCTATTAAGAGCTACAATGTACAGGAGAGCCATGATCGGCAATGTCCTTAAGGGGCATGTCACAAAAAAAAAATCTCACTACCCCCCCTTCTGTATGTATCTGGTTCCATCTCACTCATATTTGCTCTAAAAATTTACGGCTAATTTTATGCTTTCTCATATCTCTCTCTCATATATATATATATATATATATATATATATGAAGAAATAGATTAAATCTAACAAATATGTTTATGTTTTTTTTATGGATACTCTTATTTGAGTAAATGGTCCTCTGAATATATTAAAATATTTGTCGGATTTAATCCATTTCATATAATATGTTGTCACTGTTTATGTTAAGCTACAATTTCATAGCAGATATGATAGATCAAGAAAGATCAGCAGAGGTGTGGGTTTAAAAGCAGTAATTTGAGCTTTGCTAAACCAGAAGTCCTCTGTGGCTGAACAGTCATAGCATGTTAGGCTAAATGATGGTTCTGTATAGGATACGTGTTCGATTCCTGTCGGAGGACACATATTTTCTAGAAAATTTCTTGAACATTGAAGCCGGTAAATGTAATTAATACCATTTAATTAAAAAGAAAAAAGAGCCTTTACTCAAATAAGTGTATCCATAAAAAAAATGTATAAACAATATATATATATATATATATATAAAATTTCCATACACATGTTGCTTTAAAAACAACAGCTGCAATTCCAGCAAAGTTTTCCTCAGATGATGACCCTGGGGGTCAGGTATGGTTTTAGGAGCTGAAGTATTATTGTTGCTAACCCAGGCTGCCCCAGCAGCATGTTACGATGCTGCCAAACTCTGGTTTTCTGTTATAGTGTGAGAATGCAAAATAAAAACGCAGCTTAAAAAAAAAAGATAAAAGCTCTCTAAACAGTCAGTCAGTACTTTTAATATCCATCATATTCCGTTATATATAGTGGGGGGGGGGTCCTGGGACACTCAATGAAAAATCATCCACTGCACTAGCAAATTAGCTTGTGTTACTAACTTTTTTACTATACATTAATATTAAGTATGTGCAAAAGTTACCAGCATGTTTTTTGTTTTTTTAAATAAATTAAAAATTAAATGAGATATCTGTAGACATTAGCAGTGGAATGAGAACAGTTTACCCTTGTAGATTAAATAAAGGGTTCAGTTCAGAATTCCCTGTAGGCTACCCAGGATGATATACACTTCACAGAGGACACAGCAGCTAAAATGTTGCGATAAAACAATAAAGATGGGGACATTAGTCTGAATATAGTGTAAATAGCGATAACTCCTTATCCCAGAAATTCAGAGAAAAAATAAAAGTGTGTGTGTGTGTGGGGGGGAGGCTATTGTGTATTCACTTTCAAAAGAATAAAGAAAAGGTTGCTAGAAATTTTTGCACGTACCAAATATATTGTATGGAAACTATCTGGGTTTCCTTCATGACCAAAGACTTCTCTCAAACTATTATTTTCTTCCTTGGACGTGGGCTGTCATGACTCTCCACAACTTCCTGTTCTTCGTAATTCTTAGTAAATTTTGTCTTTTTGAAATCTCTTGTAGTTTTGTTGTTGCTGGAAGTCTTTAAGTGACATGCTTAAAGCTGTTTGTGATTTTATAGCACCAATATTTTTTTTAAAGAAATCATTTGTTCAATGTCATTTTTAATCACCAATCAAAAAAAAAAAAAAGTCTGATAAAGCTGATAGTTTATCCTAAGACTATAGAATTCAAAAAATGTGAAGGGATACATTGATCCAGTTGACTTTACTACTCGACTATGAAGAACATCACACAACAAGCAAGGTTCTATTTTCTCTTTTTAAGCAAAGCACCTCCCCTTCATTCAGATAATTCTCTTGAAAGCTTCATATGGCCAAGCAGTCTAAAGCATGCTGGGTGGTTCCTCCTGCAAAGGGGGATGCAGGTTCAAGTCTTGCCAGAGAGCATTTTTTTTTGTTTTTAAGTGTCTTAAGTGGATTAGACCAATGGATGTAATAGACACTGTTTCAAATAAAAATGGGATGTTGGGTATCCACTAAAATAACATTTGAAGTAATACACACACGCAACCATATATATATATATATATATATATATATATATATATATATAGAGAGAGAGAGAGAGAGAGAGAGAGAGATATATATGGGGAGAAAGTGAGTGATTAGAAAAAACGGAAAGTGTACAAAATATGACTCACAAGATGTTTTGCTTGACATTTTGTAAACATCTTTTTTGTACAGGAAAATGTCTTTAGCTTAGTTTGGCACAAGGCCAGGAATAATCAGCTTCAGTCACTTTACCACCACTGTAATGTAGCTTCCATGTGCCTTTTCTATAAATACTTTCATGGTAATTGTTCTGATGAATTTTCTGCTATGGTACCTAGACTTTATGAATTTCAGTGCAGTACTAGATTGGTGGAAAAGTCTCATCATTTTACTGTTCTATGCTAACAGTTTCTTTGCTCATACTTCTTGCTTCTGGAACACTTTTCTGGCTTCTTGGTTCCCAGTTAACATTGATTGACAAAAATTTAAATGCAATGTCAATCATTATCTTCTGTCTTCTTAATCCCTGTTCTTTTATTGTTCTTGCTCCTTAATAGTGTTTTTTTTTTCTCATATTCTCTCACATTCAGTAACCCCCCTTGAATCATAGTGGCTTTATTGCCTTGGTCGGGGTGAAATGATAAAAAAAGTACATATTTGGTTTTGGTTGTTTTACAGTATATTAACCATTTCAGATTATTTAATGCTGAATTCTATCATTTTGACAATCAATAGGCAAGTAGACATGGGTCCAGCTCACAACACTAGAGCTGAACAGATAGATATAGGTATGATATATATAGGCTGGAGGGCCAGATACATATTTAGAAACAAAGATTTCCAAGAAAAAGAAAAAGTTTTGTCTATGGACTTCAATTATATAATAGAAAATAGAAACCAAAATGAATATAAAGTAAAAAATAAAAAAAATAAATTATATTTTGGGAAGGAAAAAATATCTGTAGATGAACTGGTAGTTAGTCCAGAGTTACTTGACTTTCTCAATAAATACAAGAACTGTACAGAATGTATCCAACCATTTCCAATATGTGTTTGCATGGCCGTGACATAACTTGACAATTACAAAGGGTCTTACTGCACATATGCAAACTGACACTTGCCCCTGGGGTTATTCAGCCAGAAGTGAGACACTGCTTGAGTGAGTTTGTGTACTGTGTGTCTATCACATTCACAATGACTGAGTAGATTCTTATGCAAGGAACACAATGCTACACTAACCCCACCATCACTCATATTTGCTTCCCTGCAACACTGAATCACACGGATAAAATTAAAGTTGATTGGTTGGTTGATTTTGTTTGGCAGCATATCAACACCTCTATGGGTTATTTAATGCCAAAATGTAAATAATTTGAGCAATTGTATGCCTTCAATTACAAATAAAATGTATTGTTGCTAATTTTAATGTAAATACGTATTGTAGCTAATATTGGTTTTACTACATAAAAATGTATTGCTGGTATTTTTCATACTTTCATAGTGTTTTGTTTTTGTTTGGAGTTCATTATTTCCCAATAGCTGGGATACTAACAAGTGCTACCACCTCAGGTCAGGGTGGATCTGGGAACACCAGCAATTAAAAGATGGTTACACACTCCTCAAAACCTCCAATCTCCTTGCTGCCAGATGTAGTTTATCATCACACCCAGGACTATAAGATTAAAGAGAGGATACTGAAATAGCTTATGGTGTTCCTGAAAGAGGACTTGTTGAGTGTCTTCCAAAAGTTCAAAGGATGCTAGGATATGTGTATGAGGTTCAAATGAGAGGATTTTGCAGAGTTCTAAGATGCCATTACCCTAGGTAGGCCATATTTTTTTCATCAATATTAAATAGCTTGATATTTTTCAAACCTGTCTTACAGTTACTATGCAATTTGAACTCAGAGTTTTTCTCTTATTAAAGGCAGATTAAGCTGAAGATTTCCGACAGGTTTAGGCAGACATGAAGTACACGGACATTCCCTCTTCACCATCAATTGGTAAAGGCAATTCTACTTTGTGTTATGGATGACAAGCCAAATACAATTTTCATATGGGACTAGCTTAGCTCTCTATACAAAATGTGCTTGAATAATCTTTTTATTTTTATCCTTTTAGCAGTAGAGAAGAAAAAAAATTCCCCACCTGGGATTTTAAGTAAGAGTTCAGGCTTTAAGTTGTTTAAAACTGAGAACAAATATTTAACTGACCCCCAGAGAGAAAGACAGAATTTTCTGCCCTATTAAGATTACTTGTATAAAATAACATCTCTTTTTCATAATATGTCCTTGTGTGTGTGTGTGTGTGTGTGTAGATCCAAAGATTTATCTAAACTCAACATAAAATTTGTCACAACTACATTTAAAACAATAAAAGACTTAATACAAAAGAAAACAAGCCAAAACTTGAAGGAGGCAGTTATTTTATCACCTGCAAGGACTGCCAGAAAGAATATAGAAACCTCAAGAAGTTTAAATAAAAGATTATATGAACACAAAAGAGACATTTTAAAAAACAACACGTTAAATGCATTAGTGGCTCACCGTAAGGAGACAGACCACAATTTTGACCTAAACAATGCTACTCTAATTAAAAGATTCACTAAAACGAAAATGTTTAGAAACTGCTTTGACTGCTAGTTCATTCACAGTAAATTTGCATCCACGTTTTCACATTTCACCATTCTTAGCAGATCTTCTATTATCACAATTGAGATACTTAATAACAAAGATGATGGAAACAAAAGGAATCTAAATGAAGTTGGCTAGATTATAAATGCAAAACATGCTAAACTTAAAATCCCAGCGTCTCTTGTTTGTGTGCATCTTTTCTCCTCTATATATATACACACACACACACACACACACACACACACACACACACACACACACACACACACACACACACACACACACACACACGGTGCGATGGGTAAATTGTCGCTACTTTATATTTCAAATTTTGGCACATGTGCATTGTTTATTTTTTGATTTTGTCAACTCAGTTGGACACTGTCTGTGAGAAAAAGAGCATCATGATGCAATTCACTCTGCCAGAAATTTTGGAACAGCATGCTGTACTGCATGACATTTGTGCTGGAAACTCCAATACGAACATTTCAGAGAGTTTGGGAGTCAATCTGAAGAGGGTACAGAGGATTTGAAAAAAGTTGGAGGAGTCTAATGATGATTACAAAGGTGTTTGGAGTGGTCACTAGTGATAGTGACGTTATGCCTCCATTCATCTTCTCATAGGACCTCAGACTCAATATAGAGGCCTACATCAAATGCCTTGAAGAGTATCTGCTGGAAGACCCTATGCCTGGCAATAGGACTCTGCACCATGCCACACAAGCAAGAGAACCCAATCATGGCTGTCAAACAATTTCTTCAATCTCATCACCTCTTACATCTGGCCACCTAACTCCCCAGTTTGTAACCTCCTTGATTATTGTGTGTGGGGCATAGTTGAGCAAGAGACCGGCAAAGATGTGGCACCAAAGATGAACTGAAGGCAAGGATGTTGGTAGCATTCACCAACTTAAACAAAGAGACTGTCCAGAAGAGTTGCAGAAGATCCTGAAGTCATCTATCTGTAGGCAGTGGTTGAAGCCAATGGTGATTTTACTGGATAAATTTACTCTTTAGTATTTCAAGATATTTTTGTATAATTTTGGTAAATATATCTGTTAAAATGAGATGTCAATATTATTTTCATTTTTGCATAATTTACACGACAATTTATCCATCGCACCACACACACACACACACACACACACACACACACACACACACACACACACACACACACACACACACACAGAAACATGTATTGGGTGGATTGATTGATTTTTTTTTATGGCTTAACCTTTTTGCAGGTTATTTAAATCCAGAAAATATTTTTAGATTGTAAGAATTTTTTTGAGATAATAATGATTTACTGATACAAGTCCTACTAATTAATCCATAGCTGGAGGGGAGAGAAGAGGTGAATTCATACTTTTCCAAAGGGTATTTGCATGTAAGTGAATATAACAAACCTGAATAGAATTGGAACTCTACTCCCTGATTTCCAATTGTGAGACATTATCCCTTACACCACCCACATATCCTTACAGTACATGGTATTTGCAAGCTGTCATGCATCTAGGATACTGACCAGGCTCGACATTACTGAACTTTTGTGATTTTCCTTTTTTTTTTTAAGCATTTCACCTCAAGCAAGGCGGGAATGCCACTAGTACACAAGGGGCTACAAAAAGTGTAAGGGAAAAGATTGGGTATAGGTGAAGCTGAGGAAAGGATAAAAAGAAGAAAAGAGGGGGATAAAAAGAAGAAAAGAGGGGGATAAAAAGAAGAAAAGAGGGGGATAAAAAGAAGAAAGGAGGGGGATAAAAAGAAGAAAAGAGGGGGATAAAAAGAAGAAAAGAGGGGGATAAAAAGAAGAAAGGAGGGGGATAAAAAGAAGAAAAGAGGGGGATAAAAAGAAGAAAGGAGGGGGATAAAAAGAAGAAAAGAGGGGGATAAAAAGAAGAAAAGAGGGGGATAAAAAGAAGAAAAGAGGGGGATAAAAAAAAGAAAAGAGGGGGATAAAAAGAAGAAAAGAGGGGGATAAAAAGAAGAAAAGAGGGGGATAAAAAGAAGAATGAGGATCAAGGCAACAGAAGATGTCTATTGAAAATTATAGTTATCAGGGAAGCAAGTAAGAGGAAGTGAGTTTGACTGCCAGGAAGAAGTGAGAGAGAAGCTATTGGAGTAGAAGAGGCAATTACATTTAACTGTTTCAACAGGAAAAGTGTGGAACGGAAATGCCAACCTCGTAGCCCGCTTAAATTCATGCAGTCAGAGCACCAGTGAAAATAGCTTGTCAGAGCAGATGCAATGTAAATATTTATAGAAAAGACAGAAGGAAGCCACATTATGTCTGAGAAAGTGACTGGAGTTGAGATGCCAAGTCAAGACCTATCACATTGCATATCCGTCTTTGGATTTTGTTGAGAACCTTAAGATGAACATCAAAGGCACTAGACCATATATGGCAACAGTATTCCATGGATGGATGAATGATAGATTTGTAGATGTGAAGTATGGACTCAAATGAAAAAAAAACCTTCTGACACAACGTAGAGAACCAACTTTTCTTGTCATTGTACGAGAACTGGTGTTTCAACATGATATGGCTATAAGCCTGTATTAGGTGAAATTATACAAAGTATAATTATGAAATACAGCAGAACAGAAAGGCAGAAATAGAAATATTTTTAAAAAATTGAACTCAAAACAAGAATGACGGTCACTCTGAAGAGTGTGCTGACTTGTTGTCTCTTGATCCTCAGGTAAGTAAATTTCTGCAAACTACTTTAATTTTTTTTTGTTTTTTCATTTTTGTTCTTTTTCTTTCTTTGTCCTAATTCCTTAATTTCAATTGGTCATTTCCTGTTGTTTATTTTTTTGTTGTTTGCTTGCTTGCTTCAGACTAACAGAAATTCAAGTCCATTTCTTCCCCCCCCCCCCGTTCGCCAATTACCTGGGATAAATGGTTTCATTTTTCTTGTAGTGTTTGTTTAACATGGCCAAACAAAAGGAAATCAGTGATGCTTGCAGAACTAAAGAAAAAGCAAAAAAAAAAAAAAAACAACTGACAGTCCAACAAAAATGACTGGAAGTAATTTGAGAGAACAGATGAATCAACTAGCAAATAGGTAATTAGTCTTTTACAAGAAAAAAAAGATATATAACTAAACAGTAGCAACCAATAAGGCAGCAAAGTTCAGAGGATCTTTAAAAAAACAAATACAAAAAAGGGTCCTTCTCCATGGTTGAAATAAGTACATACTTCTCAGAAGCCAGAATGTGATTTCGGGTTAAAAAAAAAATGTTGTTTTTTTAAAGATCACTAGGCCCTCCCTATTTGAGGATTGGTGCAATACAATCCCTCTCCACCTGATTTTAGCCTAGCATAATACAAAGTCAAACTAAGCAAATATCAATACATAAAAATTTATCAAAAATGAAAGCAAGAAAACAAAATAGTTTTCTGGCATAGTGACACTCTCATGGATCATTTTTTAAAAACTTGAATGACCATTAAATGAATACGTAACATGTAATTTTTCAAGCACAAAAAATAAATATACATTTAGCAATCAACATGACACTAAATTATGAAAAGAAAATGTATCAGTTGTTAAACTGGGATCAATGAACTAGTATGATATATAGGGAAGCTGATGACCATAGGTTCAAAGATGTTCAGCTAGATGAAAGCCAGGATGATTTGTGGTAGGTGGTCTTGCAAATAAATAAACACCTATAAAATATATTTTATAGGCTGATAAAGATAATCAATAAAAAAACAAAAAATAAAGTATGTGTGTGCATTATATATATATATGTGTGTGTGTGTGTGTGTGTGCATGATGGCAGTGTCTTGATATATACTTCAATATTTATCACTTGATCGATCCTCAAATATGGGCAGCATGTATGTAGCTTTTAGTCCTGCTAGGATCTTACATTCTCTTATGCTGATGTGGCAACATTGGGCATCTTTTGCACTAGTTGTTACATTTATGTTTTAGTGAACTTTCAAATGCCGTTTTAATCCACCAACTGAGGCACATTCTTTCTACACTCTGCAATGTGTAGTGAATGGCTTCTGTGTCTGGAGTCTTTGATGATTTTTAAGATTGCCCTACTTAGGCAAATGAGATCTCTCTCTATCTCTCTCTCACACATTATATATATATATATATATATATACATACACACACAAACACAGAGGGTGCAACAGGTAAATTGTTGTTATTTTATATTTTAAATTTTGCACATCATCTGTTTTTGATTTTATCAACTGCACACAGTGTAGCAGGGTCAGTTTGGCATTATGAGAGAAAAGGCACCTTGATGTAGTTCGCTCCACCAGAAATTTGGAAACGGTATGCTGTACTGCTTGGTATTCGCACCAGAAGCTCCAATATGAACATTTCAGAGTGTCTGGGTATCAATCTTAGGACAGTGCAGAAGATGCACACATTTTTTATATATATATATATATATATATATATATAATTCATAGAATTCATCTGTAGAAAAAGACATTATGTATAAAGGAAAAAAATTAAAATAAAATAAAATCGGAAAACTGTGTAGTTTTAGCCAACACATTTCATCCAATGTAGACTTTTTCAAGGCAAAAAACAAAATGAATTTATTGAAACAAAGTATCTATAAACAAAAAACAAAATGTTGTTCTTCTAGTTATTAATGACATTGGATGAAATGCGCCAGCTAAAACTACAGTTTTCCTATTGTCCATATATATATATATATATAAGTGAACATAGAAGTCAGCACTTCAAGGCGACAGCATGAAACAGACTGTCGCCTCGAAGTGCTGACTTCTATGTTCACTTTTATATTTACACACGCTCTATCTCTGATATTGAGCACTTTATCCCATAAATATAGCACACTTTAAGACTATATTTCTTCATATATATATATATATATATATATATATATATATATATATATATATATACACACACACACACACACAGTATGACAATATTATAGTTTTCATTGATATAGACAATGTGGACAATATAAAATTTTACACATGTGTGCTTATATATATATATTTTTTGAATTGGACATAGTCCAACAATTTATTTAAAGACATTTATATATATTATGTTTAACGTTCTTTTTATAGATACAAGTATTTAAGCAGATGCTCTGTTTTATAATAAACAGTATTAAATAACATTTACCGGCCTGAATGTCTGAGAAATTTTCATAGTAAATTTTCGCTCTCTGACAGGAATCGAACCTCTATCCTATACAGAACCATCATTTCGCGTGATGTGCTTTAAGATACAGGTTCGATTCCTGTCGGAGAGCGAAAATTTTCTATGAAAATTTCTCGGACATTCAGGCTGGTAAATGTTATTTAATACTGTTTATTATAAAACAGAGCATTTGCTTAAATACTTGTATCTATAAAAAGAACGTTAAACATAATATATATAAATTTCTTTAAATATATATATATATATAGTTACTACACTTTGATCCTAAGCAACATGAAAATAATGCTGCCATTTTTGAGAGGTGGTGAGGACACTTATACTTAACATCCAGGGGAAAGAGTTGAAATTTCTAGGGCACATAATAAGGAAAGAGAGCTTGGAAAATTTGACATTCACAAGACAGATTGAAGGCAAGAGGAACAGAGGAAAACAACGCATAACCTACCTGGCAAGCTTGAGTAAATGGATGGCAGAAGAAAGTTCAGGAGAGATAATAAAAAAGACAAAATTTATTAAGAGTTACAAAGGACAGGAAATTGTGGAGAGCCATGAAGGGACGTGGTACATAGAAGAAGAAGAAGAAGGCAGTGGTATTATTACTATTACTGTTGCTGTGACACTAGCACAAACAAAATGATACTTAGATTGGATAATCATTCTTTTTTCTGTTTGCTATCACTCAAAATTAGACTCAATTATAGACAGTCATTTGATATAATAATGATGATAAAAGGAAATATTTACCCAGCTAATTAAACACAGGCAGAGGAGAAAAACTTTTCAAATTGTTTAAGCTATGTATACAGTAAGCAAAATTGTTATTACCTTCAAATAGGTGCTGCAAATACACTTCCAAATAAGGACTGGTGCTATATATATATATATATATATATATATATATATATTACATGAATCATTCATACAAAGAGCAGATAGTGAAGTTAATGATATAAATGCCCAGAATACATCTTCACAAACAAATTTATTAAGATACGTTAACCCCAAACCTGTAGATGAATGTTATGATCCCTGTTTTTTTAATAAATTCCAGTTGCATAAGGTCTTTTTATACGAGTACTTTCGCCTGTTCATACAGACATCCTTAGGTATGGAAATAGATTTGTTTTTTACGTCCAGGTAATAACGGGACAACCAAAAATTAGATGTGATCCGAAATATGTTTTTTTAGAAATGTGTTATTTAAAGACATTTTTATGTTTAACATTCGTTTTATAGATACAAGTATTTAAGTAAATGCTCTGTTTTATAATAAACAGTATTAAATAACATTTACCGGTCTGAATGTCCGAGAAATTTTCATAGAAAATATTCGTCCTCTGACAGGATTTGAACCTGTATCCTATACGGAACCATCATATAGCCTGATGTGCCTTAACCGATTCAGCCACTAAGGATCGGTTCAGTCTAAATTTTCAATAAATAGAGGAATGTCACAGTTATTATCTGAAAGTTGCACGTCAGATCAGTTTTTTAATATCAAGTATGTGGTGCAGTTCAATTTACATTACACGAATCATTCATACAAAAAGCAAATAGTGTTGTTAATGATATAAATGGCGAGAATATATATATATATATATATATATATATATATATATATATATATATATATATTAGTTGCTTACATGTTTTCCATGATTGCCAATGATAACCTAAGTTCCAGTTTATCTAGTCATGAAAAAATAACTCCCCCCCCCCCCACCTCCACTTTCTGAGCTTAATTTTCTATTTAGCGTAGAGCTGACTTTTAATTGGTTGATCAAGACAAACCCACAAATCTATTTTTAATTCTGACCTTTGTGTTTTCTGCCCTCTTCCCTTTGTCTTTTGGAAAATTTAATCACCAGTTACTTACTATCGACGAGGCACTTACCTGACGAGGCCCAAAGTTACTGAAACACAAACGCTATTGTGTAGCCATTTCAACATGTTTTTGTTATAATCTCTCATAATAAAAATAATAATATATTGCTCTACTTTGTATTGAGAACTTTTTAAAAAGTAAATGTTACGAACAGTGGGATTTTATATTTTACTCCATCTGTTTTTCTATCATTTGTGTGTGTCTGTGTCTGTGTCTGTGTGTGTGTGTTTAATTGCTTGCTCACTCTCTCTCTGATTACAGTAAAATCCACCTGGGACATCCTTGACCCAACCAACCCTGTTATTAAATGTTCACCAAATTTCCCTCTCAGCCCCCTTCAGTCAGGCTACAACCTTTTTCGGACAAAGCATTTCATATGAATATTTAATAAAAGAGGTAAGTGGAATAAAGTTGTCCTGGGAGGATTTTTTTTCAATAAAAATTATAAGTGACATGACCTGTCTATTCAAAACTCAAAGTTATACATGGAAACAGTTTCATCAAGGATACGTCATATTGCATCATTAAATATTTGATTGTTTTGTTTGCTTTGTTTTACAGCATATCAACCTCAATGGGTCATTTAATGCAGACAACTTATTTTTTTTCCCCTGGTAATATTTTTGTTTTGTCAAAAATCCATTTCTGTTAATATTTTTTTTTCAAAAACATATAGCTGGTAATATTATTTTTTTTCAAAAACATACAACTGGCAACATTATTTTTTCAAAAACGTATTATCAGAGGCCTTGCTGTTGGACATAGTTTATCGTCATACCCAGGACGCGAATGTAGTTTATCATCATACCCAGGACGTGAATGTAATCTGAGTCTTAACTATTTTCCCATAGCTGGGACCCTAACAGGTGCTACCACCCCGAGTCAGGGTGGACCTGGGACACCAGCAATTAAGAGGTGGTTCCATGCTCCTCAAAACCTCCTTGCTGTTGGATGTAGTTTGTTGTCTTACACAGGACGTGGATGTAGTTTATCGGTTAAATATTTGAGCTTTACAACTTTAACAAAATATTGCAATAACAATCATAAATATGAATGCTGAGTCGTTATTTGAAATAATTAGAGGATACAAATGAATGAAGATCCTAAATTGACAAGTTTTTTTCAATTTCATTGAAGCAGACATTAAACACATGATAGCATTATCGTTATCGACTCTTCTATCTTCTCTCAAACAAACAATATTTCTTAAGGCCACATCACATTGAAACACCAGTTCCCATTTGATCACCAAAGTTAAGCAATGTTGAGCCTGGTCAGTACCGAGATTGGTGACTGCTTAGGAATACAAGGTGCTGTAAATTTGGATATGCAGGTGGTGTAAGTGGGCAATGGCTTGGAATTGTTAATTGGAGAGCCAAGTTCCAATTCCAGCCGGGTTCATTATATTCACTTACACACAAATACCCTTGGGAAATCCACCTCTTCTCTCCCCAGTTATGGGTTAATTAGTAAGACTTGTATCACTGAAACCATTACTATCTCCCAAAACAAAATAAAATTGTATACAAAATATTTAGATGTTGGCATTAAATATCCTATAGAGGTGTTGATATGCCACTAAACTAAAACAATCAACCAGTGTCACTGCTATGTCTTTTCCATCTTTCCTTATAATCAAACAGGATAATCCATTGTTTATAAAATATTGGCAGGGTTTAACGTATGTGCTAACAAAGGCAGAATTATATAACTGATTACATAGAAGTATATTCATCAAAAGTACTCTTGGTTTCCATTTTAAAATTAGACAAGTCCTATCCACCTGATCAAGGATTTGCTTTAACTTGATTCTTTTGGGAGTGAGGGTTGAATATGCATCCCTCATTACTCTTTTTCTTTTATTCCTTCTATCATCCTCGTTGTGGCTTCTACAAGGTCAAACATCCAAGATTATAAGGCAGCCTTCTTGCAACAGATAACATTGACCAAAATAGCTTTACAGACATACAATCTCTGGCTTGTGTTTGACAAAACAGCTTCTCTGTTATAAATAGGCATTTTGTTCTCTTACACTCATCAAACCACTTATTAATACCTTCCTCGTCTCGACATCTTACTCATTCCACAAGATTTATCTCTTTGAATATGTTTATTATCATTATTCACGTCCTGGCATTACATTCTTGCTGAATTTTGACAAAGAATGTGAACTGCTGAAGATGTATCACTCCTTGGTACAGAGGGAAGTTGGCACACTGAGACTTTGGAATTGAAGCAGCAGAAAGTAGTAAGAGCTAAAATATGTATAACCAACACCCTTATATCATTCCCCACCCACTAAATTTCCACCACCCATTTCATCCTCATCCACAAAACGAGTTATTATTAGGATAAATATTGTCTCTCATACTTTAAAAAAAATTGTAATGACATTTAGTGATTGGTTAGAAATTATCTGGCCAACACACAGACATATGCTAACATTACTAAGAAAGTTTAGCACTAAATTAATTGAATTTCCAATTAGATGAGAAGGGAGGGTCATCAAAATAAGCCAGAGATTTAAATTAAAAGAAAAAAAAAAAATTAATTCAAGGTGAATTTCCATAGCAATACCTTTTCCCCCCAAAATACTCAAAATGAAAAAGGCTAGTGATAATGATAAGCCATCTCGTCCTGGGTATAAGCTACATCCGGCAGCAATAATTTTTATAATAAAATGAGCAACAATAAATTTCTATAGCAAAATGATAATGCAACCCTAAAAATACATTTTTATAGTAAAATTACCAACGATACATGTTATGATCTACAAACTAAAATTATGTACAAAAGATATTCAGTTGAAGCCATAAAAATGCATTCAAAACATTTAGATTTCAGCATTAAATAACCCATAGAAGTGTTGATATGCTGTAAAAAATTAAAAAAAAAAAATCAATAAATCAACAGGTGAGCCATTTCCATACAGGAAACACGTGGCATTCATTGACCAAACTGTGTAACTTTGGGTTGAAATTTATAAAAATCTTTCTCTTAAAAAACAGTTTTTCAGGAAAATAGGTTTCTAGAGTCCACTAAATATTATCAAATTTTTTTTTTTTTATTGTTAGTGGGGGTTTCCTTCCTAACCTTTTGTTTAAGGTAGTGTGAAAAGCCAACATTTTCATTATGTCATTATTTTCCGTTCAAGTTTAGCTGTTGCTGCTTTTGGAAGTCTTCAAGTGATGTGGCCTTTGTTATTTGGTAAGGCTCTTTATTTGTGAACCTGTATTGCCAGCGTGCAAGATCCAATGAATTAGAGACCCCTACTAACAGGGATCAATTGCTTGAAGACTTTTTTAATCATTCATTTGAATTGATATATAATTGCAGGATGTTGGGTGGATGTGTAAAAACAAACCTCATAATACAACTTCCATAGGTGCCTTAGGCCTTTCAAAAGTTTCCCCTCCACCCACCAATGTAATGGCTAAAACTTATTGGATTGAAATTCCTATTAATAGATTGCTTGCATAATAAAATGGTAAAGTGTAAATGGTATGCATACAAAATAAAGTCATCATAAACTAAGTGAAGATGCATATTAAAATATTTATTACAAAAAAGCTACTGTCAGTTTTCTATCATACTAATGAAAACAGAAAGAGAGGAAAGAAGTAGTGCGAATACAGACACAAAATGGACTCTATAGAAGAGCCACTTGAGGTAGAGAGTTACAGAGTAAGAGGCAGAGTTTAGGAGGATATGTGGGGGATATTAACAGTTGGCCCTAGACTTGAACGGGTTAAGATTGTAGGGATCAGGGAAGCATCATTTTAAAAGCCGGCTCCACAAAGCAGCAGTTGGTGGGAAGCTGCTGCTTGAGTGGAGTTTACATCTCACCAATGGAATGCAAAGGTAATAAGTGTGGTTCACTACAGTGTATCTGGTATGGCAGGTCTTAGCCATGAAGGTTGAATTGATGGAATTAAGGAATGAATTTCATCTAAACATTATCCATGGAAATAGTGATAGAGCAGCAAGAGGCTTGCAACATTTTGTCTGTGGGGAAAGGAGTTGTAGGGTGGAAAATAAGGAGACACTTTTGAAATTTATTGAAACTGAAAAGTGAAGATTAAACAGCTCTATACATGGTGGTAGTACTCCATTTTGGGCCTGATCTGGCTCTTGCAAAGGTAGAGGATAGCAAGAGGAGTCGGGTACTTACTGGAGCGGTACAGGGAACTGACCATTTTACAAGCATCTTTAGCAATGGATTGTATGTAAGAGTTTAACTTGAAGTCTGGGCTAAGTCCCGAGAGGCACTCAAGGCATGGGGCTTCCCTGAGAACTCAACTGTTCATTGCGATAGATAAAAATTTAGAGTCTGCTTGGCGATGAGGAAATGTCATTAATTTGTTTTTTATTGCATTGTAATGTGACTAGCCAATTTTTAACCAACTGAGCTGTTAAAGTTAGATCAGAAGAGAGAACAGCTTCCAAGCATTGGTCATCTAGAGCTTTTGAAGGAACACACATTATATCATCAACATAGATCAGTTGTTCTCAGCTGCTGTGCCATGAAATAATGTCAAAGCATACTTTTATATATATATATATATATATATATATATATATATATATATATATATATATATATGTGTGTGTGTGTGTGTAGTAATGGTGTGGCATTAGTATTTGAATTAATGAATAAATATTAAACCTTTTTTTTCATATAATTCTTTTCACTATTCTTTGATAATGTTATTTTAAATACATTTGTTTTAATATTCATTTTTAAAGAGTATTTTTAGTTTTTTAAGGGCTCAAAATAAAACTTTTGACGGTACACATTGATATATTTTAGATTTCAATACAAAAGTAATATCTCACATTAACTAAAAGGGCTTTATCAGTTTTATTGCAATTTTCTACTTTTTATTTATGTGAATTCAGCTTCTCAACCGTAAATAACATAAAAAATAAGAAGCAAGAAAGAATACCTCAACAGAAGAAGAAATGAGAACCTGCTTATCGCTAATTCCACCAAACATTGAAGAAATCGTGAAAAAAAACAAAAAAAAACAGGCACAGGTTTCACACTAAATAAGCTGCACAAATAGTTGAATAGAAACAGTGAAATAAATTAAGTTCATATTTGTGTGTCTATTTTTTTTTTGTTTTAAATCTATGGTTTTATTTCATAACATGTAAATGTATACTCTTTAAAAATGTTGCTAAATGTGCAGTGATATTTTCACTTGCTCCTAGGTGTGCCATTGCTTAAAAGAGTTGAGAAACACAGGCATCAATATTCACAAACGATTGGCATATACTCTTAGGCAAATCATTTACGTAAAGTAGAAAGAGGGTTGGACCGTGAAGCAAGCCTTGGGGGATACTGCATTGATTGCTTGGGACTTGGACAAATGGCCGTTAACAACTTTTTGCATGATTGCCGGATGTAGGCAAATGCTGCTGGTAATGTCACTACTACTACTACCTGCTGACATTGTCTAAGTTTCTTTGCAGTATTGTTTGGGAATTATTGAAAAAACAGAAAATATGAAGAATGTTGTCAGAAAAATAAATTTTTGTTCAATGTGCATGCTTTTTGCTTGTGATGTATATAATTTATACATATATAATGTGTATAATTTATCTATAAATAATCCTGTCATTTTTAACAGGAATTACACTGGTTAATATAATTTCTGAAAGATGTTTAGCAAATTTGAGAAGATGGGCAAACGGAAGGAAGGAATGAACTGGCATTTGAAGAAAACCTAATAATAATGTTAAAGAAGGCCATTTCCATTTAGTTAAATGGCGTCAATGCTAAAAAGGCTTCAATGTTAAAAATAAAAAAAGGCTTCACAAGGCTTCAATGCTAAAAATAAAAAATTGAAATTTGCCATCAGCTATCTAACCAGTTGCTCACTATGATAAAGTTTGTTCACATTTTCAGTGAGGGTAGATGATGAAGAAACTGATGATCCAGAAGATGGAATGCTAGGCAATGGGGTAAAAGATATGTTCAAGAAGTGATTACAGAGAAATTCTCACATAAGGAATTAAATAACTTGGTTCAAGATCTATCTAAAGAATAATCACAGCTACTAGCCTCAAGACTTGCTGGAAATAAAAAAAAATCGTTGCTTCCAGATGTTAGAATATCATTTTATCAGAATGGAAACAGTATGTTGTTACAGCATTTCAGTGAAAATGATTACTTTGTATATTGTAATAATATCAATGGGAATGTATTTAGTTTGATTGAATTAACTGACAAAGTGAAAGTGAAAGTAACCTGTGCTTCAGTCACTTTCCCAATGCTGTAATTTAGCTCCCCAGTGCCTTTTCTATGAATATTCTCATGGTAATTGTTCTGATGTACTTTTCTCTATGGTATCTAGATTCTATGAATTTAAGTGCAGTACTAGATTAGTAGCTAGGTCTCATCATTTTAGAGTTGAAATTTCTAGATGTAACTAAGTTCTATGCCAAAAGTTTCTTCTCTCGTACTTCTCACTTGTGGAAATCTCTTCTGGCTTCTTCCTTCCCAGTCAAATTCGATCTTCAAAATCGTGTTATTTAAAGACATTTTTATGTTTAACATTCTTTTTATAGATACAATCATTTAAGTAAATGCTCTGTTTATAATAAACAGTATTAATTACATTTACCAGCCTTAAAGATCATGTGTGTGTGTGTGTGTGTGTGTGTGTGTGTGTGTGTGTGTGTGTGTGTATATAAACATATATTGTTAAATATAACAGACAATGAATGTCTATTATGTCTGATCATGAGCCGTTCTAAACTTTGTATTTTTGCTTTAATTTCAGGCGGAAATAAAAACAAAAATTGTCCAACATTTGGATATTTTTTGATTAAGCTGGTTCTTAATCTAAGCTTTTGGCTCACATGAGCCATCTTCAGTTATAGAGACATTTAAACAAAGATATTCACCATCAAAGATGATATTCTGTTATGATGACATAGAAGATAGCTATGCGACGATAACAGGCAATGTAATGTGTTGAAATGTTGTAGCTTGAAATGTAATTTTGTTGAGTGTGGAGTGCCTTGTTTTATGTATATATATATATATATATATATATATATATATATATATATATCTGGGCTATTCCATCAGCCCCCCCACCAGGTAACACATCTGGCCTATTCAATCAGCCGCCATCATAGGTAACACATCCGGCCTATTCAATCAGCCCCCATCATAGGTAACACATCCGGCCTATTCAATAAGCCGCCATCATAGGTAACACATCCGGCCTATTCAATCAGCCCCCATCATAGGTAACACATCCGGCCTATTCAATCAGCCCCCATCATAGGTAACACATCCGGCCTATTCAATCAGCCGCCATCATAGGTAACACATCCGGCCTATTCAATCAGCCCCCATCATAGGTAACACATCCGGCCTATTCAATCAGCCCCCATCATAGGTAACACATCCGGCCTATTCAATCAGCCGCCATCATAGGTAACACATCCGGCCTATTCAATCAGCCGCCATCATAGGTAACACATCCGGCCTATTCAATCAGCCCCCATCATAGGTAACACATCCGGCCTATTCAATCAGCCCCCATCATAGGTAACACATCCGGCCTATTCAATCAGCCGCCATCATAGGTAACACATCCGGCCTATTCAATCAGCCCCCATCATAGGTAACACATCCGGCCTATTCAATCAGCCCCCATCATAGGTAACACATCCGGCCTATTCAATCAGCCGCCATCATAGGTAACACATCCGGCCTATTCAATCAGCCGCCATCATAGGTAACACATCCGGCCTATTCAATCAGCCGCCATCATAGGTAACACATCCGGCCTATTCAATCAGCCGCCATCATAGGTAACACATCCGGCCTATTCAATCAGCCCCCATCATAGGTAACACATCCGGCCTATTCAATCAGCCCCCATCATAGGTAACACATCCGGCCTATTCAATCAGCCGCCATCATAGGTAACACATCCGGCCTATTCAATCAGCCCCCATCATAGGTAACACATCCGGCCTATTCAATCAGCCCCCATCATAGGTAACACATCCGGCCTATTCAATCAGCCCCCATCATAGGTAACACATCCGGCCTATTCAATCAGCCGCCATCATAGGTAACACATCCGGCCTATTCAATCAGCCGCCATCATAGGTAACACATCCGGCCTATTCAATCAGCCGCCATCATAGGTAACACATCCGGCCTATTCAATCAGCCGCCATCATAGGTAACACATCCGGCCTATTCAATCAGCCCCCATCATAGGTAACACATCCGGCCTATTCAATCAGCCGCCATCATAGGTAACACATCCGGCCTATTCAATCAGCCGCCATCATAGGTAACACATCCGGCCTATTCAATCAGCCCCCATCATAGGTAACACATCCGGCCTATTCAATCAGCCGCCATCATAGGTAACACATCCGGCCTATTCAATCAGCCGCCATCATAGGTAACACATCCGGCCTATTCAATCAGCCCCCATCATAGGTAACACATCCGGCCTATTCAATCAGCCCCCATCATAGGTAACACATCCGGCCTATTCAATCAGCCCCCATCATAGGTAACACATCCGGCCTATTCAATCAGCCCCCATCATAGGTAACACATCCGGCCTATTCAATCAGCCCCCATCATAGGTAACACATCCGGCCTATTCAATCAGCCCCCATCATAGGTAACACATCCGGCCTATTCAATCAGCCCCCATCATAGGTAACACATCCGGCCTATTCAATCAGCCGCCATCATAGGTAACACATCCGGCCTATTCAATCAGCCCCCATCATAGGTAACACATCCGGCCTAATCAATCAGCCCCCATCATAGGTAACACATCCGGCCTATTCAATCAGCCGCCATCATAGGTAACACATCCGGCCTATTCAATCAGCCCCCATCATAGGTAACACATCCGGCCTATTCAATCAGCCCCCATCATAGGTAACACATCCGGCCTATTCAATCAGCCGCCATCATAGGTAACACATCCGGCCTATTCAATCAGCCCCCATCATAGGTAACACATCCGGCCTATTCAATCAGCCGCCATCATAGGTAACACATCCGGCCTATTCAATCAGCCCCCATCATAGGTAACACATCCGGCCTATTCAATCAGCCCCCATCATAGGTAACACATCCGGCCTATTCAATCAGTCCCCATCATAGGTAACACATCCGGCCTATTCAATCAGCCGCCATCATAGGTAACACATCCGGCCTATTCAATCAGCCGCCATCATAGGTAACACATCCGGCCTATTCAATCAGCCCCCATCATAGGTAACACATCCGGCCTATTCAATCAGCCGCCATCATAGGTAACACATCCGGCCTATTCAATCAGCCGCCATCATAGGTAACACATCCGGCCTATTCAATCAGCCCCCATCATAGGTAACACATCCGGCCTATTCCATCAACTGTTTTCTGTTATAAAGAACAAAATGAGTTTGCACTGGTTTTTCTTTGTATCATGGCAGTGGCAGGTGCACACCCTCAGCCATTATGAAAGTAAATTGATTTCTTCCACACAATCTGTTTGGCATGAGTGGATCATTTGAATATTGTTTCCTGCTTTGGCAACAAATTGGATCCACAAAATATCCGTGTGTCCTTTGCGTATGGGACAGAAGAGCAAAATCTAAACAGTGAGAAAGAAAGGAATTGCTGATCAACGATCAACTGAATGTTGGACAAAAGAACATTGTAGACAAACCATTGACAAGAATAGAATTGCATTCCTACCATTCTATATAAAATTGGGTTTGATTGTTTTTATGATTTATCAACCTTTTTCAGGTTATTTTAAGCCAGCAAATATAATAATTCTTTTTGAGATACTAATGATTTTCTGATACAAGTCCTACTAATTAACTCATAGCTGGTGGGAGAAGTGATGGATTCATACCTTTTCCAAGGGTATTTACACATAAGTGAATATAACAAACTCAACTGGAATTGGAACTTGGTTTTCTGATTTCCAATTCTGAGCCATTATTCATTACACCATCCATATGTCCAAGCTTACAGCAACTGGTATTCCTAAGTTGTCACCCATCTAGGTACTGACCAGGCTCAACATTGCTTAATTTTGGTAATTGTATGAGAACCATTTTTTAGCATGATACAGCCATAAGCCTGGGACGGTTTTGATTACATTTGTCAAGGATTTCCCAGTCTGAATGATGAAAAATTGGAAGCTAATATTTTCAAGTGACTCAAATAAGAAAGTTCCTTAAGGATTTTCTTTTTTCTTTTTATGAATGAAATCCAAACAAAAAGCTGGAATGTATTTGGAGAAATTGTTACCAAATTTTCTGGAAAGCACCAAACATGATCGTTCAAAATTTGATCCAAAATTTTCACACTCATGGTTCTGATGGTGGATGGACAGTTGCATACTGGACATTTATGCCCTAGACAAATGCGTCCCTGGATAATTGCAAACCTCTGATAATTTTTTGAAGTGACTATATTTTTTAAAGAGTTATTTAATATAGAAATTTGCACACCAATACCTTTAATTACTCTAAAGGAGCAGAAAGGTAGTTATCATAAATAAAAAAAAAAAAGTGACAAAAATTTCTTTTTTAAAGAGAGAGAAAATTAAGTTAGCAGTTTCAGTTCACTCCAGCAGTGTGTAACACAAACATCTAATAGATTCTGGATTTTATTTTTATTTGGAACCCATAGCTATGTTCCAAAAAATCAAACATTGGTGAAAAAATATTTGCGGACGAAGATAATTTCAGCTACCACTATCATAAGAAAAACACCGATGAAACAAAAACATAATGGCAATGTGTCGAGCGATCTTGGAACACTGTTAATCTGTCATCGCATTTTAAAGAAAAATAAACTTTTTATTTTTTTTTTATTTTATTCCTTTTTTAAAAATTTATGGTAATTGTCTTTAAAAGCTTCAAAAAATTATCTGAGGTATGCCATTATCCATAGACACATTTGTCTAGGAACGCATATAGCCAGAGATGCAACTGTCTGGTACACAATTGTCAGAGATGCACATGTCCAGTATACAAATGTCTTAGAACTGGTTCTAATATGAGTAACATTTTTGCTCATCTATTTGAGGAGGTCTTCCCTGAAAACTTGGTTGATGCAAATGATGGAGGAGGGAGAGGGGGAGGAAAGATTTTCATTAAAAAAAAAAAAAAAAAAAAAAAAAAAAAAAATGGAGGAATGTTACCAGAGATACTGGGAATATAAAAAAACTAAAAACATGGTTGATTTTGTTAGTGCTTGAAAAAAGAGACCATACCAATGTTTTTCATTGTTGAACATCAGCAAAATGAGATTAGTGAAATTATATTCTGTTGTACCACAATGTGTTCCATTCAATAAGATGCTGTTATTCTCATCATGATTTGTGTTTTGTGGTATTTTCATCAGGTTTAGGTTTAGGTTCTGTAACTCTCCAGGGTCAAAACAGAACTTTTCGCTATTTGGTTGATTTCAACAGAGAAAACACTAGAAGCGATGAGCAAAAACATGATTTTTGGATTCAGCACCTCAAAAATGTTACAATGAAGTTAAATTATTTCAAGCAAGACCTTTTTGTATGCCTGTGTAATAGGTTTAACAGACTGTAACGTTTATTACTACTAAGTTTGACAATGCACATAACAGGGTTTTCTTTTTCTGTAACTACTTTATTCACCTTGAAAAAGAAAAAAACTGATTTTAAATCAAGGCACCATATTCCCCAGTTGAAGAAGCTCCAGCTGCAAGGACGCAGCCCAATTTTAACTTTCAAAATATTATATATATATATATATATATATATATATATATATATATATATATATATATATATGAGGGATAACTAACTTTGAAAAGAATTGTCTCAACCATTAGAGAGAATTAAGAATTAACACTAAATCTTGGGCTAATACATCAGCCAATATGACAGTCAACCCTTCAGTATGCCCTTCGTGTGGATTTGTTTGCAAATCCTGTGCAGGATTGTTGTCTCATAAGAAGCATAAACATAAAAACTGAACTGAAAGTGCTCAATATTAGTGATAGAGCTAAAAAAAAAGAAAAGAAGAAAAAACAAATTTTAAGTCAAGGCACCATATTCCCCAGCTGAAGAAGCTCCAGTTGCAAGGACGCAGCCCGATTTTAACTTTCAAAATATTATATGTATATGTGTATGATAGAGCTAAAACTCACATCAATCCAACTCTCTCTCTCTGTCTCCCTCTCTATATATATATCCTCCATAAATAGACAAAATTTATTTTTATTACTACTCATGGTAAGAAAAGGAAAAAATGAAAAACAAGCTAGCTAACCAGTTTTGAAGCTCACTCAACAGAGCTAAATTGAGGTTAATAAAGGCATAATCGTTCTCTCTCATTAATAGTGTTTGTTTCTCATATTCTCAAAGACAGTATCTCCTTCTGTCTTAGTGGGGTTTTTTTAAGCAGTAAAATTGATGTTAACAAGAAATCAATGTCAATTAACGTGCATTTCTTAAATAAAATTAAGCCTAGCTACCACCACAGATTTGTTAAAAAAAATGAGCATACCATGATGTAAAAATTTTTTGATTTTTTTTCAAGTGAAAAACACATTGATTTGGAAATTCTTGCAAAAATCAAATAGTTTTCAGATTTTAAATAAACTTTCAGGACTTATTCATAAATTAATGAAATTATTTTAGAACTTTCTTTTTTTAAAAAAAAAAATATTTGGTAAAAACGTTTTTGTTTTTACATCTGTTACCTCCTCGCCACTGACTTAATTTTATGAAATTTTGAGAAAATAATTTTTGTACTGCTTAATGGTTATATTAATTATATACAGAAGTCCTTGGATATTTAAAGCACCAATCTTTTTTCATAAGACAGGTCCCCCAGTTACCAAAGATCTGCTTTGAATCGTAAAACAAAAAATGCAATAAAACTAAAACATTTAGAAAAGCCTTTAATTGCTTTTATGAATAAGATATATTATGGATACTATAGTTTTAAGAAAAAAAATTCAATTAATAATAAATTTTGTTTTCATTTTTTTTAAATTTTAATTAGAATGATTTATAAAGTTTTAAATCTTTTAAATTTCTGTACTATTTGTACCAGTTAGGTGATATTGTTATTACCTAAAAGCTTACAACAATTCATTGACCCCCAATATTTTAAAAAGAATTTTGAATCATTTTTGTGTATATAAATGTACCGATTTTTGTAACTACGGATGTCCCTACACAACATTATCAAAAAATAAGAGCAATAACTAAAATTAGCTGTAAGTAAATTTAAAGCCAAAGTACCTAAAATTCAATAAAATATTAGATTACAGAAAGTATTTTCCCAAATTTTTAAGATTACTGGACAGTTAAAAAATTATATAAAAAGGTGCTCACATTATATTCCACAAGTAGTTTTTAAAGATATGTCCCCCATAGAAAAATAATTAGATAAACATCCCACAGTGAGTCAAGCTTTCAACACCTTAAATAAACACCTACCTCCGTGTAAAAAAATGCATTTCTGTCATATTTTTAACTAAAGTAATATTTGTTTCAAATCAGATTAATTAAACTTTAAATACAGCAAACTATTTTGCATATTGGAAATATTAAATTAAATCTGTTAGCTTAATTAAAGCTAAAATAAAAACTTCAAGAAAGATTTTTCATTTTTTTAAATTCATTTTAACCATTAGTAGTACTTAATTAGGCCTTGCTTTGTCATGATAGCTTCTTGTAACCTAATAGGTAAGACACTCCTGTCTCAAAAGTGGTTTCCTCTGATAGAATACAGCTTTTCTTTAGAGAGAGACTTCATGACCTGTAGGCTAGTTGATGTTAATCTTTCTGTTTAAAATAACATATGACTACTCAAACACGTATGCCCACTAAATATAACACTTATAGTTATAAGAATTAAAAACCATCCAATAATTGTATACACTCCACACAACCTTGACACAAATGAAAGAAATAAAAATATGAAAACCTATGCAAACTATATCCCCATAATCTTCAGAAGACTAAGTGTTTACTGTTTATTTTTAAAACTCATGAAAATTAAATCAATTTCTAAAGTGTTTGCGCATTAATTAAATGGCTAAACGAAAGACCAGGTATGAGGTGGATTTTTCAAGGGAGATAACTCTCACGCTAAAATAAAATATGACAAATAGAACTCTCACGAAAAGATGATTTACTTTTACTAGTTGCTAAAGTTTCTTTAAGTGACATCTTTATCAGAAATCAGGATAAAATGCTGTAGATTATCTTGTATCAATTTTTTATAAGGCATTATTTATAAGTCTGTATATGCCAAATTGGCGCAAAATAATCTTTTTTCATAAGCTTATCAAAATATTATTTGAATTAACAATGTTAATTTTTTTATACACCCTATGTAAAAATATAACAATTCAGAAACAGATTTCCGTATATATTTTTTTTAATCACAGAATTCACCATAAGGATTTGTAAAATATCACGTGATATTTGATTTAGCGTTCATTAGAATAATAAAAAAAAATTGGAAACTAGGTGGAACTTTTTAAAATTCAAACTGAAAGGAGTGGCTTCCCTTACATTATAAACTTCACTATCGAGATCAAAAGATTATCGGCCCAAAGAGGGTTTGCGGATTAATGGCTTCAGCTTTTTGACTGAGAAAAGCTGCTTAGACGATTCAGAAATGAATGGGATAGAAATCTAGGAGAGAAAATAAAATCTAAGAAAGGATTATAAAGAAATAGGACGACGTTTAGAGTGAAGACATTTTGATTTAGCTGAAAAATGGCCATGACCTAAAAGAACGAAATATTCTTTCATGTGAGATCAAATTGACTTACACTTCTTAGGATGACTCGGAAACAAATCAGAGAAATAAATTTAAGACTTTACTTGGTAAAGCTTGTTGATACACGTTCACAGAAAATTGATTTCAAACAGGGAGGGGGCAAAATGTTCCGTTCAATTGTTAATTTCATATCTAAAAAAGACATAAATTCTGTTAACCTTCTGTTAGTACCGTGGGACACTATTTCCTTAATATTTAGCAAGTCAAATTTTCATGTGTCAAGTAGTTTTCTGACTGTCAACAATAGGGAATTTCTGGTTCTAGTTATATTTACAGTTTACATGAATTCCAAGCAATTTTATTTGTTTATTGTTTGAAAAAAATGGGACATACAGTGTAACCCGGATATAAGAGAAACCGGGATATAAGAGAGATTTTATCTGGTCCCAAATTAGAGCATGTGTTAATGTATATATAATAGACCAAACCCGGATATAAGATAAACCCGGATATAAGAGACTTCTTCTCCGATCCCGACAACTCTCTTATATCCAGGTTACACTGTATTTTTTGCATGTTTGAAACTTACAAATTAGTTTTATACTTTTATAATATTGCCCTTTCAATTTGTCTTTTCAAAATCTTTGTTTTTTGAAATCCTTCATGTAAGCAGCATAAAATAGACTCATTTTATTTTAACTTTAAATGTTTTTCATTGTAAATATCCAAGCCGTGTGTTTTCAACATTTATTTGCTGCATAGTCCACCATTACTCATTGTAATCATGTTTAAACCAAAACGTATATACCTTGGTCTTATTGATTGTATGCTGTGCAGAGTAGGTGGAAATGAACAAAATCAAATCAAAAGAGCAAATGACAAAATTAAGGGTTGCGCACACCCTTCCTGGTTTCAAACATACTTAAAATTTTTAATCTAATAAAAATAAATAGCCGATAAAATCAGCTCCCACCAGTAAATAAACACGAGTCTCTGGAGCCTACACAAGACCATAAAAACCAAACATTCATTCAACTCTACAGAAGGACTGACAACAGTAAAGAGACACGAGTCAACATCGGCGTCCTGTCTTTCGCATCAAAGCAACAGCGGACTCGCTTTGATCTTGTCCCCAAACTCCACTTTCTCTCTTCACTGAAAGACTATTCATGTTCTTTTCCTTATAGTCAAAGAGAAGAACTGTTTAACTTTCATTTCATAAGTAATTGCAGTTAAAATTTGTGTATTCTACATAAATATTTTATTTGAACATGCAACAATCTATTCTCTCATTTTTATTCAAACGGTGACCCAAGGAATCTTTCTCTTCACTCATAAAATTCAAATCAAAATTTGTTTAGCTTGCCTCGCAACAGCTCCAACCCTCATAAGTGCAGATGATATTTGAGGTACTTACAAAGAATATTTTACAATTTAAAAACAAATATCTGTTTTTGACTCATTTATCGAGGTGAGTATGAATGTAGACCCCACACTTAGAAATAGCACATATGAGTCACAAAGGTCATATAAGAAAAATATGTTAGGTAGGTGAGTTATCACCCTTGGTCAACTGCACTCTCTAGAGATCACATATAGCGTCAAACCAACCAATCACTAGCCAGAATATGTTGGTGCCAATTATAAAAGATTGCTATTCACTTCTTCTCGGTCTCTTTTCTGTCGAGATCTGCAAGGGATAGGACATTAGACTCATCTCCGCTTCAATACCAACAGTTGTGACATGAGAGCCGTACTAATAATATTAGTACTTAAAACATTCTACTACAACACCAAGACTTCAGTTAAGTGGGCTTATATTGTTTCATTATAATATATAGCTGCAAACAGAAGAATTTGTTTACAACAAGAACTATTAATTCAATACTATTTGTATAAATTAATTTCAATAATATTCCTTTAAACTTTCAATTTATGTTCAGTGTTCTTCCTGTATTAACTAATATTTGCGGCCTAAATCGCCATAGTCAAGCCAAATGGAGTGCAATGGAAGAGCCCCGCTCTGGGAGAATTTGTTGTGAATTTTAGTAAATTCTTTTTATTTTGGGGTGAATAAACAGAAAAGATCCTAGCAGTTTATTTTATGCTGCTTAAGTGAAGGATTACCCCCCCCCACCTTTTATTTCTCATCTATCCTATAAAAAACAAAAGAAGCCAGGACAATATATATATATATATATATATATATATATATATATTTAGTTTACGAAAAACTAAGTAATCCGTATGGGTAGACACAATCTGTCCTTTGAAAGGGCTGTGGTGAAATAATTTATTATATGGAACCTTAAAGTAATCTGTTTTTATTTAAAATATATATATATATATATATATATATATATATAAAGAAAATTAGTAACTAAATGATATTCTATATTTTAAATAAGATGTTTGAAACCCTGCAGTACAAATGGATGAATCCTAAAAAACATTGTCAATGCTTAAAAAGTTATTTTGTCCATCACATTCAAAAATGAATGTGTGTGTAAGAAGAGGGAGGATCATTTCTTTTCCCACCCCCAATTTTTAGATGACGTATTGTCACTATCCTTATTTTATTACTAGTTCTATTGTTACTCTTTATTAATTCTCTCTGAATAGACAGTCTTTTCAAATGCTAGAGCAGACAGTGTTGGAAGCTATTTAATTCTTTCTGATTTGGAACTGCTTGATATATCAGCGGAAGAGTGTATATTGATCAATGGTGTTGTGGTGAGCAAGAAGATAGATAAATAATCATAGAATAAAAATTACAGTTTACTAAAAAGATCCATGAAAATGTCATGCTTTTCCTATTTTAATTTTCTTAATTCTTCAGCTAATGATTGAATAAGCTCATGGCAAGTTCTATTACAATAAATATCTGTTGAAATCCCCCTATCACATCATTAAATATTTGAGCTTAATAAATTTAACAAAATATTGTAATAGCATCTCTCATAATTCTGCTTGCAACTCCCTTTGTTAGTTCTTTAGTTCGCACGATCGTTACGTCCTGCCAATACCTCATAAATAATGGACTATTCCGTTTTGACCATGAAAACACGAAAATGACATATCAGAGATGCTACTTGGTTTCAGTCGGAAAATGATAGAAAGAAAAAAGTATTTAACAGCTGTTTCAATGAAATAGAAAAAAATTTCACATCCTTTCATTTTCAGACCCTTACTTATAAATTAACTTATTATTAAAAATGTTTGCAAGGTTTTCAGCTAGTAAATATGAATGCTGGCCGTTATTTTAAGAAGTGGGTACAAATGAAAAGATTTCAAATTTACGACTTTTTCCATTTCACTGAAACAGCTGTTAAACACTTCTTTTGTCCCCTTCTTTAATTCATTTTCTCAGTGAAACCAAGTAGTGCCTCTCATATATGTTTTGTTTTTCCACGCAATCAAAATGGAATAGGCAATTTATGAGATATTGGTAAGTCATGTGAACTAACAAAGGGAGATACAAACCCCATTATAATATAGAAGATTACTATTTTTTTTATCAGGATCAAAATAAAAATTTTTGTTTTGATTCTGCTGTTGATATTTTAATATAAAATGAGTTTGGAAAACTTTTACTTGGACATTTTTGGCTAACGAACCACCATCAACAGAAAACGAATTTTATTTTATAACAACAGAAATTTTAATTCTTTTTCTAATAACACCAGTTCATTGGCTAAAAATGGCATTTTCTTTATAACAAAGTGATTGAATACTGGGCCTTAAAAAAAAAGTAAAATTCTAGAAATGTTGAAATTGTTAGTTGCAAGCATAAGTTCTATGTTAATAGTTTCTTTTTCCGCTTTCGCTTTTGACTTCATTTTCCTGTGAAATTTGATCTTCTGAAACTTAAATGCAATGTCAATGGTCATCTTGTCTCCTTCAATTGCGTCCTATTATTGTTCTCTCAGTTTCTTTCCCTCTCACTAAACCCCTTGCATCCTAGTGGCTTTTATTACCTTGTTTGAGGTGAAATGATTAAAAAGAAAAAGAAAAAAAAGAAAAAGAAAAAAAAGAAAAAAAAGAAAAAAAAGAAAAAGAAAAAAAAGAAAAAAAAAGAAAAAAAAAAGAAAAAAAGAAAAAGAAAAAAAAAGAAAAAAGAAAAAGAAAAAAAGAAAAAGAAAAAAAGAAAAAGAAAAAAAAGAAAAAGAAAAAAAGAAAAAGAAAAAAAGAATAAGAAAATAAGAAAAAGAAAAAGAGAAAAGAAAAGAAAAGGAAAAGAAAAGAAAAAGAGAAAAGAAAAAGAGAAAAGAAAAAGAGAAAAGAAAAAGAGAAAAGAAAAAGAGAAAAGAAAAAGGAAAAAAAGATACTTACATCCAGCTCCAGCAAACATCACAAATAAGACAGGGTAGAAAAATCCAAAAGATACTACTAGAACATATTCATGGAAAACAGCAGATATGAAGAACACACTGGTTAGTCCTACACTTCGCATTTTGGGTCCTAAAATCTGTTAAACACAAAAAAAAGAGAGTAAATAAATAAATTATTAAATATGATTTTATAAAATAAAATTTTGCTTTTCATTAGTAAAATAAAAGCTATGATATGATTTTATTTTTTTGAAAATATCATTTTTACTAATAAAAAGGACATTTTTTTTAAATCACAAAATAAGTACATATGACTTGATAAAGATATATTTTCTTCTGTTCATTGGACCTGGCTTTTTACTTTATAATAACCTTGGCTATAACAAAAAATATTTTCAAAATGCATTTGAAGGTGAGACAGAATATTTAAGGATTGGAAAGCATTTTTGTAATAATTAGATACAAATGCATTAATTTTTTCCTTAAGAGATTTCTTGAATTATAGATAAGTAAAATTAATTAGATATAAAGTAAGTTACCGAGTTCTGACAGTTCTGACCCACGACAATTCGTGGTTATGACAGAATCTCATTTATACTCATGCCATTTGCCTTTTACATACAATGCAAAGAATGGATGCACGGTGGAGTAATGGATATTAGCTCTAATTGAGGAATCGGAGAGCTGAGTTCAAATTCCAGTTGAATCCATTACATTCACTTATGCTAATACTCTTGGGAAAGGGCTGAATCCTCTTCTTCTCCCCCCCCCCCAGCTATGTGTAAATAGCAGGACAGACTAGGTTCTATAGCTTTGGATGGCAACTGGTCTACTGCAGAAAGAAATGGCAACCTACTGCAGAAAAAAATTTTGCCTTGTCAGTCATGTATCAAAAGATACATGATCACCTAAGCGTGTATCACGCATGGCACATAACTGACTGACAGTGCTAGATAGTGAAGAAAGTGGTGCGGGTCAGATCCTGGTTGTATGTCCTATTGTTGCTTCTGTGTACTGCAAGAGAGACAAAATCTTACGCTTTGTCATCTACCAAGAGCCAATGACATCACTGACAAAAAATTTAAAAGCAACTTAAAACAATTTCATTTCATGTTCTCCGTGTGTTTTTGTCCTAATTATGTTAACATATATCATAGAAATGTATTGTTATGGCCTAGATTATTACTTTACAATGGCATTAGCATAGGTGAGGGATGTAAGGGCTTATTCACAAAAAATCGGAGATACGTTTTGTCTTATACGAAAAATTGCTTTATGACGAATCGTAGGAACGGATCTCTGTCGTACATCGATGACCACCACGGCCATTAAAAACAAGAGCAATAATCTTTTTTGTCGCAAGAAACAAGCAAATGAAGTTGTCTCCCTTGAAAATCGACAAGTCTTAAAATAATGATCTACTTTCTTCACAAACCGACAACACCAAAACAACAACGCTTCCTCGTGGTGTAATGGTCAGCAAGCTGAACCAGTATATCATTAGACACGAGTTCGATCCTCACAGGGTGATCCATACTTGCGGCCTTGACGTTGGGTTAGTGAGTCAGTCTCATAGATCATTGCTAAATAAGTCATAGGTTCAGTCCTCAATGGGTGCTCTGTATCTGTGGCCATGTACCAAAAAAGCATTTTTGCCATATGGTATTTAAGTATTTTTTATAGATACCTGTATAGGCTAATGATTAGCAAGTTAGTTTAGTTGAACATTACTATTAAGTAATGATAATGATCCTCACTGTGTGCCCTGTACTTGTGGCAAACTAAACTAAGATAAAGAAATAAATAAGAACAGAAAAAACAAAACATTGAAAATTATCATGGATATATATATTTGTATACAACTATAATATGTATGTACAAAGTATAGTTTTTTATATATATATATATATATATATATATATATATAGTGTATTTAGGCATGTCTGATTAAATAAATTACAAACATTATGTCTGCTTGTTTTTAGCATAATCCATTCATATTCACAGATAGTTTTCCATGAATTGCATTCAAATGATGCAAGAAATGCACTATAACAGTGAAATCACTTTTCTTTCCCAAATACTTTCCATCTCTTTCTGAACCCCTGATGATGATCTCAGTAAGAAATGGAAAGTACTTGGGAAATAAAAATGATTTTCACTGTTACGGTGCATTTCTTGCATCATTTGAGTGTAATTCATGGAAAAATATCCGTGAATGTGAACAGATTATGTTAAAAATAAGCAGACATAATGTTTGCAATTTATTTAATCATATATATATATATATATATATATATATATATATATATTAGTGCACATGCCAAGCAGCAGGTCTTTTTCATGCTTCACTGCAATCTTCAGGACATATGTTTGGGGTCATCTATTATATATGCTGGTCAGTGGTGCATTATGGGTAATAAAGTCTATTGTATTATCTTAACAGTTCTTAGGTAATGGTTAGATTTCAAATGATTCTAGAAGCTACTGAGTAGAAATAATTGTGAACACAAATGCAGTTATTTGTAACTATTTTATAGAGTTGTTTGTTAACTTTTTACTCATTATTTAATATTGTCATTGACTATTATTATTACATTTAATTGCATCTATACGTGAATTTGTAGTTTGTTAATTTGTTTACTTATTTAGATTTTTTGTTTATTCTATTTTTATTATTTTTTGAGGGGTTGGATTTGGTTATCTAATTTGTTTAAAGTATTGCTTTTTGTCTAAATTATGTTATATTATCTGCATTGTTTATAGTGCAAAACACAAGGTATCTGTTTTTAATTTTTAAGTAATGTAGCAAAAATTTGTTTTTGTGTCTACATGAATTCTGATCATTTATTTAGTAGTTTGTATTGATCTGGGAAAGTGATTACAGTTTTTTTCTCCTACAGAGTTTACAATTTGGGGATTTATTGTTTTAGGCTGATGCTGTTTTCCTTATTTTCCATGATATTTTTGGTGTGTATTGGTTTTTATTTATAATTTTACAGATATGATTAGAAAGCATTGTGCTGTTTGCATATTTACTATTTGTAAAGGATTTTTTGACATGGAAATAGCAACTGAGTAGCAGCAAACTTGTCAGGTCATATCTTTGGAAAAGGAGTTACAAGGTAAAGAATATGATAAAGTTCTTAAGACTTTATAATATTTACTATGCTAGTGTTAGTAAGACAAGAAAAGATTAAACAAGAGAAGAAACAGTGAATAATGAATAATCCTACCATGTAAACGTCTTTGTAGATGTAGGTGTAAAGCCAGTCATGTACAACTACATTCCATGTTCGATAATAGTTAGAGAATGTTGTAGAGTTCCACCAATCCTGAAATAAAATTTGAAAAGAAAAAAAAAATTATTATTTCTTAAAAAAAAAAAAAAAAAATGGTGACAGAAAAAATGTTGAAAATTGCCAGGATAATAGATTTCAACAAATTGTGGCTTTCTTTGCTCGGCAAAAAAAAAAAAAGACGCAAAAGTTTCGAATAGGCCAGAGTGAATGCGGGAGAGGATGGTGAAAAACGTTTGGACTGACCCACTTCACAAAATCAGAATTATTTTGCCACTGATGAAGGAAAAAATAAGTTTTTTTTTATATTATGAAGTTCCAATTTGCAAGATCTGAGTGTTTATTTTTTTAAATTTCTTTTCAGATTCTTGATTTAAAACACATCAAGGGAAAGTGCAAAATTTTTAAGTGTTGAACTCTGGGCTGTCACAGAATCGCTATTCCGGCATTAGAAAACTGCAAAGGAAATCCAAAAAAGTTTGATGCAAATACAGAACAAAATACGCCTGTCATATGCAACTATGAAGAATTAGCATGCCAAGTTCCAGTGTAATGATTTCAAAAGCCAAGATGCAGCATAGTCTGGGGAACCATCATTGGTTTCAATTCCTGAAGTTGTTGATCATGTGTGTAACCTAATTTTGGCCAATCAACAAATCCCAACCAGAAGAGCAGAAGCACTACAAATATCCTCAAAGTAAAGAGTCAGAAACAAGCAAAAAGTAATAATGACCATCCAACAATGTCTTTCAAAATTAATGCAAATAAAAAGAGCTTTTTTAACAACAGTAAAAGCTAATGAAATATATATGCATAGGAGATTCGGATCAAATATAGATTGGAATCTGAGAGAATAAGATGAAGAACAAATAGGAAAAGTTTATCAATCTAACATGTTTTACTTTTATTAAAGATTTGTCAGAGGATATGGAGGAAAAAAAAATCATACAAATTCTTTTGTTTTTTCTCCATATCTCATTCTCCAATAAAGCTTTAATAAAAGTGAAACATTTTAGATTGATAAATGTTTCCTATTTGTTCTTTATTTTATCATATATGCATATACAGAAGTTAATATATTTTTTAAAAACATATAGTGATTCTTGCTTCCCATTACCAAAATAACAAGTACAGCAGCATCAGTTGGCTCATATCTTCAGCCAGTGAAATTGATCAAACTTTTTCAAAGAAAGTTGTTGTTGTCATAATTCAATGAGTTGCCATAATTCAATGAGTGAAATAAAGCCAAATATCTTTGCTTTTACATCAATAAGTGATTTATTTCTTCCCTGAAGTTGTTTATTCAGTTTTTCGAAAATATCTGCTAGATAGCATAGGTACGCTTTTCCATCAAAAGTTTGCAAGTGCATCATTTCAGGTTTATCACTTAAAAAGTCACTAAGCTCTTCAAATAGTTCCATAAATCTTTTCAAACAATTTCCCTTAGAGAGCCACCTTACATCGGTGTGAAGAATAAGCTTCACATGATCAGCATTGTTATCTTCACAAAATCTTTTGAAAAGACGCTCACATTTGGCATTAGATTTGATAGCATTAATGCATTTTATAACTGATTTCAGTACCACATTTAGTACAGGAGAGATCTTTTTTGACACTAAATTTTCCCTATGTATAACACAGTGCACAACAGATAATTCTGGATTCTCATCCTTCATCAATTTTAAGCAGCCATTTTCTTTTTCCCATCATCACGGGGCCACCATCAGCTGCACACGATGTTATGTTTTTCATTGGTATATTATTGAAATCCAAGTAAGATTTTAGTTCACAATATATAACTGATGCAGTTGTGGTGGTCTCCAAGGATCTGCAGATCAACATCTCTTCAATAAATTCACCTTTGTCAATATATCTTACATAAGTTATCAATAAGGCCTCGCTGCTTTTCACAGTGGATTCGTCCATTTGCAGTGAAAATCTTTTTGATTTCAGCTTTTCAACAAGTTGTGCTCGGACATCATCACTCATTTCATCAATTCTTCTTTTCACACTGTCATTACTGAGAGGCATGGCCTTGACAGCATTTTCTTCTTTGCCCAAAACTGTTTTATGCTGATATAGATGGTTTAATTAAGTCCTCGCCCATTGTGATTTTTTCCAGCTTTAGCAATGAGTAAAGAAATTTCTCAAGAGTACAACTGGCAGTAGCAGCTTGTGCAGTGAGCAAAGTCTTTATAGTTAATCTTTTTTCAAACTTGTCTTTTAAAGCTTTGAAATAATTCAAATCCGAGTTTGCATAGAAGCTATGTTTAGCTTTTAAATGCGCCTCAAGACAGCCTCGTTTCATTGATTCATTGCTCAAGGATTGCTGACATAAGAGGCAAAAAGGTAATTTTTCATCATTGACAGCAGTTATAAACCCAAATTTCAAGAATTCCTCCGAGTACTGGCAAACTTTTTTCTTGCTTGCACTACTCATTTTATGCATAAGGGCTACAACTGAAATTAAAAACTTATAAACAAAATTTATTTTCAGAATTGACAGACAGTTTAAATACGTAAACTGTACTTTCTTTGTAAAACGATTTTTTTTAGCAAACTTGTATTGACAAATCCAGTCTATTTTTGGAATTTTATGTAACACAAAGTCTGATTTTAAAAAATGCAAAAAATAAACCTAAAATTGAAAAAAAAAAAAAAAAAAAAAAGAGCTAATTTTTATTTTAAAGCATTTTCACTTACTTTTCGTTCATTGCATTGAAGGATTAATTAAAATATACGAAACTAATTGAAAAGGCCAGTTTACACAATATAATTGCATTGAATACGAGCTTCAATACAACTAAATAAAATTGCTTGCTATTGAGGATACTTCACACGTAGTATTCGTTCCATAACCACTTACTAATTTTTAGAATTCACTTAGAGCAGGGGTGGGCACACTTTTTTTGTAAGCGAGCCAAAATTCGTTTTTTATCGCAGTGTGCAGGCCAAATATCTTGAAAATGAGTATTGTCCAGCAACCATGAAAAAACAAACGTTTAATAAGTTCATTAATTTTAATTATACATTATAAAACTACTCAAGCAAGACTTTTAATTAGAGACGGCAGTCGGGAATTTCCATATTTTTACATAGAAATTCATTTAATGAAATAAAATTAAGTAAATATTTTACTATTTTAAACTTTATTTAAAGAAATTTGCGTCAAAATTGGTACTCTCATTTATTTAAAATATTGCTATTTTTTATATGAAAATATTTGAATGTTTTTTAGCATCATTTTCATTAAAATAATGAAAAGTAAAAAAAATTGTTTGAAAAAGTTCATAAAATAAACAAAAATAAAATATAGAAAAAATACAATTAATTGAAATATTTTTGGTGTTTTAAGGTGCAAAAACATATTTAGAAAGTTTCCTTGTGTTTGAATGAAATAATGTCATTTTAATAAATGAATAATATTTTTTGTTAAAAAAATTTATGTTCAAAAATTATTTTAAGTTATTTAAAAGGTGATCAAAGTAAATTTAAGCACATTTATGATTTTTTGTTTAATTAAAGAATGTTTTTGAGAATTTTTTTAGGTTTTTTCCAAATATAATTAATTTGGGAAATTTCCAACATATTCTCTTTTAGAGAACGAACATTTTTGAGAAATATGGCATCCATTTCGGCGGGCCGGACAGAAACAAGTCATGGGCCGTAGTGTGCCCACCCTTGACTTAGAGGAATCAAAACAGTCACCGAATTTCCAGGCCCCATGTTAAAATTCGTACACCCCACCTGTGGGGCATTTGCCCCATGTTGAGAACCACGGCTCTAGAATATGGGTGATTGTGGCTTTCTACAACTTCCTGTCCTTTGTATCTGTTAGCAGTGTTTGTTTTTGCTATCTTGCCTAATCCCTGTTCTGCCAACCATTTAAACAAGCCCGTTTTGCTTCTATGTGCCATGTCTTTTCAGTACATGGGTGATCATGACTCTCCACAATTTCCAGTTCTTTGTAGCTCTTATTTATGTCTTTTTGCTACTCATTTAAACACTGTTCTGCCAAGCTCATTAGGTAAGTTATTCTCTGCTTTCTTCTGTCCCTCTTGTCTTCAATATATCCTGTGAGTGATAAATTCTCCAAGCCATCTTTCCTCATTTTGTGCACTAGAAATTTCAATTGTCTCTTCCTGATGTTAGGTATGTTTCCTTTTAGCTTTTTTTTCTCTAAAACTTTGTCGTTGCTCGCATGTTCAGTTCATGGTATTCTCAGCATCCACCTGGAGAACCACATTTCTGTTGTTTCAAGTCTCTTCTTCATCTGTGAAGAAATTGTCCAGCATTCACTACCATATAGGAGGACCAATATTACATAACGGTCCAGTACTCTTTTCTTTGTTTTTAATGAAATTTTCCTGTTTAATACTTTGCTTAACTTTTTGAATGGATTTTCGCTATTCAGATTTTGGTGTTGCATATTCTGTCCTATGTTAAAACTTTTCCTAGATATTTAAATTGTTGTACTTATTTGATTTTGGTAGCTCCAATTTGTAGTTTGCATCTTGGGTGTTTCGTCTTGCTGACAACCAGACATTCTCATCTACAAGTTGATTTCCCAGTAGTTCAGTAATCTTGTATTTTTTAAACAATTTTCCACTGTTGACGAAATGTGGCTACACGACCATGAGTGTAAGCATGCATTGAACTTTCAGAGAAAGAGCAGATGCTACGTTGGGCTTTTGCTTAATTTTTAAAATATTTTTGGCACATTTTGACTTGTGGCAAAACAGTTGCATTTGTTTTTCATCCAAAACCATTAAAAAGGTTTCCCTCCAAATTCTGAGAAGTGTATTTGGGGCCTATTGTAGGTTATCTGAGGGGGCAGCTTGGATTTGGTTTTTGGTGTTGACAACCATCTGCTTCAGGAATCTAGGTCGCCCCAGTCCAGAAAGAAAACAATGCAGAAGAATTTTGACAACCACCAGATGAGAATTGAAAGGAACAACAAAGTCACTCCCATATCAAAGAAAAGTATTCAGCTTGATCTAGTCTACAGTTACCACAAACTTTGCTTCAAAAATTGTAACAAATTGTTCTTTGAAAACTATTCAGAGAAGTATTTTCTCTCTTTCTTCACTTTATATAGTTTTATCTTCTAAGGATCTTCTTATGCAGCATTATAATTTTAATTGTAAAAAGGCAGGCTTCATTTTCATTGATAATTTACATATATGCTATTGGCCATCATTTGGCACACAAAGCACTTAATTTGTGTGATTTATTTTTTGTGTGTTAAGAATAAAATTTTTGTCTGTTTTTAAACTCGGTTCGTGTCATCTGTCTTGTTGTGTGCCAATATAAATTAATGTTACCTTAAACATTTGTCTGAACTATTTTTTCATAGGGTTTTTTTTTACCAAAACCTATGCCAAACAACAAGGGCACTCTGGTCCTGCATAGCTGAAGAAATTTAAGACGTAAAAGTCAAAATGAAAGGTCACAGCCATGGTTTTTAGGGATTAGATATTCTAATGTTTGTCTTCAGAAGAAGTAAACAGTTAATGTAAAATAATTCTCTAACTTGATGTACTGATTAAAGAAAACATTGAAAGAAAAATGGCAGGAGAAGCTGCGGAAAAGTGTTCCCCTTTAACTTATCAAAGCATCTGCTCATAGCGCTAGCAAGAATATGGATATATGAAAGAATTTGTAGTCTGAATGAATAAACCAACCACTGAGCTCACAATATCTTGTTCCATGTATTTCCTGTTTCCACCAAAACTTAAATGATCTTCAAAAGGGAAGAGATTTTCAAATGACAGAGATTCAAGCAGCAGCAGAGTAGTCCAAGCAAGAGAATTTCTTTTTGAGAAACAATTTTTTTGAGCTTGCAGAATAATGCCGTGTTTTGATTTGTGGGATGAATATGTGGAACAGTTCATACTGTCAGGGTTCTAGGTCAGTCCCTTTTTGGTCAACCAAGAACTTTTCAGCATTCTGTTGTATTGTATGTACCTATCACTAAAGAAATGGATTGGTCATACTCAAGAACTTTTCAGCACCCCATCATGATGTGATTGAGTGTGTGCATTTTACATACATACTGAGTGTAATGGTAAAATTGTCCATCCCACAAAATGTTTAATATCTAAAAAACCACTAAGCTAATTGACTTTCTTCTTTCCAGGTTTTCAGATAAGATATTTAGCTATCTTGACACCATTTTTTGTAAGAATCAATGAGAACCCCTTTGAGTTATTCAGCTAAAAAGAGAGCAGGTTAAAATTGTTTTTGTGTCAGCCCCAACTGAACAATGGTGAGAGGAAAAAGATCATTCATGCCTTCAGTAATGGTACCAAAAGTCATACTCTGGTTTCCATCTTCAAAATCCATTAAAGAACCATCAAGAGAACAGTGAATAGGTTTAAAAAAGAGGGAACAGTATACAGGAAAACTGGATCAGGAGGTCACAACAGCAAGAGGGATCATCATTTCAACTTAAAGCTAAAGAGATCAATTAGATAAGATCCAACTTAATCCATAAAATGTTTGGCACTTGAGAGAGGAGATTCAGCTATGATAGTCCAAAGAGCAGTGAAAAAAAGACTTGAAAATGAAATTGTATGTGAAATGTGTGAGGCACCTTGTTACTCCAGGACAGAAAGTTAGGTTAAAGAGGGCGAAGTTGATCTTGAATAAGTTGGAAAATGATCCCATATATATATATATATATATATATGAACCTAATTTCAATCCTTCATGAGCTTCTGATTGATAGCTATGATTAATTAATGATGATGAACATGTCATTTTCATTTATGATCGATTTCATCACAATTATTCTGTTAAGCTTAGAGAGTAATTATACATTCTTATTGCTCAAAGTAGAGTCCAGTTGTGTTATAAAAACTCAGAGAATTCCAGTAAGATATCTTTAATCATTTCTAAGATACAATGGTTCAAAGCTTAATCTAACAGTTGGACTATTTTGCTGTTACACCTGGTATGTACCTATCACTAAAAAAATGTATTGTTTGTACTCAAATCATTCAGTCACATCATATTCAAACACCAATTATTATACAATCACCGAAGTTGAGCAACGACAAGCCTGGTCACTACCTAGATGGATGACTGCTTGGTAATATCAAGTTCTGTAAGTTTGGATGTGTGGGTGGTGTAATGAATAATGGCTCAGAATTGGAAATTAGAGAGCTGAATTCCAGTTGGGTTTGTTATATTTGCTTATGCCCAAATACCCTTGTAGCTGTGTCGGCATTCACCCAGTCGGTTGAGCCAACTCCGTCAAACAAACTTGCCGCATCTGAATCAAAGCTAACCAAGTGTAGTAGGGCTCGTATTCATCCAGACATACAAATCCACAGTAGGAGTTTTAGTAGGAATTTGGATTCACAAGCGGTCCCCAACCACATCTATACACAATTTTTTAGGATAGTGTGATCTGGTTTTAATTAAGAGTTGCCTTCTAGACTGGTTGCCACCCAAGGCTACAGGACCCAGTCTGTCCTGCTATTTTACCCATAGGTGGAGGGAGAAGAGACAGATTCATACCTTTACCAAGGGTATTAGCACATAAGTGAATGTAATAAACTCAACTGGAATTTGAACTTGACTCCCCGATTCCCCAATCTGAATGGCTAACCATTACCCCACTGTGTCTCTGCAAATACCTTTGAAGAAAGGTATGAAACCACTTCTTTTCTCCCTCTAATTACTAGAACTTGTATCAGCAAATCCTTATTATGTCCCCAAAAAGTTCTTACAACCTAAAAATATTTTCTAACTTTAAATAACCTCTCAAAGGAGTTCAAGTGTCCAAACAAAATTAAAATGTTAATGACGATTCTCAAAATTTATAGATAAAAAAGTATTATGGTTAAGAGTTTAATCTCTAAAGGGTCAAACTGAAGCCTGGCAATGAATATATGAAGATATTCAATAATATTCTGCTCTTTCACCCAGCCTAAGGATTCCCTTATAAAACAGGAATTTGGCTATAGACAGGTTTTAAAAGCTAGCAAATATAGTCAAATTTATTTTAATATAGACAAAAATTTCTGAGATGAAGTGTTATTATTTACAGTTGGACTAATGTCCTCATCTTTCTCATTATCATCACAACATTTTAGCCATTATGAACTTTTTCAGGTGTCTGTTTATTCAGGTAAACTTCAAACAAATTTCAAACTGAACATTTTATTCAGTCTACGGGGACACATTATTCTCATTATCATGCTGTCAATGTTTAGGGATATCTAGTCTTGGTTAATTGTTCAGTTATCGCTTGTCTAGTTTCCTTGAAGTCTGAATAGATCTGTTAAAAATAATTTTTAGACTCAATATAAAAACTGCAAGATGTTTTGAAAAGGGGTTTTTATAGTTGTAAATTTTAAGACATTTTTATGTTTATACATTCTTTTTATAGATACAAATATTTTAAGTAAATGCTCTGTTTATAATAAACAGTATTAAATAACATTGACCGGCCTGAATGTTATTTAATACTGTTTATTATAAACAGAGCATTTACTTAAAATATTTGTATCTATAAAAAGAATGTATAAACATAAAAATGTCTTAAAATAATTGTCGGACTTTGTCCATTTCATAATGTATATAGTTGTAAAAGTTTAAGTAAAATTTCCCCGGTGTGATAATTAGTATGATAAAACAAAAAAATAAAAAGAATAAAATGCTAAGTGGAAGCTCCAGTTGTATCTGCCTTAAATAAAAAAAAAATAATCTTTAGTTCTTTACCAAAGAATGTAGGAAAATATTTTAGAATAAACTTTAGCTTAAACAGGAAAAATGAATAGAAAGCTCAAAGGGTCTACATGTAAAACTTTCAAAAACTGAACAGTTTACTTTTAGTCCAACTAAGAGAAATATTACATAAAACAAAGACAGACCTTGTAGAAAAGACGATCTCCAAATCGAAGCATCTCAGCAAAGGCATTTAACCAAGAGTGAAGGATGGCAAAAAAACCTAGTGAAAACAAATTAAATAAATAAAATAAAATTTTTAAAGATTGGAAAAAAATAAACAAACAAATTAAAAAAAAATAAATAAAAATAAATAAATAAATCAAAAAATAAATAAAAATAAATTAAAAAAGAATAAAATTTTAATATATAAAATTAAATTAAAAAAAATATATAGCTGAATTTTTTGTGTTGTATGATTTTAATCAGTAAATAAAACATGGCATAGGAGTTGCAATTAGTTTTAATACTTTATTCAATAAATTATTTTTTAAAAATCCCAAGATATCCTGAATATTATTATTATTATTATCATCATCATCATCAACAAATATTAATTTTTGACTTCTTTTATTTTAATTTTAGCTATTTTTTTTATCATCTATTCAGACCATATTTATCATCAAGGGAGATAACTGCTATGTTACTTGAATTTCTTAGATGAAGCATTGACAACGACTATTTGTAGTAATTCTCTCATCTTATTTTACCTTTTTTTATGATTGTTTCATTTTACAACATGTCTACCAAAATTTATTTAAAGTTGAATGTTATTATTAAGTGCAGAATTATCAACTTATTAATTTTTTTTTTTTACTTTTGTTTTTATTTTAATTTTACTTGATTTTTATCAAAATTATTCAATCTGTGTTCAAAGGAGATGTATTATTTTTGTGGGGTATTTAAAGTAAAAAAAAATATTTTAAATTATAAAAATAATTTCTTTTTCTGTGAGTAAATAATGCATTAATAATTTTTTGAGAATAATGATTTTTTTTCATATACACGTCCTATTTAATCCATAATTGGGGAGAGAAGGCTAAGGGAGATAGCTGCCAGTAATGTTATTTTATGCTCTTTAAGCATTATTATTTAGTAGCATTTTATAAATGAGAATGAATAAAATAATTAGATAATTAAATTAATAAAATAAATTTCTTAAAGGAAGCATCTATATTAATATTTCTATTGTTTTAATTTCATGTGATTTTATCATAATCTTATTTAGTTGATTTTATGATGTATCAACTCTTGTTTGGCTATTTAAATGTTGAATTTTGCATGAGACACCCTGTGAGGAGCAAACTCACTAATCAGATCAACCATATGCTAGGTAATTTTTCTCACCAGAAACTATCTTACATATTTATAAGTCTACCATTCGTTTTTGTTTTGGATATTGCTGCCACATCTGGTCTGGTGCTCCTGCTATATTTTTTTAGAGATTCTTCATAAAATCGTAAGAATCTGCAATGTTACTGGTTCTGACCTGGCATCTCAGCTCTAATCTCTTTCCCAATGCCATAACATAGCTTCCCTGTGCTTTTTCTATAAGTACTTTTATGGTAATTGTTCTGATGAACTTTTCTCTATGCTACCTAGACTTTATGAATTTAAGTGCATTACTACATTGGTGGCAAGTTCTCATCATTTTACAGTTGAAATGGCGAGATGTAACTGTAAGTTCTATGCTAACAGTTTCTTCTATCACACTTCTTGCTTGTGGAACTATCTTCCAGCTTCTTGCTTCCCAGTCAACTTTGATTTCAAAAATTTAAATTCAATGTCAATCATTATCTGCTGTCTTCTTAATTCTTATTCTTTTAGTGTCCTCTCTCCTTAATAGTAGTTTTTCTCATATTCTCTAACCCCCCCAGTAATTTCTTGCATCCTAGTGGCTTTATTGCCTTGCTTGGGGTGAAATGATTAAAACAAAAAAAACAACAGATTAGCCTTGGTAACCATGACTCCACACCAAGGTGGGTTTTTTTTTCATTCTTTTTCCTAACTAAAGTCCATCAATTCTATAGTTGTAAGTAATAAGTGTACATTTGAAATAAAGAATAACCTTTTGTCCAGACTTGGAACTCATGTCCTTTTTTTTCTTGGGAAAACTGCCTTACCACTTAATCTACAAAAGCTAGCAGTTACAGAAGATCAAATTTAATGAGATAGCCTTATTCTTCGTGCATTACGTCCCAAAATGTTTATGAGGCTAAACCTCAATTAATTTTCATATCAGCCTCATCATAGATACACAAAATTAATTTATTCACATTTTTGCAACTGCTTTAATTCATCTAAGCTGGTGATTTGCACAAACTAAAACATTTAAAATAATTTCAGATAAGGTCCAAGGGACATAACTATTTTTACAGTTCAATTTATATGAACACAAGGACACACACTAGTATAAGGTACCCAATGAAGATTAAAATCCTAACAGTAGTAATAGTTTGCAATACAAGCATACTAACCATTACTCCATTTTAAATTCAGTTATATTTTAAGTTTAGTAAGGTACAAGGCCAGAAATGTGGAGCATCTAATGAGAATTTAACTTTTGAAAATATCAATGATCTACAAGACTATTTGTAACCATTTGGGTTATAGTCTGGTGCAAGGTAAAAAATGAAGTGCACCCAGTGGTGATTGAATTGATTAACAGGGTAATGATCTACCAAGGGTGGTGAGTGGAGGAATTTCTCTTATGAAGGGCAGGCTGCAAACATTTGCTCCATGGCAGGGTATCCTTTTCATTAAATCTAGTGCAACATAAAAAATGAGGAACATCCACTGGAGATTGAACTCACAACAGCAATAATTAGCTTGATAACTTTTGGTTCATTGCATAGTCTGGCACAAGATCATAAATGAAGAGCAACCATTGAGATTTAACTTACAATAGTGGTAATGATTCATAAGACTTGCTTATTAATTCCATACTTTTGCAGCATTAGAACAATTTCTTTTTCGTTAAAGAAACAACCCAAGAATAATCTGTAATTGTTAAAAAGGTGTAAAGTCAAGGCTTACCAATAAAGAGAACCAAAGTTCCAGGAAGCATGCAGCCAAAGACAGACAGTAGTAGGGCTTTGGGTGTGACGTGCTCACGATTAAAATTTCGGAACACTGGAACACAGAACCGTTCAAAGATGTAGTAGGTATAAAAAAGACAAGCCAGAACTTGGGCAAAGTTACTAACAACGTAGTTCCAATGGATCTTCTGAGTCCTGCAAGAAAAAAATAATATCATGATAGGGTGCTTTGAGTTCTTTGCTTAATTAACAAAATCTGAACAAACGTCATTTTTTTTAAGCCTGTCTTAGTCAAGCGAAGAACTTTTCAATATCCAATCTTTCTCTCACACAAAGATTTTAAAGACTAACTCAATTTATAGAAGTTGTACAAATATTTTTTTAAGCCTTTCTTAGTCAGGACAAATATTTTTCAATACCCAATCTCTCTCTGTCTTTGTCTCTTTCTCTCTCACATTCAGATTATAAAGGCCAACTCAATTTACAAAAACTAACAATTTTGAAAATCTGACCAATCATCAGTTTTTTAAAGCCCTTAGTCAAGCAAAGAACTTTTCAATACCAAATCTCTCTCTCTCTCTCACACACACACACAGATTTTAAAGTCTAATCTTTTAAGATTTTATACTTAAACAACTAGTTTTGTATCCATACAGCTTCTAAATCCAAATTATTTTCAAAGCTTTTTATTTCTATGACTTTGCTGAGATATAATTACTCAATCCTACCAAAGTCAGCTTGAGATTTGAATGCGTATATTTAATATTTAGTTTTAAATGCCATGTCTCTTCAGGACGTAGGCAAACATGGCACTCCAGAGATTTTTTTTTTCTTTATTATATGGGAATTGCCAATGTCTTCTCAGGAAAGATGGTGAAGTGGCTTCCTATCACATTGTCCATGGTTTTAACTTCAGAGTAGTACTTCTCCAAGACCAGCTACCATCCAAGGCTAGAGAGCCCAGTCTACCTTGCTATTTAACCAATAGCTGGTGAGAGAAGAAATGCTTTTCCTAAGAGCATTAGTGAGAAAGTGAATGCAACAAACTAGTCCAGAACTTGAACTTGGCTTGCCAACTCCACTTTCCACAATGCAAATATTAACAAAGTGGTCTATAAAGTAAACGTATTATTAATTATAGGATATTAGAAACGTGATGAAAAATCAAGTAAAAAGCGATTGTCAATGCTCAGGAATTAATAACCAGTCATTATTGGGTATAAGAATGATTAAATTCAATAAAATTGTGATATTCCGTTAAACTTATTTTGTCCATGGACAAATGAGAGAAATCAAAATTGAATGCCATTCGAAAATAGACTTGAAGATCACCCACAAAGACAAATATTTGCATGCAACCAAGACACATGGAGGGAGCTGGTCATGGGACTGATATTGATTACTTGGAAAAAAAAAATTTATCAACAGATAGTTTTGTATTGGTGACTCAGAGCAATCAGGAGGGGGAAGAGTCTTACCGAGGGTAGTGATCTCGATAAATTAAAGTCGGAGAAAACAAGAAGTAGAGGTATTTCGAGAAATCTGGACAGTTTCCGTCTTCAGTACCTGGAAAAAAAATAAAATAAAATAAGATAAATTATTTATCATGAAAACAAGTTTGATGAGCGCCATCAATTGTAATTAACTAAATTTGACACCACACCAATGAATACATTTTTGGTACATCATCCTCATCATCAATTAAACAATTTCTTTCTTCTTAGAATGCAAAAAAAAGATTTGCTTCATCTTTATACATTTGTGATCACTTTTTTGTTTTCATTGTAGCAATGTATGACGTCCACCCTGTTGGTCTGTTCGATGTTCGTTCCCTGTGGCTGGCTGTTGAATGGATCACTTTGACCCAAGCCTCGCCTTGCCCCACATTGTGTTCGATTTAGATCACAAGGCTGTCAAGGATCAAATTGTTGACAGAAATCGTTGAATTTTTTGGTTCAGACAGAGTGAAGTCACAAGTAAAAAAAATAAATAGTATAAAAGAAAATATTTTATATAACGTTTCTTGTACAGAGCTGGTAGTACAATTATCAGTTCTTCAGGCAGGAATATATATTCTTCATGTGGAAATATATTTATCATGCAGCTATTGACACTACTCTCTTTGAATATTTAATGACACTTTGTTCGTTCTGACTAAGTCTAGACAAGGCTTTTGGAACACAGCTCAAAGTTGAAGGTTTTCTTCAGGCAGGAAGTCACGAGACCGAGTGAAGTAGTCGTCTCTCGCCTGGCGTCTCGGACAACTGTCAATGGTCGCTTCCACTTTCTGTTTATGGGGACCTGGGGCTTTGGTAAATCATGTAACCCCTACAAAGAGTTCTTTATTGTCTGACTCTGGAAAATTAATTCCATGTTCAATTTTGGGGAGACCCCTCCTCCTAAGAATAGCGGTAGCAGAATATTGATCCATCTTAACTCCTTCCTTCTTATACTGGTACCTCATACCAATACTAACAAAGGGCCGTAGGAAATTCCTCCATCTACTTGATATTTCACCCGAGCCCTTCACTTCGATTGTCCTTTTGCCAAACTCGATTTTTAGACTGCGTAGGTGTTCTTCTTTAGTCAAATTGGCTGACAAGATAATTGGTAAGAAATGTGTGAAAACTGAGATTTGAATTTCTGCAAATGTTAATGCCAAACTGTCTGGTTCTGCCCACACTGACTGACTGCTGCGAATGTACCCCATAAGGTTAAGCTACAATTCTGGGTGTTGAAAAGTTTTCCGTCTGACCTACTTCCCAAAATCTAATGAAATATTTTTTTAAAACTCTGTTTGGTTGGATCAAGAAATTTTCAGCACCCTCTGAAATTTCTGCAGTAAGATATAACCAATTTAGCAAAATACTAATTTCAAGCAAAGCTATCATCACCCTGGTGAATGACACAGACCGGAAATAAAAAAGGTGAATTGGTAGAAGGTTGAAGTGTTAAGAATCTTTCAGTTTGTACTTTCGATACTACAATGGGCAGAAAACACTACAACTAAGGTGAAATGGAAAGAAAAACTACAGGAATTTACAAAAAGGTTTGCAGATGAAATCAATGTGAAATGTAAGTTTGTCTAAGATGAATAAAAAAATGGATTTTATATTAGGCAAAAAAAGTGATCATTGTAAAAAAAGGAGTTAGTGTGGAGGAAAAGAAAAAAGGCAATCATTGTGGAGGAAAAGAAAAAAGGTGATCATTGTGGAGGAAAAGAAAAAAGGTGATCATTGTGGAGGAAAAAAAGGGGATCATTGTGGAGGAAAAGAAAAAAGGTGATCATTTTGGAGGAAAAGAAAAAAAGCAATCATTGTGGAAGAAAAGAAAAAAGGTGATCATTGTGGAAGAAAAGAAAAAAGGTGATCATTGTAGAGGAAAAAAAGGCGATCATTGTGGAGGAAAAGAAAAAAGGTGATCATTTTGGAGGAAAAGAAAAAAAGGCGATCATTGTGGAAGAAAAGAAAAAAGGTGATCATTGTGGAAGAAAAGAAAAAAGGTGATCATTGTAGAGGAACAGAGAAAAGGCGATCGTTGCGGAGGAAAAGAAAAAAGGTGATTGTTGTGGAGGAAAAGAAAAAAATGCAATCGCTGTAAGGGGAAATGATTGGTGTAAAGAAGGAAAAGACAAGGAAAAGTTACCATCTGTCTTCTTATGCTTTATAACCCGGAACGCACTTTCCCGAACAAAGGAATGAACCTTCATCATTAATCGTAACTAAGAATAGAAAGAAAAAGGTGGAAAATATAAGCATTTAGAAGGAGTCAAAGAAACTTACTTAAATATATACATTTTGAAAAAATATCGCTGAGAGAAGTGAATGAATTCCTCCATAACTATCTCAGTGTTTTTAACAGACATCAGTCATATATATATATATATATATATATATATATATATATATATATATATATATATATATATATATATATATATATAGTAGGGAAACATTTTCAATCTGAATCACTTCTCAAAAAGGTCTTACTTCTATTGTCAACTGTAATGGGTATCAACCATATACATGTATTTATCAGGGCTATATAGTGTTTCACTCATGAACCCAGGTTCAAATCTCACCAGGGTCTATTTGTCAGAGAGGTCTGATAAAATGATCCCAGTGTACAGAACAATCTGAAAGGGCTAGAAAACCACTCCATATTATTCTTCCAGAAATTAAAACCAAAGTCTACTCAGCATAGTTGCAGTATAAACCACAAGTTTACTTGGTAGGTGTTGAGCAGGCCTCTGCAAAAGGGATCTGCTAGGTGGGTGTGCTCAGAAACAAATAGCCCTTACATGCACGCACCAGCATGAATCCACTTCTCCCTGTACTCATGGTAAAGAGAAACAGTTTCAATTATACCTGAGGCAGTTTATGTTCACTTATCATTAATGCTTTGGAAAAGGAATGAATCCACTTCTCCCTGCACACATGATAAACAGAAACAATTTCAATTGTACTTGAGGTTCATTTATCACTAATGCTTTGGGAAAAGTATGAATCTACTTCTCCTTATGTCAAAAACATATTTTGTATGCCACATGTTTAACAGAGAGGGAATGCTTGGGCAAACCATTCTCTCAAAACTATCTTGCTACTTAACCCTAATCAATACTAAGGGCTGAGGAAAAGGCAGTTTCCTTTGTATCTGCATTGTAGTTAAATATGAAATAATGGTTAAGAAATAAATATGTTTATCTTCACAATTGAAAGCTGCTTTGATAGTGGAAACTGCACACATTTTGCAGTCAATAAAGTAAATTATAGATAAAACTTAATAAGATTACAAGATGTTTTTTATTAAAAAATTAACTTGACATAGTTTTCCAATGATCTGGCATAATCAAAAAAAGAATTAAAAGTGAATATAATTTACTTAAATAAGGATTAAAAATGTCAAGATCTGAGTCACGATTAATATGTGATGATCAGGCTATTTCAATATCTCCTCCTTTCTTACTAAATTAGTACAAAAACAATGTGGGATATTTAATCCACCCCCAAATTAAAATTATTTAAAATCTAATTTCTATAACACTACAGTTAATGTAAAACCAAGAATCATGCTTGGTCTCTGTAAATTTAACATTCTTACATAATAAAATTCTTTTGAGTATGTCAGACCACCACAAATTCCAAAATGTAGAAACTTTACCTTGACAAAATGATGAACAAAGTAATCATCACAGATTTATATTGTCATAAACGTTAAGTCTATCTACTTACCTGTTCAGTGACAATAATGACTGAAGACGCGGGTGGTAAATTGTGTTCAGACAGGTAAGTGACAGGAAGTACTAAAAATGCTATTTGATAACTTATGAAAATTCCAAGCCACACAAAATCCATTAAACCTGAAGAAAAAAAAAAAAATAGAAAAATCAGTTACTTTTAAAATAAGTACTTGTTGGAAATGCTTCTTGAATAAATAGCTGATTATCTTTCATGAAAGTATATTCAGGCAAAAGACAAGAGATAATAATGTAGACAGTGAAGTTAAGTTGGTTAATTTCATGGGACAAAAATCCCAATGAAAGATCAGTAGACAGCTGCTGGTTTACACTAAAGGCAAAATAAAGTTTGACACAGGCCTGATTTATAACAAGGACAAAAAAAAATGTTAGACTCAGGCCCAGTTAATACCAATGACAGAATAATGGTAGACATGGCTCAGTTTACATCTGAGGCAAAATAACACCAGAGACAGGCCTGGTTTACACTAGAGGCAAAATAATGCTAGACACAGGCATGATTTACACCAGAGACCACCCCCAATAAATGTCATTAGACATAGGCCCAGTTAACACCAGAGCAAAAAAAATGGTAGACAGATGCCTGGTTTATACTAGTCTGCAAGGTGGCCTTTTTATGTGATTTTACCATTCCGCAGAAGATGCAGTCAGCATATTTCAAGCACTGCTAGCAGAACAAAGAGAATGTAAAATACTGAGTACTATGAGAATGTGCCTGTAAAACAGTTATCAGCCTCCAGGCCTTACAAGTCATTAATAAGGAGACAACTTTTCTCTGGGAACTCTCCATATAATGAAGTTCTTATAATCATGTCCAAGTCTGTCAAAGAAGGTTCAAGAGTCATGCCATAATGCCATTTTATTTTATTGTACCAACACCAGATTTCTAGCACACTAATTCTCAAGAGTGTACAAGACTTGCATACTTGCTAACATATTTAAGGATGTAAGCAATCATAGATATCTGTAATTTCCAATCTTCTGTTGCTCAAAGTAATTCTTGCTCCTTCATAACCCCATTTTTATCTTTGCAGTACTTGTTCTGGTATTTATTCATTCAAACTTGTCAAATAAGTTACTTGATGTCTCCCCAACATTTGTCTCGCATTCAATATACCCTGTGGGTTCTAAGTTCTCTAATTATATATATAACATTATAAGTTCCAAAAATTTCTGATTGTGAGCCAAACATGGTGATCTTTATTTAAGGCCATGTCATAGTGCATCTCTTGTCCAGAAGTGGAGGCTGAGCTCAAATCTCATCATTCCACTGAGAGTTTTAAGTTTTTTAAGTTTCAGTTTGGGTTTGCAGTAGTTTGGTTCTGCAGTTGATTTAAGAAACCTTTGCTTTTTACATTGGGAATAGGCCTTCAGTTCTGAACAAGAGATTCCCTATAGCATAAACTTAAATAAAGATCATCATGTAGACGCATTTCTTTGTAACTTTAAAAACTTCCTTTCTTACATAAGGGTTTACAGTCACATGTATGATCACCGAAGTTCCTGTATGATCACCGAAGTTAAGCAACGTCAAGACTGGTCAATGCCTAAATGGGTGACTGCTTGGGAATAACAGGTGGTGAAATTGATAATGGCTCAGTATTGTTAATTGGAGAACCGAGTTCCAATCCCGGTTTCATTCGTTATATTCATTTACATGCAAATACCCTTGGGAAAGGTATGAATCCACCTATTCTCCTACCAGCAATGGGTTAATTAGTAAGACTTATCACTAAATCATTATTATCTCAAAAAAAATTCTTATAGTCTAAAAATATTTTCTAGCTTTAAATAACCTGCAAAGGGTTGACAAGCTGTAGAAAACAAATCAATCAATCAATAACTGATTAGCTATACAGGCATGGCTTTTAGATTTATTTACATTATCTGGAATATAAATGTATAGAAATTACAGTGGCCACAAATTGCGAGAACAGTTTATATATTGATTATATTATAGAAGTTTATATCCACAAGTTTATATCCACAATTTCTTCTTTATCAAATTCTGATTAAGTATGACTCCATCTCTTCTTCCCCCAACTATGGATTAATTAATAAAACTTGTATCACTAAACCTTTATCATCTCAAGAAAAAAAAAATCTTACAATCTAAAAATATTTTCTGGTTGTAAATCACCTGCAAAGGTTGATAAGCCATAAAAATACAAATCAAGCCATCTTTCTTGCATACTCTCTCCATGGCATTTTAAACATTCTGCAGCAAAACTACATCCGATACTTCAAGTCTTCTCCTCACCTGTGAGGAAATTGTTCTGAATTCACTACCATATGAGATTAGAATTTATAGCAACCTTTTGTTTAAAAAAGCATATTTTCCTATCTCTTAATACTTGGCTTGGTTTCATCTTTTGCTATTCCCCTGCACCTTCAGTTTCTGTTATGATACAAACCAGATAATTAAATTTCCATACCAGCTTCATTTTTACGTTCCCATTTTTATGATCACACCTTGGGCTGCCTCTTTTGCTGACAACCATGCATTCTACCTTCACACACTTAATGGTTAATGCTTTTTCCAACTTGAAAAAACAATAGTAAATACGTTTTTTATAAAAAATATTTACTCTTAACTCATGGGAAGGAAGAAGACAGACAGGGAGGCAGAAAGAGTCAAAACAGTTACATTAATCCTCATATTTAACTGGTTTTCAAAAAAGGTTAAGATTAAATCAATTGCTTTGGCTTAGTCTAGCATAAAGCCACAAGAACTGAACACTAAGTAAAAAGCAAATTTACTATACAGTAGTAATAGTCTGCTTGACTAATTCTATAATTATTACCTGACATTGAGGTACCCATCTGTGTCAAATTCTTAGTTTTTACTAGCAGCATGGCCCAGCGTTGCCCGTGCTTGATTAAAAAATCATATGACTCGTACAGCAATCGCTATCACTTGACTTAAAATATTTTTGCCCTTCCTTGCCTTTAAAGGAGTGCCTTTTGCCATGCTGATGTTGCTACATGCCTTACTTCTTGCCTATCTCACACTGCAAATTTTTTCTAAGCTCTATACTAAACATTAAATCTGTTAGGAAAAATGAACTAAACAAAATGAACACAAAACGATCAGCTTTAAAAAAGGACTCGTAACTGGAAAAACCGAATGAAAAAATGTTAAATACTTTTTCACACCCAACTCAGTTCTGCAGAATCAGAATCAACGTTGAGTTTAAGCAAGTGAATGAGCCAATTGGAGTAAAGTGCCATGCAGATTTAAATTTTTCCCACTTGTGACGAATGCAGCTATCGATTTTTTTTGCATTCTAGCATGCTAGTTAACATTCGTGTCTGTCAGCTGTTGGCTCTCACACTGGCCAATAGAATCTTCCTGCCTATTTGTGGCAGCCAGCTATAGGTTCTCACTCTGGCCAGTAGAAAATGGCCGCAACTACATGAAAACTACTGTAGAAGCATGAAAAAATCGATTATTTCCACTATTGATGGGAGTTGGGAAATGCAAAGTCGGTCTTGGCCTTTCCACTAACTTGGAGCATGTGCGTGTAAATTTTGGTACAAATCTGTCAAAAATTGCGGCCGTGCATTCGTTACACACACACACACACACACACACACACATCCTGCCTTTTATAGATAGAGATTGCTAGTTTAATCTCTTTTATTAGAAAATAAAAGTGATTTTGTGCCATTCACTTTATACAACAATCTTGTTTATTTACGACATTAATTTTAGCAAACTTTGATCTCCAAAAATTTAAATGTGATGTCAATCATTATCTACTGTCCTCTTGATTACTCTTCTTTTATTGTTTTCGCTCCTTAATAATATTTCTCTTTTTTTTTCTTATTCTTTCACACTCAGTAACCCCCTTTTGCCTTAGAGGCTTTTCTGGCTTACTTGGGGTGATATAACCATAAAAAAAAAAAAAAAGAGACAACAGTTAGATCTGGAGATATCAGGACAATTCTTAAACCAATATTTTCTTGTGATCAAAGTTGAATTGCCAATAAATCTGTTCATAAGCTATTAGTTTAATTAATGGCAATAAAACTACTTAAAATCTATTAGGATTTTATTTGTTAATCACTATATATTTAATGACTGAGTCCTTTGTTATCTGATAATCCCTGATTGGCCCTCAATCAGTTGAACAAATTTAATCAAAAGTGATATTTGGCGTCATTTTGAAATTAATCCAAAATAACAAAGAATATCATTCAAATGTTTCTTAAGATATAAGACCTGTACCAAATAACAGAAACGTCATCACTTTATAGACTTTTAACAATAGCTAAAATGGATAACATATGTAATTGAAGAGAAAATAATAACATATTCAAGATGTTGACATGCCCCACTACTTCTACATGTTGTGTCCCTTCTGGATATTGGCAATCATGGATATCCACAATTTCCTGTTCTTTATAGCTCTTAATAAATTTTGCCTTTTTGTTATCTCTCCTAAAACTAGCTCCACCATCCGTTTACTCAACCTCGCTAGGTAGTTTATGTGTTGTTTCATCTCTTTTGCCTTCAATCTTTCCTGCAAGTATCAAATTTTCCAAGCCCTCTTTCCTCATCACATGCCCTAAAAATTTCAACTGTCTCTTCCTGATGTTAAATATGTGTCCTTTTTGTTTACCTTTTCTCTCTAAAACATCATTGCTCACATTTCCGGTCCATGGTATTCTCAGAATCCTTCTGTAGAACCACATTTCTGTTGTTTCAAGTCTCTTCATCATCTGTGAGGATTTACTTGATTGTTTATGGTTAGCGTTATATCAACCCACTTGACCAAAGGGATATTAAAAAAATAAAATTAAAAAAATTTGGGGGTGAAGTAACAACAAAGTTGGACACTGATGATTTCCGGTTGCTGGTCTATGTTTCAAGTCACAGTTGAGATGGAGGAAGTTCTAGTCCGCCCTTGGCCAGAGACAGACTGCAGCTCAAGAGTTCTGATGCCACCCAATTGTTGGTTGTTGCTCTATGGGTTATTTAATGCCAAAATCTAAATATTTTGCACATAATTTTATACTTTCAGGGTAAAAAAGTTTTTTAGCTATATAGTTTGTAGATGATAAAATGAATTGTTGGTGATTTTTATAAAAATGTATTGCTGGTAATTTTGCTAAAAAAATGTATTTTTGGTTATTTTACTATAAAAATGTACTGTTGGTAATTTTACTATAAAAATGTACTGTTGATAATTTTATTATAAAAACGTACTGTTGATAATTATTATTAAAAAAAACGTAGTTGATTTTTGTTTGGGGAGTTCACTATTTTCCCATAGCTGGGACCCTAACAGGTGCTCCCACCCCAGATCAGGGTGGACCTGGAAACAACAGCAGTTAAGAGGTAGTTCAACGCTTCTCAAAAAGCTCCTATTTCCTCGATCAGAGGCCTTGCTGATGGATGTGGTTTATGTTCATACCCAGGTCGAACCACCCATTCATATTGCCAACCACATGTTGTGATGGTGTAGTGATCAGATTGTTGGTAGGAAGGAAGAGCTATTCTTTTAGCCTGACATAGCTTAAGCTGTCCCAAGTGTTACCTACCTAATCCAACTAGACAGGGCAAGCCAAGCCTTGAATAAAACACCTATTTTATATGACTGGAAATAGGATTGGAGTCCTCATTTCTCACTGTGGAATTTGTTTTCATCTTTCATTTCCTTGTGAACGTGCAGTGAGTTTTTCCCAGTTTTTGGTGCATGTGGAAATGAACCAGAATACAGATACAATGTGAGACAGACATTGATTAGTCAATGAAAAAACTGGGTGAGAATCCTGTTGTAGGTTTACATTCATTCTTTTTGCTGCTTTTATTGCTACCAAAATGTTTCAACCAACCCATTCTACAGCCTTTTGATTCTTAGGTTTGGTCTGTTTTACGGTTATTTAATGCTGACAAGATTTTTATTGCTGGTAATATTTTCTTTTTCAAAAATGTATTGCTGCTAATATTTTTTTTCCAAAAATGTATTGTTAGTAATTTTTTTCTTCGAAGATTCTATTTTTACACTTTCATAGTTTTGATTCCAGTTTGGGGGTCAACTATTTGCCCATAGCTAGGACCCTAACAGGTGCTGCCACCCAGGGTCAGAGTGGACCTGGGAACACTAGCAATTAAGAGGTGGTTCCACACACCTCAAAATCTGATCAGAGGCCTTGCTGTTGGATGTAGTTTATCATCTTACCCAGGACACTTGATTGTTTTCATGTTTGCTACCATTTCATTTCTGTCTCTTCCCTTCTATCTGAAGAGTCGGTGAAGCAACAACAAAAGTCATATACAATTAGCTCAATAATCCAAACAAAGTTAGTTAAAAAAAGAAAAAAAAGATTAAAATAGAAGCTGGACAAAATTAGTTGTCCAAATATTTTAAATTCAAAGGAATTAAAAAGCAGTAAAATGAAGCCATTAACTTACGTGAATTGGTGTAGCGCCGAGATGTTGACCAATGATAAAAGCCCGGATAAACTATAAGTAACGTACTCAATTGCATACAGACCCACAGGGCCATAACCTTGGGAAATTTGCCAAATGCCCATTGTATTAAGTCAAAATCAAGGACTAACCTGAAAGAAGAAGAAATGTAATTTTACAACTGTGTATCTGCTTGTATGCAAGCTATTATGAAATTAAGGGCCTCTATTCAAACATGGGTATACACTAAAAATAATGTGTGTGTGTGTGTGTGTATATATATATATATATATATATATATATATATATATATATATGTTCTCTCTGTCATGCGCCAACAGCTTAGGGGTAGGAACTCTGACTGATGCCAAATCAGTTGAGTTTCGATTCCAACATGAAGAAATCAGATGTCTAGCAACAATGAAGAGCTGTGATACAGTGAAATAGTCTCTCTGTGGATAGCTATATATATTCTCTCAGTGACCTGATAGAGCTCTCTGGAGAAAAGGGTAATTTTAAAAACAGTGGCTGCTGCTGCTGCTATTAATTCATTGCTCTTCAAGTACGAATTGAGCTCTTCTGACTACTGTCGTATTTTGTATAGAAAACGTTAAATTTCCCTTTCTATTTGCCATGCGCCGACAGCTTAGGGTAGGATCTTTGACTGATGCCAAATTGATGAAGTTTCAAATAACCAGACAAAAAAATTAAATGCAAATCAAAATATGTTTTTTTTCAAATGTGTTATTGTTAATGGATACAAACTTTTGGGGAGAGTAATTTTATATCCATTAACTTTAATAATCTCCTTTTCATATGAATAATTCATTGTAATATAAACTGAACTGAACCACATAATTATATATATATATATATATATATACATATACACACACACACATATATATATATATACATACATACACACAGGGTTATTGAAAAGTAACTTCCTATTTTATGTATGATGGACTCTCCCATCTAACTATAACCTTTTACATGACAGGAGAGATCTTCATACATAAGTTACTTTTCAATCACCCTGTATATGAGAGAAAATCATATATGAATTTTTATATACATAAAAATATATATTATTATATATATTAATGTTTATTTGGGCAGCAACCTTTCTTTTAAACATCTTTCATTAAATATGGCAGACAGGGAAGATTTGATACATTTTTTTTTTTTTTTAGTTTTTCCAGCATCCTTATGTTTTTCCATTTTGTAAGACTAAGGAAGTACAGAAATTTTCCATAATTTTCATTGTCTCAAGTCCTTTCAGAAACTTCTTTAGCCATTTTTAAGGGGGTTTTGCTTTTGATATTTTGTTAGTTTTTTCCTCATCTTTTGACTGTTGGATTTTATTTTTGTGTTGTTTTTAATAAGAGCATTTATTCCGAGCCTTTGCATGTTGAGTGTGACAGGAATTCACATGAGCATCATTAAATTTTTTAAAAACTTTTAACACACCATTTCCATTGTTAAATAAGGTAAGGTTGATAGTATAAGAGAAATATTTATTTTACAGGGCCTCTCTAATAGTGAGATGTTTCCAGTAATATGATTTATATAGAATTTTAGTGTTTTCAACCAGAATTTTTCTTAAGAGTTCTTGTAAATTGTGGGGTAATAGAGGTTTTCTTATAACATTTTGATCTGAGTAAGTTTACTATGTAGATATCATTCAAATTAAAATTTGTATGGTGTAGACATTTTAGTCAATCAACATGCTGTTTATTGTTAGAATGTAAATAAAAGAAAATTTTTTAAACCAAAGTATTTCTTACTTGTAGATAAACAAACCAAAGTAGAACCAAGTATCTTTTCTTTATTTCTATTTCAAACATGGCATTTTTTAAAGTTTCTATTTTAATTTTAATTAAAAAAATAAAGTATCAATTCATTTTTAATTTTAATGTAAATCTGATGAAAACTTATTTTTCTAATTTAAAAATTGATCATCATCTTTCTTCATGTAAACCTCATCCTCTCAGAAACAAAAACCTCTGTATAACCATATCAGGTATCGACTGATTGAAACAAATACAAGAGAGCAGTTGGGGAGATGGATTATATATAATCCACTTGGGATTATCCAAAATAAAGAAATCTGTTTGATTTGAATAGATTAAGTCCACCAAACTCTAAGAGTAAAAAAGTAAAACATACAAGATTTTTTTTTCTCTCTCTCTCTCTCTCAATGCATCTCCGAGGTTTACTTACCTGCCTTTATCAATAATATCATAAACAATTGTGTTTAGACTGAATACCAGTAGAATAGCTACAAATATATGATAAATTGTTCGGATGTGGGAAATCTCTAACAGTTCCCTGAAATGAAAAGAAAAAGAAATAAATGGAAAAATAATTGAACAAAATAAAATGGTATTAAAACATTAAACCAATTTTATATATTCTTAGTTTATTTAGACTAACATTTTCATCTATTTTTTGTTCTTTAAATTACAAATATCTTTAAACCTTTTGCTTTCTACTTTATTAATGGTGTCAAAGAAAAAAAAACAATGAAAATATTTTGATAATTTTGCAACTTGACTTAAAAAAAGAAAAAGAAAAGAAATATGAAAAACTTTATGTTGTCTGCATTTTCTTGTCTATGTTGTTCTTTTTATGTCAGCTTATGGCAACATCACATTAAAATGCTGGTTCCTTTACAATCTCCAGAGTTAAGCAACCTTGAAACTGGTAAGTAACTAGAAGGGTGACCACTTGGGAACACTAGGTGCTGCAAACTTGGAAGTGCAGGTAGTATAGCTTATGGCCATATCACATTGAAACAACAGTTCCTGTACAGTCACAAAGTTAAGCAACATTGAGGCTGGTCAATACCTAGATGGGTGACTACTTGTGAATACCAGGTGCTGTAAGCTTGGATGTGAAGGTAGAAATGGCTTACAGCCACATCATGTTGTAAGCTGGTTCCTGTATGATCATTGAAGTTAAGCAATGTCAAGGCTGGTCAGTACTAGATGGGTGACCAGTTAGGAATACCAGGTGCTGTAAGATTAGATGTGCAGGAGGTATGGCTTACAGCCATATCATATTTAAACAATGGTTTCTGTATGATCACCAAAGTTAAGCAAAGCTGAGGCTGGTCAGTAGCTTGATGGGTGACTGCTTGAGAACACTAGGTGATGTAAACTTAGATGTGTGGGTATTATAACTTATAGCCATATCTCATTGAAATGACGGTTCCTGTACAGTCACCGAAGTTAAGCAACATCAAGGCTGGTCAGTACGTAGATAGTTGACCACTTGGAAATACAAAAATATTGCATGAAAACATATTGTTGATTCAGTTGAATTTTTAAAAAATTGTGTTTTTATTCTATTTTGATGGACACTTCTCAAATTGAAAGTTAAATGCCATCGCCCACCATCCTGTGGAGTTGGTACTGTGTCTATCACCATTATTTTATCACTAATAAGTCATTTCTACATTTTTTATTTGAGTGGTAAGCAGATTATAGACCGTGTTGCTACTTACTAATTTTGTTCAAACACAAGAAACAATACATGCTTTCTGATACTTACGTTAAGACAGATCGCCGATTAACAAATACTTTATCTGGCAATTCTCCATCTTTCCTCTTGGCTCTGTAAAAATAAAAATAGAAAATATAGTATAATTTCAATAAATGTCATGTATTGATGACAAAATATATTTGTGGAGAAAAACTCAATAAAAAAACTACGGTTCCAGAATAAATCTTCAATAATCATTAAATTACATGTATCATTAGAAATAAAAGTATGATATTTGAATTTAATTCTTATGTCTTTTCTACATCAACTCCAGTGGATCTCAGAGCTCCAAGTCATATTCCTCCCCATGTGATTCCAGGTTTCCTCAATTCCTCCCCCATTTTGAATTGTCATCTAGTAATTTTTTTTTCACTTATGACTTGTGCATATAATTGAAATTCCTTCTCAATCCTTCCTTAGCTAAAATTTCTCTCCTTGTGATTCCAAGTTTCCTCAATTCCTCCCCCATTTCGAATTGTCATCTCATGTTTTCACTATTTTGCTTATGAATTAAATATTTGACAATAACATCACCTGGCTAAAATTCTTACAAATAACTAATCCAACAAAAATTCTTCCCATCGCTATTCCAGGTTACCTCAATTCCTTCCTCCTTTTCAGAATTTGATCTGAAATTTTCACTGTATAATGTTAATACTATGTGATTAATGGAGGTGCATTAACAAGAGAGGATATCATGTTGAAAAATAGTGGAAATGCTTTCTTTTTTTTTTTTCATTACTAAACTCGTTCAGAAACATCTAAACTGTCAGCTGTATACAACAACTTTTCCAGATCAATGATTAAAAATGGCTTTGAGTGAGTGAAGCATGTAGGTCTTGGCGAAGACCATTTTTCTTCAAACCTTGTGAACTGTTGCTACGGAATCACAAAGAACTGTACCAAATAACAGAAACCACATCACTTGAGGACTTTCAACATCAGCAACAACTAAAATGAATAGCACATGTAACTCACAGAGAAAATAAAGTCATAATGAAGATGTTAACATTCCACACTACTTTAAACAAAAAGTTAGGAAGGAAGCCCCCCCCCCCCATTAATATTGGGAAAAATGACTACAGCTAGTGGACTGTATTCGTGAAAAATTGTATTAACAGAAGAATTTTATAAATTTCAACCAATGGTAACAATAAATACGAATGCTTCCTTATAAGGAAACAGCTAATATTTCGATTAGGCTATAGACTTATTGATATATCAACAAGTAAAAAGCCTAATAGAATCTGCATAAACGCTACCTCTTACTCTGTAATGATCTACCTTGAGTGGCTCTTAGGCCTTGTACAGGACGAACATCATTGTAAAAAAAAAAAAATTGTGGATTTAAACTTGACACTGGATAAAGTGATGCAATAAAGTTCTCAGCCCAAACCACTTCTTCAGATCTGACCAAAGAACTAAACATTAGAATTTGTTTTACAATCCTTTCTTGGCTAAATCAAGAAATTCTCAGCACCTCCTTGTAAACTAATTCCAGAAAGGATTAATTTCAAATTATAGTTTTTTTCTTTTTTTTTTTTTTTTGAGACTTTTTTTAAGTTTTACTTTTCCTATATGAACTACATTATGGGATATAACAGATAGGTTAGTTTTCTTTATTTTTATTTTTGCCTTCTTCAGACAATTTTCACTTGAAGATATGTGGTGGTGGTTTTCTAAGAGTAGCTTAGGTGTGGCATGAGGCTAGAAGTACGGGGCACCCATTGAGAAATGAACAAACTATTCAGTCGTAATTGATCTAGCTTGCTAACCATTACACAACATAAAAGTGCCCCACCCCACACCTTGATGACAATATATGCATGTACTTTTAATTACTTATCAAAAAATCCCATTAGCATTGTGGAAATTATTATCATCTAAGGGTAAGTAAAAAAAATAAAAATAACTAGCCTACAAAAGCGGCAAAGCTTTCCCTATTCCAGATTAGAACATCCCAGCAAATTTAGTATCTTTTTGAGTAAAATATATCCTCCAATGATTTTAAGTCTTGTTAAAAGATTGTTCTTTATTTCCCCTTTTGAAATGTAGAAATACAGTCTGAGTCGTCATAAAGAGCAACTGGAGTTAAGACAGGAAATATTAGTCACAAATTTAAAATTGTTAAGCAAAATTTATATATATATATTACATATTCATGTGAAATTTAGTGTCCTTGTGCCAGACGTAAGTAAATATCTATATTTCAAATTAAACTCAATGTAAAATATTCTATATTACAAATATATTCTGTTTTATATTATTTCAAACTTTGATGTTTGCTATCTTTTATAAAGACGATGTGCAATTTGCACTGAGAATGCTAGAAAAGTTTTGAGCTGAATCATTTAAATAAGATTCTCTCAATAAAGTGAAAAAGTTAAAAAAAGAAAAACAAAAAAAGGTAGTGTGAGAAATGCGAAAAAAATCTATAACACGTGCAGTACACTTTTTACCTGGAGAGATGAAAAAAATTCAAATAATCATTTGGTAAAGTAATTAGGTAAAGATAATTAATTGTAGGTCAGCTTCAAACAATGCCAACATATTTCACACAAATATTCAATAAAAATTAAAAAAAAAACCCCACAGAAAATGAACTTTTAGTAAATAAAGTGTTAAGTCAGAAATAAAAAAAAACAAAAACAAAACGCATACAAATTGAATTATCACAGATATCCATTTTTAATGTGTCCTCTGACTTTCTTCAGGTATGAATGCAGTGGTATAGTAATTGTGAGTTCAATCCCTGATCTGATTAGTATAGACTCAGACTCAATGGAAATGGGGTAAGGAATAACTACACAGATCTAATTAAAACAAGATACGCCTAGATACGAACATGCAATGAGAGCAATCTACCCCCATAGATTAAATAAAAGCTGTGCAGAATATGGGGACATATACTTTTCAAAGACTGGCTTAGTCACACATGTTGCCACAATAACAATACAATTTACAACTATGGTGTCCCAACTGATTCCACTTGCAATTTATGCAACAACATTTTTAATTTATTGACCTATTCATATGAAGTTATGAAATTAAATTTATTTTTATATATCTAAATTACCTTACACTTAAAAATAATTTTAAAATTTATTGAGGTTTTACTTTTGATGTGAGAAGCCAACAGTTAAGACATTTCTAAAGAAGTTTGTCAACATGCATGACATCCGCATGAAAGTTTTGATCTGACAAGGATATTTAAAAACATGATTGGGTTAATGTTTTGGTTTGTAGAAACCTGTGGTGTTGCGTGAAACTATCCCTAGCACAGTCTGTTTTATATTCAATTTCCTTATCTCCTATAGTAAAATTGTTGTAACTGATCAAGGTATTTGAAGTGTTTAGTATTTACTAATTCCATATCCTGAATTTTTATCATGGATTTGGGGTATGTGCTGTCACAGCTTTCATTACAATTCCAGATCATAGTTTCTGTTTAAGAAACATTTATTTTAAGTTTTAGTTCTTAGAATACTTGGTAAATGATGTTGAGTTTCTGTTCAAGATCATTCTTAGCACGACTATGAATGCCTATGTCATCAGCATAGACCCCATTATCATCAGTACATTGGTCTTGGGAGGGAAAGCAAAACACAAATAAAAATAATGTGTGTGTGTATAATATATATATATATATATATATATACACACACACACACAGTTTTTTTAAATATATGATTATAATATTTATATATAAGCACACAAGAGTATGTTGTTATTAATATTAGAAAGGACAATGTGTGAGAAGCAAAATAGTTATACTGAAATCAAATTCCAGACTTTCACACACTAATGCCCTTCAGAAAGGCATGAATCTGGTCTCTTCTCCTCCAGCAATGGGTTAAATAGCAGGGCAGATGAGGCTCTTTTACCGCAGGTGGAAAAGGACTATTTAAGTTTCAAAACTGAACAAAGCAACAGTAAAACTACTTTTTATCTTTTTTTTTTAAGAATACATAACAATTCCCAGATAATAAAGAAAAGGAATCTGTGAAGAAGACAATGGGAAACCACTCCACCATCTTTTCCAAGAAGTCATGAGAAATCATAGATAATAAAGAAAAGGAAGTGGAGAACCATGATCACTGATGTTCTGAAGGGATACAACATAAAAAATAAAATAAAAAATCATTAGAAATATAAACTATAAAAATTATTCACTAATGTAATTATATATATATATATATATATATATATATATATATATATATAAAAAAAAACAAAAATGAGAAAATCCAGACACTTGCTGAAACCTCCTGATGAGTGGACCAAACAATTACAAAAAGTTTTTAGTCGATGAAACTCCAGAGTCGAGATATTGAATATAACATCAAACAGTTAAGTGAAAACTTTTTTATTTTCATTAGTCATAGATAGATAGATAGATAGATATTGTAAACCCATGAATAAATTTTCCTATTCAGCTAAACTAATTTTCTTTTCTTTTTAAGTCCCTAAAATTGAAACCTCCCACGGGTAACACATAAAAGATTAAATAATAATGGTGTCAATTACTGAAAGAAGCTTTGTAAAGGATAAAAATCCAGTGTCTCTTAAATCTGTCAAATGTACTATAATAACTAGCAAAGCATTGACTAACGATGGATTATCCGACTTATTATAGAATAAACAATAACAGGAACTGAATAGTTTGTATGAGTAAGCATATTCCTTAATAATTGAGTAGGACTATTACGTAATTTGAAAAGAATAAAAGATATGGTTCTTTTTTGTTTTTTTCTGTTTTTTTGTTTTGTTTTTTTAGAAAAGTAAAGGTACAGAAGAAGTTACATGTGGCCTCATAAGAACATAAAAGGATAAGATCATTATCTAAAATAGCTTACATAATAAAGCTAGCAGTTGGGTAATGGAAAACTATACAAAAGCATCGAGACAATAGAAAGTTTTCTTTTTTGAAAAAAAATGCAAAAAAAAAACCAAAACAACAATAATGAAGAAGTGCTGGGGTGCTTTGTGTGATGAAATGAAAGGGGGTCAATATAGAAATGAATTAAAAATTAAAGTATTGCCTCAAGAATGAACAGACTGTGATATTTAAGGCTATTGTTAAAATAGTTGTTGTTAAAATTAAAAGGAAAATGTGTGCATAATAAAAACAATTTTTTTATTTTTAAATAAAATCACCACATGCATACTTCATACCAGTAAAAATGTTGGGAGAAAAAGACTTCATGTTATTCCTAAAAATATTGATTATATATATATATATATATATATATATATATATATATATATATATATATAGTGGATTTGGGCAGAAATCCCTCTTTTCTGCAAGTTTTGTTGAAAATGACTGACAAGGTGTGGTGGTTGAATTTTTTATATAATTTCTCATGTGTTTGTATAATTTTTTTCTTTCAGGTCATAAATTATATAAAAATTGTCCAAATTTTTTCCAAGCGCTTTCAGCTATACTCTGAGACATTATTAAGGATAAATTTTATTTTGTTTTTAACTGAATATGTGAATTGTTTCATGTATGTATTTAGTGTTATAGGAATGTTTTATTTTTCAAACATGGTCAGCACATTGTGGCCGTGTTCATAGTTGATATTATTGAGTAGTTTTTTCTTTTTTATTAATAATGCTGTCATTATTTTTAGCCTTTTTGTACATGTGCATGATGCTATTATAATTGTATTATCAACGAGTATGTTATGGGTAGAGTTACATAATTTAAATTTTAATAAAAATATCTAGTTAATGCTATGCTGGAGCAGTCCATATATTATACAGGAATTACTGGTTTTTATTTTAAAAAAATATATTGTATTTAAAATAGACGAGATTTATATTTTATATTTAAAATAAATGGAGATTAATGTATTAATTGTGTATTAAAAATAAATGGGGATTAATGATATTTTTAAAAATATGTATTAAAATAAATGGAGCTAAAACTATTAAAAAAAAAAATAACAACCAAAATTTTTTAAAAAATTATTTAAAATAGACAGGATTTATATTTTATGTTAAACATGAGCAGGGATTACTGGGTTTTTATCCAACTTTGTATAAAAATAAATGAACCTAAAACTATAAAAAAGAAAAAAAAATTTGTATTTAAGATAGGCGGGATTTATATTTTATATTTAAAATAAATGGGGATTAAAGGTTTTATTTTATATTTAAAATAAATAGGAATTGTATTTCTTTTTAATTTTGTATTAAAATAAATAGACCTAAAACTATAAAAAATGCTTGACATAAGATAAGTAAACAGAATATAAAAAAAGGAAAGGTTATAATCTACAATAGAAATTAATCTGTATCAACGTATTTCAACAGGTATTTATTTTTATGCTGACATGTGACTCTCAATTCATTTCTTTTATTTAACAAGTTAGGGTTATTTAAGTGTCTTAAGATAGCTAATTTTTCTACAAGGTATAAATTATATCTATCGCCTTTCCCATTGTAAGATTTGGTTTTAGCTACAATATCTCCATGTGATAATGTGTGTATTACGACCATTCTTTAATTGCCAGAAATGTTTGGAGAAGGCAGTGCTATTCATGTATCTTACATTGCCTAAAGTCATTCTATGATTATAGGAACAAAATTTTCAACAATTTTCAGTAGAACCATATAAAATTTGAAATCATTATCAGAATGTATGTTAGCTTGGTATACAATATTATCAGTCATACATTGACCATTTAAGGGACAGATCATATTTTTTTTCAGCAGTTACATTTATTTTTTGTAAATTAATTAACATTGTTGTTTTTGTTGAAGATATATTTATTTAGTATAATATTATGATGGGTTATCAATTTTTCAATGTGTTTAACACAGCTATAGCTGATCTTTCTGCTAGATGTAATTTATCATCATACCTATGACTCTCGATTCATAGAAACCTGTGTAATCCAGATAATTCTATTCTATCTATATGTTAATATACTTATACCCATATATTGTATGTGTCACACTTGGTATCACAGATACTGAGAAGGAAACAGAAAGAAAGAGGAATATAGAGAATAAAACAGAAAGAGACAGAGAGAGACAAAAAGAGAGTGCAATACTGAGAGGGATTGGAGTGGGGGGGGGTCATCTTAAATAAAGGCACTTGTTTTCAGTGTAGGGTAAATCTTGTTTTATGACATAATCTGTTGAGGACATTTCAATATCTTTAAGAGAGACTGTCACTTTTCTCATAGATATTTGGAAATGGTCAGGAGTTGAAAAGTACACAGTGCAGAATTAAAAACAATACTATTACTAAATCCATTTACTATTAAACGGGTCCTACTAGTATATTACATGGGGATGTGTTCAAATTCTTTCTTCACTGAACAAAGCAACCCAAACTAATGTATGCCATCTCCTTCAGTACGGTAGTAATTTCGGAGGGCACTGCTGAAGAAATTGTACTTTTTCTACCCTACTCCTAGTTTTATGGATTACTATATCTGATAAGAACTGAAGACAAAGTCAACTGAAATACTAACTTAATAATTTCTAGAAAAAAAAAAAAAAAAAAAAGTAGGGGTGCAATTGTCTGGACAAAATTTGGAAATCCTTATATTTAGAGTCTTGCTGTTGAGCAATGGTCAGCAAGTAAGTTTGCTAAGTGATTCCTACTGCAGTGAGTCTGATTCTTACGAGATGTCGAAAAGCTACGGGTGTATGCTAGACGAACAGCAGCATTTGTAAAGAAACACACATCTCCAAGAAATAATCACTTTTGAAAATTTTCTTTTCATATTACTATCGATTGAGTACCCTAAATATAAAATATTTTCTTTTTTAAATTTTAAGGATGGGAGAGAATAGTCAATTTGCTATGTATTTTATTTCAAACAGATGCATCTAGGAAAGAAAAATGTTCATACCACATGGTAAAGTATATTTTGTGCCCCTACCACATGGTAAAGTATATTTTGTGCCCCTACCACATGGTAAAGCATATTTTGTGCCCCTACCACATGGTAAAGCATATTTTGTGCCCCTACCACATGGTAAAGCATATTTTGTGCCCCCACCACATGGTAAAGCATTTTTTTTCATACCAAATAAAGCATATTTTTTCATACCAAATAAAGCATATTCATATAAAATTTAAAATAATTTCATGTTAAAAAAAAAAATTAATATATTACTTAAAGGTTATTCTTACTTACATTATTATTTCCCTTACTTACCATTATATTTTGGCTTGTGTAGGGGGGATCAATTTACAAGGCATTTACATAGCAAACTGACCCTACTTTTAAAATTTAGAATATAAAAAAAATGAAATTATATACTATTGATCTAGAGAGATTGACGGATAGTAATATGAAAAAGAATTTTGAGAAAAATGATCATTTCTTGGAGATATTTGGCCATTTCTACAGAAAGGTACTTTCTGTAGAAATGGCCAAATATCAGTAATTATCTATTTGGCACTAACATTAACTATAGATTATCATTTTTTTTCTCTTTAATGAGAAAAACTTATCAGGACAAAAAAGTCGACCAAAGGAATGACAGTTATGCAGAGACCAAAGACTAAGAAGGTTCCAATGGTCAGGCAAACAAAGTGGAGAGTTGTGAGCAAAGAAGGAGAGAGAGGTCATGGCTCTTCACTTCTTTCATCAGGACTTTTGGGTCATTGCCACTGACTAACAAAATGTTAGAGAAGGTCATGAAGCCATGGATAGAGAGCATGAGCAAGGGAAAACCATACAGCTACCAACAACACTCTCTTTCGATAAGCCCTTGATATAAGATTCAGATCTGTGGCACATACAATATCAGGACAATATTCAGAAACAGTTCCACTCTGTGGAATAATCTCTGCCAAGTAAATCCTAACACAGGGATGGGGAGAACATATCCAACAATTGTGTGTACTCAATTCCTTGCAGTTGTGGCAGAGAATACAAAAGTGAAACAAACCACCCCCTAAAAATAAGGCTAGAGGAACATCAAAAAGTGTTTGTGTGTGTGTGTGGGGGGGAGACAATGAAATTAGGCATGGCTGATCATGTATGAAGAGAAATGGATGGAATGAAGTGAAAATACTGGACAAGAAAGATTACTTGAGAATTTGAAAGAATCTGTGCATTAGGGTAAGTTGATTTTGAAACCACAACTAACTCTACCCAGAAAAAGTTGCTAATTAACATAAATAATAACTGCACAAAATATTTTTCGCTGAAAGTTTACCAATTTTTGTGCAAATGTATTTAAATAGTAACATAATCGAATATTCTGAATTTCGCCCGGTGCTAATCGAAAAAGATAAGTAGGTCAAATTAACACTGGGTTTTGAAGAAGAAAAATGTAGAAAATAACCTTAAAAAAATGTTTTATTTTATTCAAAATCGTGCAGTTTTGGGTAAATTAAAAAGCAAAATTATTGAGTTGATTTAAAACACAAAAATAATTAAGTCTGTTCCTTTGAAGACATTATTTTTCATTTGCGTGTTTGTTTTTGTTTTTTTTTGCATGAGCGTAAGAAGTGATTTACATTTATTTCGTAAGGTAAGTAAATACATACTTATTATTTCATCTTTTATTATATTTTTCCAGTTTTTTTCTTTATTTCACTTTAGAATTTATAATTCAATGTGTTTAATTTTTTATAATAATAGAATAAATATTTTTTTTCAGATATTTTTATAAAAATGGTTGGGAAACGAATTGTACTTGGTACTCGCAGTGTCACTGCTACAAAATTTGGAGGCCCACCTTGTCCATAAGATAAAACAGAGCCGCCTACTTTTCGAGAAATCATCCAGTATAGATATTTTCTAAAAAATACTTGTTCAAACTTAACAAACTTTGCTATTTCAAAATTTAATATTTCAGTAACGAGTGGAAGACAGAGAATATTTAAAAGACCAGAGGGCCAAAATAGGACCCAAGGGTAGTTTTCAACTTGGGCCTGTTGATAAAACTGCCATTCAGAAACTCAAAAACAGTGTAGTGGAAGGAGAAAGACGAAAACAAATTTATTCATCTCATATTGCTTCCACATCTTATGATCAGGATGTTATACTTTCCCAGTCATCAAATAGCGATGAAATATATGAAGAATATAAGCCTGCCAGAAATTCCAAGGGTGTTTACAGCCTTTTAAAAATTCCTCGGTATGCTACTGAGTTGATCAGGGATGATGAATCAGCAAACTTCGGAGCAAGTCTTGCAAATGTCTTTCTTTTAGATTTGAAGGCTATGGGCCTTCTCAAACAAAGTGTTAATATTGAAGACATAATTTTGGATAAATCTAAAATAGACCGTGCAAAAGAAAGGACAAAACAAAATGCCCATCAAAAACACATTGAAAGCAGAAAAAGTTATTTGTATTGTTGTTGACGGAAGACATGACAAAGATACCTTGCTATATAAAGAGATTGTGGAGGCAGATGGAAAGAAAAAATTACAGAAAACAAAGGGAACAGAACACGATTTGACATTCATAAAGGAGATGGGTTGTGGTGAAAGTGGAAAATACCTCACTCATAGAGTTATCACTGGAGCAATTAGTGCTGTTCCAGCAAAGGAGGTTGCTAGTGTTTTGGAGGAGTATAACAGTGTTGATACCCTAAAGGCTGTTTTACTGGACAACACCCATACAAATACTGGCTGTGAAGCTGGGCTAGTTACAGTTCTAGGGAAACAAATAAAAAGAAATTTACACACATTGATTGTTATCTACATAAAAATGAGCTTCTTTTCAAGGCTGTTTTTAAGCACACTGATGGCAACACAAGAAGTCCGACATCATTTATTGGTCCACTTGGGAGACTGTATGCAAGTGACTATCATAATTTGCCCCAGGTCAAATTTGTAACTATAGTTAGTCCTCTAGATAGCCAACATTCTAGCATCACACAGACAGTTCACCTGAGTAGTGATCAGATACTTTTAAAGTATGCAGTAGGGATTTCAGAAGGGAAAGTCAACCCTAGATATGCTGCATGGAAAATTGGGCCCTTAAATTAAGCAAGATGGTTGACGTTAGCCACCAGACTAATGTGTGGACTCGAGGTATTTACCCTAAAAACATATTTTCCAAACTACACAGCCTTATCCAGTTTATTGTTGGAGTGTATGCAGTTAGCTGGTTTGAAATTAAAAGGACAATAAATTTCATAACCAGCAATTGTGTATTTTCAATATGTTGCAAAGAATTAAGGAACTACCACCGGAAATTCAGCAGATTGCATTCGAAAATATTCAACATAATTATTTTGGTCTCCTACCAGAAAATATGTTGTATTCAATGCTGAAATCAGATAAACTGGAAGTGAGGGAAGAAGCTATAAAAAGAATTTTAGCCATTAGGTAAGTAATTCACATAATATTGATTAAAATGATTTCAGCGATTTATAGTTTCATTTTAAAATACTATCTTAATTTCATTATAAAAATTAAGACAAGTTTAATTTTTTTTTTTTTTTTTTCAGGAATGGAGAGCCAACCAGAAAGAGGTTACAAAATATCAAAGATAAATTTTGATGCAATACATTGGTCTCAGTTGATCAACCTGTCCCAAAATGGAGTTTGTGAGCCTGGATTCAAGGAGGAATTTACTGATTATGAACTTCTGGAGTCATCAATGAGTGGGACAAAATTAGAGTTGCCTGATTTGCCTTCACACTCACAAAATGTTGAAAAAGCAGTAAAATTAACAACTGCAGCTTCCCAATTAGTCTATGGAATTGAAGCAAGGCATAGGCACATCAATACAAAAGTTTTATGCCATGAAATGAGACCTTCCTTTGCTTCAAAGGGCTCTTATGTAGAGCAGTTTAATATGATGCAACAATAAAAATTGATATTATTCTCACAACATTCATGTTTTTTGTCATGTCTTTTATAACTTTATGCCTTACAATTATTATATAAAATAGAAACTTAAAAGACCCACTATTAATTACCAGTAGATTTTTAGATGTGTGTTCAAATTACAATATTACTTTATATTAAAATCATCATCCCTTAATTTGTTCTGAGCAAAGTTCATACTTGTTTGCTTTTGTTTCATTGATAACAGAAAAAATAACTGTTTAACAATATCTTGCAATGTGATTACAGACGTATCTCAATTAATGAGGTAAAATGCAGATTATCTGAGCTGGTGGGGGTTTATAATTTCAATTTAATTGCTACTTTTTGATATATTGTATTTATTTCATTTGAATAATATAAATTGACAAATTTTTCTGAATTCAAATTATAAATATTTTAAGCAATTTCATATTATTAACGTATCAAAAACAAAGATTTTCTGGTGCTTCATATTAGATGATCTTTTGAACTAAATGCTCAAAAATTGGTGCAAGTTACAAATCTACTTTTTCGTGTCAGTACTTATACCAATACTAAACTTTCCTCGGGTGATACTTTTGGATATTCAAAAAAAAGTTGAAAATCAACCTACCCTACTGTGCATATGCTAGGCTATGAGGACCTCCTCAGTAGTCCTAGCATAGAAATAAATAAAATATGGGATCTGCTAATAAAGAAAGACAGAGAAATGACAGAAAGTCTTCAACCGCAGCAGCAATCAAATCATGATGGGCAACAGCAGCAGCAGTCGCAAATCTAATCAGCAGGCAGGTTAGATTTAAGGCTCCAAATTCACTACAGCAAATTGTCCTACAGGATCTTAGTGGATTAAAGTATTGGAGTGTGAATTTGGTAACATAGTGATTGTCCATTCAGTACACACTGCCCCAGACTGGGCAGGTCATACTTGCACTCAGTGGAAACACGTGAGCAATAACTGAGCAGTACTAAAAATAGTACTAATAAAAATAACTAGATGATATCCCTGGACATGAGCAGTGGAATAAGAAGTCTACACCTATAGATTAAATAAAGTGTTCAGTTTAGAAATCCCTGTCGGTTAACCAGATCGATATACACCTGAGGTAGGTCGAAATGTTGTGATAACAACAAACAAAGATGAGGACAATAGCCTGAATATAAATAGTGTAAATAATAACTGCCCATCCCAGAAATTGAGCCAGAAGTTTCAAACCTTGCATTGAAGCAGTCATTGATGCTAATGATGAAGCAGATGTATAAAGAAGAGTTTCAAGATTATTTTCTTTCATGACTTCATGTGTCTCTTACTAAATTCAGGCAAAAGCCCTTAAAGAACTGAGTCACCCTGCATAAAATCAATACTTTAAACACGATTGGTATAAATTAACATTATCATAAATAAATCAATATTAAAAGTGAATTGCACAGAAAACAAAAAACGATTTTTTATTTTTGAATAGGAATCAGAAAAAGGCTACTTTCAATTTAACATTTAAAAAATTTTTGAAACAAATCTTCTAACACTTTATTACATTCAAAAATTATTTTTCTTATTCAATTTTCATAACATTAAATTTGGATTAAAAAAAAGAACAAATTTTGTTGAATCTTTTTTTTAGATGAGAGATGATAATGATATGCTTTGCTATTCAGACTAGTTTTATGCCCATATCAAACTGAAACATCAGTTCTCATCCGATCACCGATGTTAAGCAATGTTGTTTGGCCAGTACCCAGATTTCTGACTACTTGGGGATATTTGGTGCTATAAATGTGGATGTGCAGTTGGTACAATGTATAATGGCTTGTAACAAGGTTGGAGACTAGTAACCACTTGGGGATATCAATGTCTGGAAACTGAGATATATGTGTGTGGTGGGACGGGTAACTGCTCAGGTATACCAGGTGCCATAATCATGGATGTGCAGGTGATGTGATGGATAACAGCTTGAAATGAGGTACCTAGCTTGATTTGGTTTGGTTTATGGCATATCAACCTCAATGTGTTATTTAATGCCAATAAGATTTTTATTGCTGGTAATATTTTTGTTTTCAAAAATATATTGCTGGTAAAAAAATTTCAAAAAAAGTATTGTTGATATTAATACCTATTTTTATACTTTCATAGTGTATTGACAAATTATTTTGGTGGGGGTAACTATTTGCCCATAGCTGGGATCCTGACAGGTGTTACAACCCTGGGTGAAGGTGAACCTGGAAACACCAGCAATTAAGAGGTGGTTTCACGCTCCTCAAAACCTTCTGATCAAGGCCTTGCTGTTGGATGTAGTTTATCGTCTTATCCAGGATGCCCTAGTTTGGTGACTGCTTGGGGATACAAGCATAAACTAGGATATGTGGGTGGAGGGATGGATAAGGGCTCGTAATAAGGTTGGTGACCACTTGGGGATACTGGATGCTATAAAAATAGATGTGTGGGTGGTGGTGTGGGTGGTGGGATGGATAACGACTGGGAATGGGAAATTGGAGAGCAGGAGTTCAAATTTCAGTCAAGTTCATTACATCCAGTCACAGTCTTCTGTCAAGTCAGTCCTGAAGTGAAAAAAAAAAAAGACATGATAACCAAAATATGGATCCCGCATGGCACGTAAAAGAAAAGAAACATTCAAACGAACATGCTCATCTGGTTTGAAATCCCAGGTTTCCAGTTATGAAGACACATACCTGAAATATTGTGACCATAACAGCCATACTGGTCCAAATAGCAAAGCATATAAAAAATAAAAATCCAATGTATATCAAAAGCTGATTACAATCTTTGAAGCAATTTTAAATCAGCCAATTCTGGTTAAACTTACCCATTTCATATACATAAAAAGTTAACCCCAAATATCTTCCAGCGTGAAATTTTTCCAGTGTAAACATTAAGTGTAAAGTGAAAACATTTTACAGGTAGCGTGTCCCAGGGCAGCCACAGTTTATGTGAATGTGTTCTTTTTTTTTCACCTTGCAAGACAAAGAATTGCATTGGTGTGGTTACTACAAAGGGGAGATAATTAAATTTTTAAAAAAGTGTATGGAAAATTTTGAAATTAGAAATCTGAAGGAGGAGGTGTGCAGAACACATGCAAAATTTGGGACAAAAATAAAGAAACTTGCGGCCACTGCTTGTCATTCTGTTTGTTATGCCAACATTTGTTCCAACACGGTCTGTGTAAAAATGGACATTCAGTTTTAAAATAGACATTCAGGAGAGTCTGGTCAGCAACTGCCTAAGCAATCATCATTGAATAAATTAACTAAATAAATTAAACTCAAAATTTGTAAAAATTAAAATAAAATCAGAAAATTAACTAAAATATTTAAAAAAAAAAAAAAATTCCAAGATAAAAGATTAAGGGAAAAAAAAAGCCAAAAAAGTAGAAAGGAGACATTGCGTTCATCTTTTAAATCTTTTCTAAGGCAGGCAAGGAATTTTTAAAATGTTTCAAAAAGGCAGGAAAAACGTACAGAACATATAATTTACAACATGGGAAACATGGAAGTTGGCTTTAAAGGAAAAAAAAAAAAAGTTACATGCAAACACTTCATTTATAAGATAAATATACATATATAGATATAAAAGTTAAATATCTTTTCTGTCTGAATTTCCACGATGAAATTATTATTTACATTCAAACCAATGTCCTCATCTTTACACTATTTACAATATTCTGACTGTTGTCCTCATCTTTATTGCTATATTCATGACATTCTGACTGTAGTACGCTCCAGCCTTCTTTTTGGAATTTCAAACTGAGCCATTTATGTAATCTACTAAATAAGTTAATGCGGTAATAAAGATGAAGACAACAGTCCAAATAATGTAAATATTTACAATATCTCATCTCAGAAATATAAACAGAGATCTTCATCTTTGTTGTTGTTATTATTATCACAACATTTTGGCCATTGAGCCATGCAGACTTCAGATATCTGAATAACTCTCAGGAAATTTTGAAATAAACCCTTTATTTAATTTATAGGGTTAGATTGTTCTTGTTCTACTGCCCATGTGTAGGCATACCTCATCTTGTTTCTATTTAGTACTGTTCAACTGTTACTCGTATAATTTCCAGTGAGTCTTAGTCTGCACTGCTTGGCACAGAGATTGAACTCACAATTACTATGTCTCCAAATTCATGAACCAAATCTTTAATCCACTAGTCTATTTTTAGACTTAGACTCCATGGAAACAATAACTGAGCAGTACTAAATCAAAACAAGATGGACAGAAGAAGAAGAACAATTTTACTCCATAGATTAAATAAAGGGTTTAGGTTTAAATTCCTTGAAGGGTACAGGGATTGACAAGCACCTGATGAAGGCCGTAAGGCATGACAGCTGAAATGTCATAATAACAAAAATGAAGACAGTAATCTGAATATGAATAATAAAATTTAAATAATTCCTATAGAAATCTAAGCCTGGGGCTTAAATCGTGCTATATACTGTTTTTCAAATATATTAAAGTTAATTCTTTTTATTTTACAAGAAAACTTCTTTTTTTTTAAGAATGAATAAATATATAGGCACACATGTATATATGATGATAGAATATTAACTGAAGCCAGATATATTATTAATAAAAGAAAGATACCTCAAGAAAACAGCTGATTACCGGGTTGAAGAGAGAGAAGAGAGAGGAAGGGGGGTCAGAGAGAGAGAGAAAGACGAAATAGGGGAGTGTTAAAGAGAGAGAGAAAATGGAGGGTTAGAGAGAGAGGAAATGGGGGAGGGTCAAAGAGAGAGAGAGGGGGAAATGGGGAGGGTCAAAGAGAGAGAGAGAGAGGAAATGGGAGATGATCAAAGAGAGAGAGAGAGGAAATGGGAGATGATCAAAGAGAGAGGAAATGAGGGGGATAAAAGAGAGGGGAAATAAGGAGGGGGGTTGAAGAGAGAGAAGAGGAAAGGGGGTTGAAGAGAGAGAAGAGGAAAGGGGGTCAAAAAGAGAGAGGAAAAGGGGGTCGAAGAGAGAGAGGAAAAGGGGGTCGAAGAGAGAGAGGATAGAAAGAGGGTTGAAGAGAGAGAGGATAGAAAGAGGGTTGAAGAGAGAGAGGATAGAAAGAGGGTTGAAGAGAGAGAGGATAGAAAGAGGGTTGAAGAGAGAGAGGATAGAAAGAGGGTCGAAGAGAGAGAGGATAGAAAGAGGGTCGAAGAGAGAGAAGATAGAAAGAGGGTTGAAGAGAGAGGGAAAGTGGAAAAATGGGGGTCGAAAAGAGAGGAAAAAAGGAACGAAAATAAAGAAAAAATGATGCAAAATGTTTCTAGCATTTTTTTAACTCATTCTTTTATTCATAGAAATTCATAGCGTCAAAGTATCAGAGTATTTTCTCAGATCTTACGTTACTTTTCATCTAAATTTTAAATCCCCTTTTGACCTTATATACAAAGAACAGAACTTTGGACCACTATTTAATGTCTAGTCTCTGAAATAGCAATGAATGTGGAACATTTTCATAATTTTAACATCAATGAAGAAAAAGGCGGTTTTAAGAAGGACAGGCGCTAAAAAGAAACAGCTGTTAACAATTAGAAAGAGAGTCAAGATTTCTGGGACAAATAAGAAGTCTTGGAGAATTTGACACTCACAAGGCACATGGGAAAGCTACTTGACATGTTTCAGCAAACAGATGATGGAACAATATAGCAAAAATAAAAATTGTCAGAAATTCAGAGAGCCGCAAAAATAAAAATTGTCAGAAATTCAGAGAGCCACAAAACCAAATAGTCGCAAATCCATTCTCCTAGCTGACAGAGTGATTCCTCCCCTTTTTTTCATTGCAACTGACTTTATATGCATTTGAAGGTTAGTACGCTAATCTGTAGGTAGCACATCCAGACTATTCCATCAACTATTATTTGTTATAAATGATGAAATGAGTCTTCTATGGTTTTTCTTTGTATCCTGGAGACAATGGCACCAACAGGGACACACCCTCAGCTTTTTTGAAGGTAAGTAAATTTCTTCTGCACAAACAAGGACCAAAAAGACAAAGTAATACGGTATTTTCCGGCTTACAAGATGTACTTTTTTCATAAAAAATACCCTGAAAAATATGTGTGTCTTCCAAGACAAATATAAGGCAACACCAAGGCTCAAGTAAGCTTGGATGGTCACCTAATTGGCTTGACGTGGATTTGTATGTTGAGTCATTACACTATAATGTTAGCTATCTAAACCTTTTCAAACCTTTTTTTTTTTACTGCAACCCACAGCAATAACAACATTTTGCATCGCTACTCATTATATCTACATGTAATAAATCAAAGACAAACTCTGTACACTAGGTTTGTTTGTTTAGCATTGACAATTTATATGTATATTTCTTATGATCCGCACATATTGGAATTGCAGGTATCTTACTTGTATTATTTATCTGCTTGAATATAAAATTATTACTTTTAGAAAAACAAATTTAAAGGAAATTCCAATACAAAGGTAAAGTAAATAATATTTGAAAAAGAAAAAAAAAAAATGCCATTTAATGAGATTTCAGATCCAACTGAATTATTCAACAATCTTAACAGCTTTCACAGGCCATGAAAAGAATGCACTGCACACCTTAGTAGCTAAGTCTTGGTGCAAGGTCTCTTTGTGAGATAGGACTGATATCATTCAGTCTGCAATGATTTTGACAAAAAAAATACATAAACTGTGTTGGAAAAAAAAGAAAGAAAAAAGACTATATATATATATAATTATTTATTTAAATATTATAACATAAATATGTTATAAAATCACTACAAAAATAGCCATTTTGTTTCAACATTTCTGGTGTCTTATCAAGTGATGATGTTGATTCAACATATTTATGTTATAATATTTAAATAAATAATTATATCTGCTCTACTCTGTATTGAGCACTCTTTTAAGAATAATAATTGTTGGTTATTGGAATTTATTCCGTATATACCAATCCTATACTTGGAGATTATATATATATATATATATATATATATATATATATATATATATATATATATATATATATATACACACACACACCCTGTCTATATACCAACCACTAATCACTTAGCACTTTCTTTACCCATCCTTTCTCTCTGATCTTCCCTCCCCACTACCAATCTAATGTGTCTGTCTGGTCTATTTTCTCCATTTACAGAGGAGATTTCAGTCTGAAGAGTTGAACATCTCGGTGTTCACAAAATAAATTATAACCGAAATGGATAATTAAAGTCTCTGTCTTCTTATCATTATAATGCTCTGTGGTCTACATTGAGCTCGCCCTGGATTTATATCCTCCACAGAATTATCCCTTCCAGTTACAAACTGGTAAGATGGTAAGACGTGTGTGTGTGTGTATATATATATATATATATATATATAAAATATGAGCCAACCTCGGTGAAAAACTAGCTATGTTTTATGAGTGCTGTGCAAAATTTAAAATTTAGAGTTGTTTATAGTCTACATTTTCCTCTAACTTGCATTTTTTTTTTCTTTCTTTTTTGTCACAACCCATTTTATTTATGTCGGGAGCCACAGTTTCAAATATCCTGATTTAGAGAAACAAAAAACATACATAATATCGGTCATCCTACTTTCTTCTTTTTTTCTAACAAGATTTTCCTGTTTCTCAATACTTTGCTTAGCTTTTGGAAGGCACTTTTGGTTATCCCAATGTGCCTTCAAATTTCAATGACATACTTTTGTGTCCTTTCTCACCTAACCTTTAAAAAAAAAAAAAAAAAAAAATTTAAAAATAAATATTTAAATGTGTGTAGTGTATGCATTGGATAGAAATCTAAAAGTGTATCATAATTAAAACAAGGTTTTTGCAAGTAATACCAAATAAATACATTATGAATCCTCTAAGTCCCTGAAACGTTCATGAAAATCCAACCAAGTTTTAAATGCATTAAGGATTTTAAAATAATAAAAAAAAAAAGCAATTCACTGGTTCCCTTCTACTTCTTCTGGGACTTCAATGATCAAGAATGCTGTCATTCTTAGTGAAAGACAACATTTTCAACGTATCCTTTCATGATGGCTCTGAAATTTTCAGTAGGACTAAGGTGAAGTGAATTTCCCAGCCACCTGCCAAAAATTGAAAAATTTCCGGGAAGTGGGGGGGGGGGGGAAAAAATAAGTTCTCCAACCTGTGTACAACTCCAAAAGAGGTTCATGTGATTTATTTCTTCAATAAATCAACCAACAAATTTCATTAAAAGAAGCAAATATTTATGTTTGTCATCAAATCAATGTCCAACTTACACTGTACAAATGCAGGGTGTAGTGGTGTGCAAGTGGAAAGAGACAAAAATACATGCATCTCATTGGTTAGTAAATCTTGTCTGACGAGTTAAGGTGATTAGAAAACTATTTGAGGTATCTACTTATATATTTTTTTTTAATTTCTTGAGAAATATACACCATGTCTACACTAAATTGCTAAAATAGTTTTAGAAACATTTATACAATAAATAAAAACCAACTGAACCAATGTAGTTAACCTGTTTGACTTGTGGCCCACTTCAAAGAGTGATTCTGGATTCTGTTCAATTTGTTCAACTTCTGACACAAACTCTTCAAATAACGACTCCAATTCTCGACTCATTTGGTCTATTAAATCTGTCTGCAGTTTCTGCAAGAAAACAAAAGCAAAATCTATGAGGTGAAGAATAACAAGATTATAGAACAGTAAAGAATTCATAAAAATGGTAATATATATATATATATATATATATATATATATATATATATATATATATATATATATCAATACACGGAAGGTTATTCATGAGTATGAACACATTTTGTTAAAAATTAGCAGACATAATGTCTGTAATTTATTCAATCAAACATGCCTAAATACACAAATATATATATATATATATATATATAGTCATCCACAGACACACTGTTTGGCTCTTCAGTGTGGCTAGATGTCTGATTGCTTCAAGCCAAGATATATATATATATAGGCAAAATTACAAGTCTCCAGTGGGGTCTTCATTTTAAATGATATTTCCAATTTGTTTTTTTTTGTTTTGGAAATATCATTTAAAACCAGAACTCCCTGAAGACTGGAAATTTTACCAAGAAACTTCAAAGGTGGGATAAAATTGATATTTAAAAGTAATCTTTTCATATAATATTATTAATGCTGTATTTTTAATATTATTTTAATATTGGGCACTATATATAAAAATATCAGCTGTTCCTTAAATTTTAAATCATATATATATATATATATATATATATATATATATATATACACACACACAATATGATAAAATTGACAATGTATTCTGTATAAGATGCTTTAATTATCCACATATATATATAAAAACTGCAGTATATATGCTTTATATAGCACTTTTCTAGATCAGTAAAATCCTTGGCATCAGCAAATTGGCCATCTTAATGTAGTGGACTCTCCTGGTGATACAGGAAAAATAAACTTAACACAAATAAAATTTTAATGTGCATACGCAAACTATATATATATATATATATATATATATATATATATATATATATATATATAGAGAGAGAGAGAGAGAGAGAGAGAGAAAAAGAGAGAACAAAATTCAAGAAGAGAAAAATTGTGCTAACAGATATACAGAGCGCTGACAAAGGAAAGAGAAACATTTATGTTTATTAAGTGTGTGTGTGTGTGATGAGCCACATGGTTGGTTGAAATTAAGTAGTTTGGCAAGGAAAGATATCTCCTCTGGCATTGATAAGTTCTGATTTGACACTGCATCCTGGAGCAAAAAGGGGAAAGTGAGAATACATCCTTTCCTTTCATACCACTGATTGCCTCACCAACTAGCAAGCATCACGCAAGATCCACTGCAGACAAGGGTGGGGTAATTCCATAAACATTTAGTTGAGTTTAATATTCAGAAAGTATTGAAAATAAGAAAATGAAGAGTAACAAATGTTTGGAGATTTTATATGCACAATGCAATTGCAAAATTAATTAAATATAGACATTCTTTTTTACCAGTCCTTTTACTTGTTTACTAATATAATATAATTTATTATTCTCACCACTTTCTCAACATGAAATTGTAGTCAAAGAAGATAATTATATGAAACTAATTTTTATATATTTAACCATTACTTTTAAAAGTTTAATTTATCTGTCATTACATTAAGGATATTTTTTGATTTCATCAGAAGAGTTCATGTCTTGTAGCGAAGTTCTGGATATAAAAAGTTACCAACCAGAAGAGTAATTAGTTGCTTCTAAATATTATTTCATTTTTAATCAATTCACCCCAAGCAAGGCGATAATAGCACTAAGATGCAAGGTGTTACAGGAAGTGAAAGAGAATGAGAAAACTTTAGAAGGAACTAGAAATCCAATCAAGCAGGATAAACCTCTACTCCTGTTCAAAAGACCAAGGAGGTGTGTAAACCGGATGATAGGTGAACCTAAGTTAGGATGCTTGTCTCCGTTGGTAGTTGCATAATTAAAAGAAAAAAAAACTTGAAGTTCCAATGAATGATTTATTTTTATGGAACTATTTCGACGAGCAGTTGCCAGTCTTGGTCACTCCTTAATTTGAGTAAAAACATGCTTAAGAATTCAAATCAAGGAAAACAAACTGAGTTGATGATGTTTACAATGTAATAGCAAGTTGAGGCGTAAAAAAACAAAGAAAAAAAACGAAAACAAATGGTAATAGCAATTACAAAAAATGCCTGAAATAGGATAGATGCAGTACAACTTCATCCTGTTCGGACATCTCTGCTCCAAAGAAAAATATGATGTGACCAAAAGGGGGCAATTTATAGAGTAAAAAAACAAATTTTTCTTCTTTTTTTTTTTACACTTCAACTTGCTATTACGTTGCAAATGTCATCAACTCGGTTTGTTTTCCATGATTTGAATTCTTAAGCATTTCGAGCTTCTTTGCACAGTTCGTTTAATTATGATAGGTGAACCTATCTTTTTCTATTGAGGAAAAAAATAAATAGCAAAGTTTCACAGTTTAGTTGGAGATGACAGAAGTATAGAGTTCAAGTCAAATTTGAAGGCTTAAAATAAAAATAAATAAGAAAAACAATTGTAGTTGTTCATCTTTATTAATTCTGTTTGTTCTAAGTTAATTAATATACATAGGACAAAAATAAAGGAAACTTTCATTCTTCCTCATGAGCATTTAAGTTCTTTTTGATTATTTGAAGTATTTACACCTTCTCAGGCTAAAATTCTCAACTGACATGAAGTGAAAAGACTATATTGAATCCATTGCTAGGTCAGCTGTTAAGAAAGTTGGTTGACTGTATCAGGTGAGATAATTTCTCTCTTTAGAATCTAGCTTACATATCTATAAGTCCACCATTTGTCCATGCTTGGCATATTGCTGCCATATATGGTCCGGTGAAGCTACTATATATTTAGAGATCCTTGATAAAATGTGAAGGATAAGCAATATTATTGGTCCTGACCTGACATCTCGGCTTCAATCACTTTCGCACCACCATAAGGTTGACTGAGTCCTTTCTATAAATACTTTCACAGTAATTGTTTCACTATGATACCTAAACTTTTTGAATTTAAGTGCAGTACTAGACTGGTGTCAAGATCTCTTCAATTTACAGTTGAGCTGGCTAGATGTAACCGTAAATTCTATGCTAACAGTTTCTTTTCTTGCAATTCTTGCTTGTGGAACTCCCTGCCAGCTCCATGCTTTCCAGCCAATTAAAATCAAAAAATTTAGATGCAATGTCAATTGCTATCTACTGTTTTTTCTCTTCCCACTCATTAATAATGTTTATGTTCATAATTTTTTCACACCCTGTAACCCCTTGTGTCTTAGTGGCTTTACTGCCTTGCATGGGGCAATGCCGATTAAAAAACAATGTTTTATATATATATATATGTGAGTGCCTATATTGGAAGGCCGGTAGTTCTTGCGTAAGTCCGAGTCTTACTCAACATATTGTAATATTTAGCAACCTCCCATGGGGTAGGATGTGGCACAAGACTGGGTTTAATGTTGTGTAATCTGAGCCCATAGGCTTGGCCAAAAATTCCCCATAAACCTTGCATAAATGGGATCGGGTCTGTCTACCTCCCTGGATGAGACTCTGCCCTTCGGCATAGCCTCGTTCGGGTTCCTCTCTGCCCAAAGGCAGAGAGTTCAAGGGCACAGCTGGAACAGATCTCAGCTAGTCAGTATTTACTAGCCCCCCATGAGGGTAGATGTGGCACAAGGCCGAGATTAACGTGGGACATCCAAGCCTTTAGGCTCGGCCAAAAAATTCCCCGTAGAACCCGCCTAAACAGGATCGGGTCGGTCTACCTCCCTGAACGAGACTCTGCCCTTTGGCATAGCCTTGTCTGGGTTCCTCTCTGTCCGAAGGCAAAGAGTTCGACAGCACAGCTGGAACAGATCCCGACTAGTCTATGTAGTCCATTGACTTACAGCTACTTATAAGTAGTTACTCATGAGGGTGACAGGTTATTCCATTACATCATATATATATATATATATATATATATATATATATATATATATATATATATATATATATATATATATATATATATATATATATATATACTTACATACACACACATTTGTTCCTCATCATTTGGTCCAACTTTCATGCACATAGTAATCTTCAAATTGAAAACTGGCCATTGTAATGTGTCAATATTTATAAGCTGCTGTTAAGATTACCATGTGCATGAAACTCAGAGGAGCACCAAACTGTAAAGAAGAAATGTATATTAATTCTTATTATAAATTTTAGCCCTGCTATTTTACATTGAGTTCTGTTTTATTACCACCAGCATACACTGTGAGCTATTTTTTCTTTAATCGAATTCACCTCAACTAAGGCAGTAAAACCACTAAGACACAAGGGGTCACTGGGTGTGGAAGAATTAGAAAACAGAAACATCACTAAGGAGCGAGAACAACAGAAGAGTAATCAGGAGGACAGTAGATAGCAATGGCCATTGCATTTAAATTTTTGAAGATTAAAGTAGACTAGAAAGGAGTTCCTCAAGTGAGAAGTGTGAGAAAAGAAACTGTTAGCATAGAACTTATGGCTACATCTAGCCAACTCAACTGTAAATTGATGAGACCTCATTATCAATCTAGCACTGCGCTTAAATCAAAGTTTACGTACCATAGCGAAAATCTCATCCAAACAATTACCATGAAAGTATTTATAGAAAAGGCACAGGGAGGCAACTTTATGATAGTGACAAAATGAGTGATGTCAAGATGCCAGGTCAGGACCAATAATATTGCTTATCCTTTGGATTTTATCAAGAATCTCTAGATATATACTAGATGCACTGGACTATATGTGGCATCAATATACTAAGCATGGATGAATGGTAGACTTATAGATATGTAAGACTCTGGAGAGAAAAATTGTCTAGCATGACAATGAACCAACTTTCTTAACAGCTGGCCTAGCAATGGATTATATATATATATATATATATATATGAAAATTTCTCAGAGTTAACCTGTAGAGAAGACAATCTTTATAAATATAAATGACAATAGGAAAACAGTAGTAATTGCTGACACATTTCGTCCAATGTGTACTTTCTCAAAGCAAAAAAATGAAATGAATTTAATTAAACAAGGTAATTAATAAAAACAAAAAACAGAATGTTCTTAGCAACTGGAATGTAGAGAACGCTATTTTCATATTGTTAACTGAAAATAATGTCAGTTAATGTCACATGTGGAGAATATTGTCATTATATCTGTGTTGACGGATTCAACCATTTTCTTTTGATTTTACAATATTGTTGTGTACGTTTGTTTGTGAGAGCAGTAATTTTGTTAAGAAAGGTGAAATAAGGAAAAGGCCTGGGCGTAGATTAATATTTGGGTAATATTCTATGGTGGCACTCTCTAGAATTTTCCTTCTGAGTGAGTTATTTTCTTTTTTTATGAGTATAGCATTTTTAAATCAAAATTATGGTTGAATTTATTCCTATGTATGACTAGTGCATTAGCTAAGTTGTATTTTTGAATGTCTCTTTTGTGCTCATAAATGCAATCATTTCATTTTTTGCTTTGAGAAAGTCCACATTGGACGAAACGCGTCAGCAATTACTACTGTTTTCCTATTGTCATTATATATATATATATATATATATATATATATATATATTGTTAGTCATTAGTGTTGGAGATAGAATATCCCAAAGGACAAGAATTCATAAACAACATTACTTTTTACATTATTCGGACTATTGTCCACATCTTTGTTGCCATATTTATTACAACGTTTCAGCTATTGTATGCTCTGGCCTCCTTCAAGTGGTTGAAATGTTGAACTGGACACTTTATCTCACTCACTGGATGAAGGCATTAGTTAGATCCAGTGACAGGATCCAAAGAATGTGAGTTCAATACCTGGTTATGGCAGAGGAGAACTTGGAGAGGGGAATTAACAGGAGATAACTGATAACTGACATCCATTAGACATGCCACATGGAACTAGAACAGTCTACCCCAGTGAGCAAATTAAAGGGTTCAGTTTGACATTCCAACCACCTGAAGAAGGTTGGAGCGTACAACAGTCAAAACATTGTAATAAATATGGCAACAAAGATGAGGACAATAGTCCGAATAGTGTACATAATACCTCATCTCAGGAATATAGACAGAAACCTTACTTTTACATAGAGTATTTGTGATATGTTGATGTATATGTGCTCAAATTACACTAAATTTTGACAAATGACAAGTCAATCTACCAGAAAGTGTGATCCATGTGTGGTCAATATAAAAATTTAATGTTGTTATATCAAATATGGATTAGAATCTGACAGAATGATAGGATAACGAACAAATAGAAAATGGTTATAAATTTGTTTCGCTTTTATTTAATTTTATATACATTATTTGTGCATATATATATATATATATATATATATATATATATCTCATCATCAACTTTTATAAAATCTGTACTTAAATAATCTAAGATCAGACCACCTAAAACTGGCATAATCTAAATTCTTTCACTCCCACACAAAACATCTCCCAATCAACATACAGACACTACCAGACAGAAACAAAATGCCCGCTATATGCATACACATTATCAACCAAATGTTGCACAGATCAACTAGAATTATGATATACAAGAATCATACACATGTAAGCTACTTGACAAGTCAAATACACAAAGCCTACTTAACAATGAAAAACAAACACAAAAATAAAAAATACCAGAATTTTCTTTTCTCCACCATATTTCATTTCTGATGAAACTTAAATAAAAGCAAAACATTTAAAATTTTTAAAGGTTTCTTATCCTATCATATGTATGTATGTATGTAAATCCTTTTAACCTTTGTATTTATCGATTAAATTTTTCAATTAAAGTTACATTGTATCTAATTGACCAAAATGTCTTGAGAGAGAAAAAAAGAGAAAAAGTATGTGTGAGAGATGTGAGAGGAGCACTTTGTAATGTTCACATTTGTATTTTGTTTTTTTTACTTGAATAATGTAATGTTGCATACAAAAGCCAATATAAACTGTTCTTGAGTTTTGCTATTTTCTGATCAAATAACATTGGGGACTACATAAGATTTTTAGATAACTCCATTTGAACTGTGAAATCTTTAGTTACAAGGAAGTTTTTATCAGTTAAAAAACCAAACAAAAGAGAAGTAACTTCTAGACAATTCTATCAAATTATCATTTTCTTAATAGAAAGAAAAAAAAAAACAGAAAGAAAAAAAAAACACAAAGAAAAAAAAACACAAAGAAAAAAAAAACACAAAGAAAAAACAGAAAGCAGAAAACTAAGCAAAAAAAACAAAGTAAAAAAAGAGAAAAGAACAGGAACGAAACAGAGAAATCAGCTGAAAAAAAGAGAAAAAATGAAACAAAATAGAAAAAGAGAAAAAAAACAGGATAAAATCGAGAAGAAAAATAAAACGTGTTTTAATATGCTTACCTGTATCTCTAGAATTAGAAACCTTCACTTAAAAGATAAAAGATGAAAAAAAAAAAAAATCTTTATAAATGTATTTTCAAAAAGCTGAATAAAAAGCTTTATTTCCTGTTAGGCCCTTAAAAAGATTATCCCACTTGTCTGATAATGGTTGTTATATTTACATGCACATCAACTTTTAGGAGACAGTGCTTTGAGAAAGCATAAAGTTAGTGGCAATTGTTAATAAGCATTAAATAGAAAAATGACCCAAGAGAACTACTGAGACGAGGGGATCTCAACCAAAAGTAAAATTCAAGGGTGAATTTTAGAGTTTCAATGGGGAATTGGCACAAGAGGCTGGTGGATTCAAATTGTTGAAATTATTTAATAAACTAACATGCTAAATTTCAGTTTTTGGGACAGTTTTATTAGGAGGCAATGAAATATGGTCAGTCTGTTAAGTGCCGTATGTGATTCACGCCTGAGCAATCATGTCTCTTTTGATTCATGACTGACTAAGCAGAAGATTTTTCTCACAGTAGGTTGCCATTTCTTTCTCTAGTAGACTGGTTGCCAATCGAGGTTATAGGACCCAGTCTGTTCAACCGATAGAAATGAGGAAAGAAGGATTCAAGAATATCAGTACATAAGTGAATGCAACAAACCTGACTGGAATTCAATCAGAGTTTGAATTCCAATCCGGTATGTTACAATTGTTGGAATTCGAAATATGGTACAAGATAAATAAAAAAGAAAACAAAGTGGGTTGAGATAAAGAATCGCTGGTTTGACAGTTCTTTCTTCTAAAGTTGTTATTCCAATCTTCAGGGAGCCATTTCATTTTAAGTATTTAAAAAAAAAATATGAAGGAAATCAATGCCGCTCTTTCAGGTCACTCTAGCCATAAGAAAGATATCTTCAGAAAATAAGACTGGAAAATTTAAAAAAAAAAAACTTCATGTTTTAGGGTCACATGTGACAGTATACAAAATCCACCAAAGAAAAGTTGTTATGAGAGATCAGTCTAAAAAAAGCCATATTTAGTTAGGGTGGCAGATTGAGCCTTAAAGTTCAGTCATAGTTTTCACTTTAGAAGGGTCTTCATTCACTCAGTTTTCAAAACAGCAAACAAGCACAGGTTTGTAAATTGCCTGCAACCTGAAAATTAAACAAACAAACCATAATTTTTTGTCATATACTGAAGCATGATGGTCCTGTGTTTTGTGAAGAATATCAAAGCAAAAAAAAGTGGAAGGTGGGAGAATGAAAAAGCAAGAGAGGGGAGGCGAGAAAGAGCGAGAGAGGGGAGGCGAGAAAGAGCGAGAGACGGGAGGCGAGAAAGAGCGAGAGACGGGAGGCGAGAAAGAGCGAGAGACGGGAGGCGAGAAAGAGCGAGAGACGGGAGGCGAGAAAGAGCGAGAGACGGGAGGCGAGAAAGAGCGAGAGACGGGAGGCGAGAAAGAGCGAGAGACGGGAGGCGAGAAAGAGCGAGAGACGGGAGGCGAGAAAGAGCGAGAGACGGGAGGCGAGAAAGAGCGAGAGACGGGAGGCGAGAAAGAGCGAGAGACGGGAGGCGAGAAAGAGCGAGAGACGGGAGGCGAGAAAGAGCGAGAGACGGGAGGCGAGAAAGAGCGAGAGACGGGAGGCGAGAAAGAGCGAGAGACGGGAGGCGAGAAAGAGCGAGAGACGGGAGGCGAGAAAGAGCGAGAGACGGGAGGCGAGAAAGAGCGAGAGACGGGAGGCGAGAAAGAGCGAGAGACGGGAGGCGAGAAAGAGCGAGAGACGGGAGGCGAGAAAGAGCGAGAGACGGGAGGCGAGAAAGAGCGAGAGACGGGAGGCGAGAAAGAGCGAGAGACGGGAGGCGAGAAAGAGCGAGAGACGGGAGGCGAGAAAGAGCGAGAGACGGGAGGCGAGAAAGAGCGAGAGACGGGAGGCGAGAAAGAGCGAGAGACGGGAGGCGAGAAAGAGCGAGAGACGGGAGGCGAGAAAGAGCGAGAGACGGGAGGCGAGAAAGAGCGAGAGACGGGAGGCGAGAAAGAGCGAGAGACGGGAGGCGAGAAAGAGCGAGAGACGGGAGGCGAGAAAGAGCGAGAGACGGGAGGCGAGAAAGAGCGAGAGACGGGAGGCGAGAAAGAGCGAGAGACGGGAGGCGAGAAAGAGCGAGAGACGGGAGGCGAGAAAGAGCGAGAGACGGGAGGCGAGAAAGAGCGAGAGACGGGAGGCGAGAAAGAGCGAGAGACGGGAGGCGAGAAAGAGCGAGAGACGGGAGGCGAGAAAGAGCGAGAGACGGGAGGCGAGAAAGAGCGAGAGACGGGAGGCGAGAAAGAGCGAGAGACGGGAGGCGAGAAAGAGCGAGAGACGGGAGGCGAGAAAGAGCGAGAGACGGGAGGCGAGAAAGAGCGAGAGACGGGAGGCGAGAAAGAGCGAGAGACGGGAGGCGAGAAAGAGCGAGAGACGGGAGGCGAGAAAGAGCGAGAGACGGGAGGCGAGAAAGAGCGAGAGACGGGAGGCGAGAAAGAGCGAGAGACGGGAGGCGAGAAAGAGCGAGAGACGGGAGGCGAGAAAGAGCGAGAGACGGGAGGCGAGAAAGAGCGAGAGACGGGAGGCGAGAAAGAGCGAGAGACGGGAGGCGAGAAAGAGCGAGAGACGGGAGGCGAGAAAGAGCGAGAGACGGGAGGCGAGAAAGAGCGAGAGACGGGAGGCGAGAAAGAGCGAGAGACGGGAGGCGAGAAAGAGCGAGAGACGGGAGGCGAGAAAGAGCGAGAGACGGGAGGCGAGAAAGAGCGAGAGACGGGAGGCGAGAAAGAGCGAGAGACGGGAGGCGAGAAAGAGCGAGAGACGGGAGGCGAGAAAGAGCGAGAGACGGGAGGCGAGAAAGAGCGAGAGACGGGAGGCGAGAAAGAGCGAGAGACGGGAGGCGAGAAAGAGCGAGAGACGGGAGGCGAGAAAGAGCGAGAGACGGGAGGCGAGAAAGAGCGAGAGACGGGAGGCGAGAAAGAGCGAGAGACGGGAGGCGAGAAAGAGCGAGAGACGGGAGGCGAGAAAGAGCGAGAGACGGGAGGCGAGAAAGAGCGAGAGACGGGAGGCGAGAAAGAGCGAGAGACGGGAGGCGAGAAAGAGCGAGAGACGGGAGGCGAGAAAGAGCGAGAGACGGGAGGCGAGAAAGAGCGAGAGACGGGAGGCGAGAAAGAGCGAGAGACGGGAGGCGAGAAAGAGCGAGAGACGGGAGGCGAGAAAGAGCGAGAGACGGGAGGCGAGAAAGAGCGAGAGACGGGAGGCGAGAAAGAGCGAGAGGCGGGAGGCGAGAAAGAGCGAGAGACGAGAGAGAGAGGGGAGGCGAGAGAGAGAGGGGAGACAAAAAAGAGTGAGACAGGGAGGCAAGAGAACATGAAGAATCAATAGCAGCCAATGCATTAAATGGTTTCATTCACAATATCTTATATACAGGTTTTTCCTTTTGGCATTTGATAAATCTTAAGATGTTTTCATACTCTTTTTTTATATTTCGACTTTTTGAAAGCATACTTTTAATTTCTTCATAAATCTTAAAGGAATCCATATCACCAATCTAGGTACTGACTAGGCTCGATGTTGCTTAACTTCAGTGATTGTACAACAACAGATGTTTCAACATGATAGGCTCTAGACCTAAATTCTGTAGAAGATGTTTCCCTGACCACTACAACCTTATCCCATTCAACTGTTATCTATCCTACATATTCTCAATCTATAATTCTTACATCCAATAAAGCAACTTCATTCAGTAACCTTCCAACGTGAATTGTTTTTGGGTCTTGTATTCGACAAACAATAACAAAAATGATTGACCAAATTAGTTTAATTGGTCAAGGAAATCTATTTAGTGAAAGAGCCTATATGAAACCATTTTAGAGAAGATTAGAAAATGAAGATGGTGATTATATCATTATTTTCTCTTAGAGTTATATGCTATTCGTTTTAGGTGTTGCTTCTATTGGAAGTCTTCAAATGATATGGTGTTTGTTATTTGGTAAAGTTCTTTGTGATTATGTAGCGCCAGTCTATGAAATTTGATAAAGGATTATCTTCTTCAAGATTTACAGGGTTCACTTGCTTGAAGCCATTGTTATTCAATGATCCGAGAAAATGTTTGTATGTAGATGAGAGTTTCTGAAACTTTCTGAACAACAATTTGGCTGCAATGCATGACATCCATACGAGAGTCTAGATCTGATAATGTCTTGAGTTCCTGGTTTTGTTAAAGAGCAATACAAATGCAAAAGGATGTATACCTATGTTTTATAGATTACGCAAAAGTGTTTAATAAAGTGCATCACAATGAACTATTTGTACTGCTAGGTAAGCTTTATTTATTTGGGAAGGATATTAGAATAATCTAGAACTTATACTGGAAGCAAACCACCTGCATGCAGATAGAAAATGAATTCAGTAAATATATAAAAATAGAAAGAGGCATGCAACAAGGAAGTATCTTCTCACCAGACTTATTCAACTTACAGTGAAGCAATCCTAAGAGAATTACAGGATTCATTATTGGTGGCTACAATCTTAACAACATTAGATATACAAATGACACAGAGATGATAGCAAACACAGAAAGGAAAATACAAGAATTCCTAGAGAAGGTAGTAAAGGAAAGCAAGAAGAAAGGACAAAACATCAATTGTAAGAAGATAAAATGTATGGTTGTCAGTAAAAAAACAAGCCAGACATGTGAATTACAAATTGGAGATAACAAAATCAAGCAAGTACAAAAATTTAAATATACAAGAAAGGTTTTAACAGAGGACAGAAGATGCAACATAAAAATCAGAAGTGGCAAAAGATGCCTTCCAAAAACTAAGCAAAGAATTAAGAAACAGGAAAATTTCATTAGAAACAGAGTACTGAACTGCTACATAATATTGGTCCTCCTATAAGGCAGTGAATGCTGGACAATCTTCTCATAGATGAAGAAGAGACTTGAGGCAACAGAAATATAGTTCTACAGGAGGATACGGAGAATACTACAGACTGAACATGTGAGCAAGAAAAAACTTTTAGAGAAAATGGAAATAAAAAATAACACTTATATATCAGAAAGAGTCAATTGAAATTTCTATGGCGTCATGAGGAAAGAGGGCTTGGAAAATTTGACATTGACAGGATATATTGGAGGTAAGAAGAACAGGGGAAAGCAGTGTACTACTTAATGAGTTTTTTTTAAATGGTTGGCAGAACAGGAGTTAGGAGTAATGGCAAAATGACCAACTTTACTAAGAGCTACAAAGGATAGAAAAATTGTGGATAGTCATGATCACTCATGTCCTGAAGCAACATGGCACATAGAAGAATAGGAACACAAACAAGTATAGCTTATTTTATATTCAATTTCCTTATCTCCTATATTAAATTTGTTAGAACTGATCCATGGACTCCTGAGGATGACCGGGGGTATTTCATCAAAACGATGTGTCTATAATAACCAAGATGAGAACAATTGTTGAAGTAGATTTAAGCATATTGATAATTTTACATATGAAAAAGAACAACAAAATTTTAAGTTAAACTAACAGAGTTACCTAGCAATCATGAATTCAATCCTCGGGTCAGGTAATTTTAAAAAGTTATATAATCATGTTAAATGAAAAAGGTAAGTAATATAAGAATAAAATAGATTTATTAACTGACGTGTGTTATCCCCAAGTACACAGAGCAAAACCAGAACAATCTGTTCTGTTGTTCTGGAATTGTCATCAATGGTCGACTGAACTTGCTTTGTTTCAATGACTTTTGTTTTGTTATTATTAGTTACTTTGTTCAATAAATGATTTCTAATTTTTTAAACAAACCTAAGAATTAAAAATCTGTTAAGTTGTTAAATAGCTCAAATGTATATTTACCACCCAACACTAGTATTGAACTGATAGCCTTCAGCTAATGTAAACTAGTGCTTTAATAAGTCGACCTGCTCTACTTTTAGTACCATCTCTAATATTTATGTAGTAGTGTCCCATTGATGCAAAATAAACATCAATTTTTTGTTCAGACATAATGACACTATCATTGCTTAAACCCAAAATAGTTTTTGCTTGTTTCACTGATGTTTTGCACAGTAATAATGGAATTTCATAATTGATGACTTCTGTCTAAATAAGACACTTTACAGAGCTAATTCTTGCTGGGAATCTAACATTTTGGTTAGAGTATACAGTGACAGTTAGTTGTGCCATGTGTGATACACGCTTAGGTGATCATGTGTCTTTCGATACATGACTGATGAGGCAGATATTTTTTCTCGCAGTAGCTTGCCATTTCTTTCTGCAGTAGACCTGTCGCCATCCAAGGCTATAGAACCAGGCATGTCATGCTATTTACCCATAGCTGGAGGGAGAAGAAGAGGATTCATACCTTTTCCAAGGGTATTATCATGTAAGTGAATATCAGTCAGTTATGTGCCATGCTTAGGTGATCATGTATCTTTCGATACATGACTGATGAGGCAGATTTTTTTTTTTTTCCTATAGTAGGTTGCCATTTCTTTCTGCAGTAGACCATTTGCCATCCAAGGCTATAGAACCCGGTCTGTCCTGTTATTTACCCATAGCTGGAGGGAGGATTCATACCTTTCCCAAGCATGTAGGTGAATGTAATGGATTCGACTGGAATTCGAACTCGGCTCTCCGATTTGAAGGGCATGCAACTTTCACAGCTGTGTATTTTTTGCTCTTCTTCAGAAGACAATGAATGAATAAAGTTTAAAAGCCAATTTAAACCACAAACCATTTTAAAGCATGCAGTGTCGATGACATTATATGCCTCCACCGCAAAAACGGACTGAGCTGACAAGATTTGAGTTGTTGATGTCATAAGTACAATGTTAATTGTTTCTGTTTTTGAGCTATCAGACTTGTCTTCTCTCATGTGAACATTTTGAAGTTTGTGTGGGCAATATTTAATCCAGTTAATCTTATATATTCTCTTTTTTTATTTCCCTCTTTTTTTAAAAAGTTCATTAGTAATTTTATTGCATACTGATTATGTTAGAATACAGTCCTATGAAAATATGGTAGTTAGCAATTGGTAATATAAAAACCCCTTTTCAAATAGAATAATATAAGTTGTCAACATAACACCATTTTTTGACATAATGTTTACAATCTGTTTTGCTGTAGGAATCCAATCAATTGTTGTAACTTCAATCTACTCCTATGAATTGAAGAAAGTGTCTGATTTGAAATTCCTGAAAGATTACCAATTCTGAAAGATGCCTAAAGAAAGCAGAGAGTATCACAGTGAAAATATTGCAACAATAAAAACAAAGACGACAAGAGCTTGAATAAATCAGTGTGTGATTCTTTGTGTGACTGATAGAATCTTTGAATCAAGAGCATTCAAAAATACACGTTAATACAATCCTCTAATGATTTTTATCGTAAATGGCAAGGATAAGAATACCAATACCAAAGCTTGTAAACAATGTTATCTTTATTAACTTCTAATGCAATAGGGTCTGCTATCTTGTTGGAAATTAAAAAAAGATTACAGATATAAACATAGAACCAATTATTTAGGAGGAAAGAAAAAATATCCATATTTCCTATTGTCAGCTGCCAACCCATATAGAAGGTCAAAAGTTAGAAGAAAAAAAAATTAAAATGTATTTACATGTTTCTTGAATCTTGTCTGAAATTTAAAAATCAAAATTTAACAAGTTTACAAAAATGTGAGATGTTTCTTGGAAAAAAAAAAAAAAAAAAAAAGAAAAAAAAAAGAAATCTTAGAGTGGATCAGTCATTGTTCTCCCTAAAAGCTGATTCAAATAAAAACATGGAATTAGTAACAATGAAAACATTGTTTATCAACACTTAAATTATTTTTTTAAAATTCATTTTAAAATTGGCATGCAAGTAAAATTTTGAAAGAATTTGATTTTTAAAAATCTGAAAATTGATAAAAGTAAAAATATTATGCATAAACCCGTTATAATGTATACTGTATAATTAATGTGTAATTATATTACAATATATAAATTATAATCTATATTATATATAAACATAAATTAATATATATATATATATATATATATATATATATGTAAAATATATAAATTATTATAAATTATAATATATAAATATTATAATTTATCATTATCATTATAAATTATCATATATTATCATTATATAAAATTATAATTATAATGTAATTGCTAGAGTCCATAAAATAGGATTGCAAAAAAGTGCATGTGTTTGTGGGGTTAAGTTGCTAAAATTGGGTTAAAAAAACTAAAATCAACATTTACATCTAGTGTTCAAATTCACCAAACTTTTAGTTAGAGCGTGCGCACACACACACACACACACACATATATATATGCGCGCGTGCACACACACACAAAGACTGAATTCTCCTATTGTTTTCAATGCACAGGGGTACAGCAGCACAGTTCATAAAATCAAAACACCAGACTATCCATACATGATTTAATTGTAGTATGGTGCAGTAGCAGGCACACTTTTCCAGAGAACAGGTGCACATAGCATACCACAAGGTCTCCAAACACTCTCCAGGTGCTGAATTTAGAGTTGTCCTCCTTCTAGACTGGTTGCTAACCAAGGCTATAGGCCCAGTATGTCCTGCTATTTACTCATAGCTGGGGCGATAAGAGACAATCATACCTTTCCCAAAGGAATATGTACATATATAAAAAAAAAACAAAAAAACAGCCATGTACATAATATTAGACAGATATTAGTTGATAACACAATAATACTCACACATACACACAGTAAAAAGAACCTTCAGATGTTAGAGGTCATTTGCATTAAAACAAAGCAACCCACACTCAACAGAATTACATTTCAAACTAGTCACAATACATTACATTGCATCTAGACATTGGTTCTGTTGTAATACTTCAGTCTATCGCGTGGTATGACGTCATAGAAACGCATCTTGAACTTACAAACTGTGTCTGCTAATGCATGACTGTTATGGTCGCATAGCAATTTTCTATGTCAAAATAACAAAATATCATCTTTGACGGTGGATATCTTTGTTTCATGTCTGTATAACAACTCTGAGGATGGCCCATGTGAGCTGAAAGCTTAGGATCAATTTAATAAGAAAATATCCAAATGTTGGACAATTTCTGTCTTTATTTTCACCAGAAATTAAAAAACAAACATTAGAACGGCTCCTGATCAGACATAATAGGCATTCATTGTCCGTTATATTTAATAATATATGTTTAAATATAAAGGTGTATTTTAGCAGCAATATTGACAAGTTCTGTCTATCGATTTTTTTATTAAATTTTTTTAAAATTTTCAATTTAGTTGTTTCATATCAGTAAATTTACCAAAGTTCATATTCATTTGTATTTTATATTATTATTTTTATATTATTATAAGTACTTATGTTGCTACATTGATCTTCAAGGATTGTATATTTCTGCATGTTTGCATTCTCACATTTGTTGGAAGCAATTTTAAGTCATTCAAGGTGATGACATTTAAACAGTCAAACTGAAATTTTGTGTGTATATCTTTTTTTCTTTCTTTTTTTACACATACATACAGGATGATTACCACTAATCTGGTATGATTAGGACTTTTCAGGTGCTGGATAAGTTATGTTATTTTTCTGTTTCTTTATATCATAAACTCTAAATGATCAAATGCTGTATAAATCACACAAGCTTTGCACAGATATGCTGTTTGGCAAATTCTTTCTTTTTACACTTATGCATGCTAGCAGGGGCTACTGTGGAGAAAATCAGGTAAGGGTAAGGCATATTTCATTTGTGCTTTTTTAAGTGCAATACTAGCCCAGTCTTGCTGCGGGTGACAAAACCACACTGACAGATGAAATTTGTTAAAGCAGGATTTTGATGGTATCTCTACTTCAGAGTTAATGAAGCTGATCATGGTGCTTCAGTCTACTGTCTTCAAAACTCTTTAACTTAAAGAAACATGTCTTACACCACTCCTTTCGGTTTGATACTTAGGCTTCCCAGGTTTTCAGATCAAAATTGAGATATTTCAAGTTGTCTTTCAATTTGTCTTTGAAGCGTAAGAGTGGATGTCCAACTGAATGCTTGGAGTTTGGTAGTTGTCCATACAACACGTTTTTTGGAAGCCTGTGCTCATCCATTCTCACAACACGACCAGCCTACCTAAGTTGTATCTTTGCTCGAATGGTTTCAATGCCTGTGATGTTGTTACATTTCTTCAGTATTTCACTATTCTTGACCCTGTCATCCCATTTTATATCACATATTGCATGAAGACAGCGCATGTGAAAGGCGTCAATTTATGTGCTTGCAGTACAGTACAGGGTCTTGCTGTTGGACGTAGTTTATCATCTTACCCAGGACGTGGATGTAGTTTATCGTCATACCCAGGATGAATAACTTCTTGGCAAAACTGGCATAGCTATGTAGGGCAGAGGGAACCCATGCACATTAGATCAAATTTTGTAGCAACGTTTTCAGGGAAATTGATATCAAGGACCTTACAAATATCAGACACACACTAGAAGTTGATGAAATGTTCTTGATCCAATGAAGAGGAGATTAAAAAAAAATTCTGACATTTGAACAGATTTTATAACTTTTCAGCACCCTTTCATGTGTGTATGTGGCAGCTGCCCACTTTATTATTAGGATAACTATCTATGCACCATAATCTGCACATCTGCTATCACTGCTCCCCTCACAGGCTCTGTAACATCCCCACTGGACTTTAAGGACAAATAAAAACGTCAGAGTACAAATAGGAAAAACAACAGACTGAATGATTGATATCAAGTTGTTTAAGGTCAGGTGTGGTTTGCAAGACACCACATTGACCATCTCCATCACAACTACATTATCCAGAAATAGATTCAAAATTTCAGTGTAACTATGATTGAACTGCAAATGTTACATCAGAATGTCCTTCTCAGAGCGATTACAATATCTCAAAAACAATCATATCACCTAATATTAGACGTATGGTGAATCATTCATAAAACAGAAGCACTTTCTATAATGTCAGTATTGGGGACAAACAAAATAATTTTTATTTTCTTAGCTAAGATAAATCAACTGATATAGGATAACACTAATAGACCATTTTTATTGATAGTTTTCAATGAAATTGACTGCTAACATGCTGCATCAGTTCTGAGTTTCAAATGTCAATCAGAAGATCTGTTATTCTGTTGCAAAAGAAATTTATAAGATTTACCTTAGATTAAGCTAATCACGACAGTTCAGTTCCACACTCGATTTATTATAAAAAGTAACAGAAAGAAGTTTACTTTGCTCTGTCTTTTATAGACAGTGTTTTTAAGTAATAGAAAAAGGAAAAGAAAAATCAAATGGAACTCTACCAGCAAATATTTGCAGTCGATTTTTTTTTTCTTTTTAAGAACAATTTCTTTCTTCTCTTCACTGAGACGGTAATTAGCACCATATTGTTCCACTTCAGTTTGGTTTGGTTTCTGCTTAACATCCCATCAACTACTAAAGGGTTATTCAGGCCAGACAAAGGTTTTGAATCATAATTATTTTGAGTATAGCTTGATTTTATATTTGGATCAGTGATAGTTTTGGGTACAGTTTAGTTAGTAGACGTTTTTTTTCTTTTTAATCATTTATTTGAGATAATATAAATAAATATTTTCATGGTAATTGTTCTGGTGAGCTTTCCTTTCTGGTATTTAGACTTTATGAAGTGCAATACTAGATTGGCGGCTAGGTCTCATCATTTTACAGTTGAAATGACTAGCTGTAACCATAAGTTCTATGCTTCTATTCTCTTTTCTGACACTTCTCACTTGCGGAACTCTCATCCAGCTTCTTGCTTTCAAGTCAACTTTGATCTTCAAAAGTTTAAATGCATTGTCAATCATTATCTTTCTTCTGTATTCTAAATTCCTGTTCTGTTGTTGTTCTCATCTTAATGTCTTTCAATTTCTCATATTCCCTCGCACTCAGTAAGCTCTTGTGCCTTAGTGGCTTTATTGCCTTGCATAGGGTGAAATGATTTTTAAAAAAAAAAAAGTGTTTGGATATTATCCAAGACAAGAAACTCACAGAAAAAAAAATATCAGACTCAAAAACAAAATTATCTTAATGACATGGCTAAATTTCCTTGGTGGAGAAATGAGATATCATGAGACAGAAGCCAGATGGGACTAGATAGAATGTCTGTCTGGAGTTTTTATCTTTGTGGACAGAATAATGGATTGCTGGTTGCTAATCATTAATTTTTTCTTGTCTACATGCCAGATGGGCAGGTAATTCAGGTAAAAAAAAACCAAAAAAACTGCTAAGACATAATATTGTGTGGAGAGACAAAAAGTTGATGCTGGGCAAATTATAATGTGACCACAGATGAAATCTGGCAAACTTGCAATCACTACTCCATCGCTATTTCCATGAAAAATGCTCTGATGAGCCACATTCTCTAGTTCAGATGTGCACAATTTAAAAAACACAAAGAGTCACATTGATTGCAGAAAGTTAGCTGCAGGAGTAAATTTTTAGAGTAGATTACTGAGTATGAAGGGAAATAGAAACAGATGTATAGAGGGAGGATGGCAAGAGAGAGATATAGAGATGGCGAGAGAGAGTCAAAGAAAGAGCGATGACGAGAGAGAGATATGGAGACAGAGGGATGACAAGAGAGAGAGAGAGATATGGAGACAGAGGGATGACGAGAGAGAGAGATATGGAGACAGAGGGATGACAAGAGAGAGAGAGATATATGGAGACAGCGGGATGACAAGAGAGAGAGAGAGCGATATGGAGACAGAGGGATGACAAGAGAGAGAGAGAGATATGCAGACAGAGGGGTGACAAGAGAGAGAGAGATATGCAGACAGAGGGGTGACAAGAGAGAGAGAGATATGCAGACAGAGGGGTGACAAGAGAGAGAGAGATATGCAGACAGAGGGGTGACAAGAGAGAGAGAGATGCAGACAGAGGGGTGACAAGAGAGAGAGATATGGAGAGAGAGGATGACAAGAGAGAGATATGGAGAGAGACAGATGACGAGAGAGAGAGATGACAAGAGAGAGAGAGAGATATAGGGAGAGGGATGACAAGAGAGAGATATGGAGAGAGACAGATGACAAGAGAGAGATATGGAGAGAGACAGATGACAAGAGAGAGATATGGAGAGAGACAGATGACAAGAGAGAGATATGGAGAGAGACAGATGACAAGAGAGAGATATGGAGAGAGACAGATGACAAGAGAGAGATATGGAGAGAGACAGATGACAAGAGAGAGATATGGAGAGAGACAGATGACAAGAGAGAGATATGGAGAGAGACAGATGACAAGAGAGAGATATGGAGAGAGACAGATGACAAGAGAGAGATATGGAGAGAGACAGATGACAAGAGAGAGATATGGAGAGAGACAGATGACAAGAGAGAGATATGGAGAGAGACAGATGACAAGAGAGAGATATGGAGAGAGACAGATGACAAGAGAGAGATATGGAGAGAGACAGATGACAAGAGAGAGATATGGAGAGAGACAGATGACAAGAGAGAGATATGGAGAGAGACAGATGACAAGAGAGAGATATGGAGAGAGACAGATGACAAGAGAGAGATATGGAGTGAGAGAGAGATGACAAGAGAGAGATATGGAGTGAGAGAGAGATGACAAGAGAGAGATATGGAGTGAGAGAGAGATGACAAGAGAGAGAGATATGGAGTGAGAGAGAGATGACAAGAGAGAGAGATATGGAGTGAGAGAGAGAGAGATGACAAGAGAGAGAGATATGGAGTGAGAGAGAGATGACAAGAGAGAGAGATATGGAGAGATAGGTATGACAAGAGAGAGAGATATGGAGAGATAGGTATGACAAGAGAGAGAGATATGGAGAGATAGGTATGACAAGAGAGAGAGATATGGAGAGATAGGTATGACAAGAGAGAGAGATATGGAGAGATAGGTATGACAAGAGAGAGAGATATGGAGAGATAGGTATGACAAGAGAGAGAGATATGGAGAGATAGGTATGACAAGAGAGAGAGATATAGTGAGGGAGTGGCAAGAAAGCAATATACAGAGAGTGATGGTGAGAAAGAGATATAGAGAGAGGGATGGCATGAAAATTTTATTTTTCTAAGTTAAAAGGATTAGATAGAAAAACAGTGAAATATTGGTTAAAGTTACACTTCCACAAAACTGAATTTTTCATATTTGGTGAGCTACTGAATTTATTCTGATGAACACAATTTTTTTTAAATTTCTAATGTACCACTGTGCATCGTATTTTGTGCAGTCCAGCTCTAGTTCCACCAGTTAAGACTTTTACAGCCAATACCCACTATATCATGTACACAGTAGCAAATCATCTTCATTCTCTTCCTATTCCATTTGTAAGAAAGAACTTCTATTTGGACAGCATTTTTCTGCTTTGTGGAACAGACTCAAGATCGATTTATTATGACTTAACCTTTTGCAGGTTATTTAAAGCCAGAAAATCTTTTTACATTGTAAAAGTTTTTTGGAGATAATAACAATTTACTAATACAAATCCTACTAATTAACCCATAGCCAAGGGATAAGAGGTGGATTCATACCTTTCCTAAGAGTATTTGCGCATAAATGAAAACAATGAACCCAACTGGAATTGAAACTCAGCTCTCTGATTAACAATTCTGAGCTGTTATCCATTACACCACCCACACATCCAAGCTTACAGCACCTGGTATTCCCATCTAGATACTGACCAGGCTTGATGTTGCTTAACTTCAGTAATCATACGGTAATTTTCTACACATTTGAGAAAATGGTTTTGAAGATCATGATGATGTGTTTCTGTGTAATTTTCTAAGATGTGTTATACTCATTATTATCATATGCTGATTTCTTCAAACTGTTGTTCCAGTCACAACATTTCAACTGGTACCTGTTATATTCAATAACAGTACTGAAATTTTTTCAATCTGGGGGTGGGGAGTGTACACTTCTCTTATTTAACTATATGCTATGGAAAATAACTTGTATCCATTAATTCTTCAATGTTAATTCATCCTTGAAATGCTATTTCTGCTTGTTCCAGTGAACCAGATAAAATGAATTCCATTGATTGACATAAAAATTGAATTCTAAACCATCAGATATGGTGTCAAAGACTTAACCAGTACGAGACGTTCCATTGTGCCGAGACTTAACCAGTATGAGACATTCCCTAGCATAAAGAGGAATGGGAAGTTTACTTCTATGAATTGAATAAAGGATTTACTTTGACTTTGAGGACATTACTAAATTTAACAGAGAGAATGTTTGAGGATATAACACTAAAGTGCTGACAACAACAACCAAGATAAAGACAACACTTTGAATAAATCTGTATATGATAACTGCATATGTATATTCAGGAATAATGCCATATCTATGTTTACCATTATGTTTCCCAAACTGACCTCATTTAAGGTGTGAAAATGTGTCAAAATAGTGAAATTTCCTTTTATCCCAACTACTAATATGTTGTTTATTTTCAAGGCAATTTTGATAGAAATAAATTAGTATGTAAATAAAATTTAATCTTTTCTCTTTCTAAAGACAATCCTTTCTCGTGTGTTATGATCAGTTTTTATTTCACGTCTCTTTAAATTATTTCACTATTTCAACGATGGACAGTATTTTTTTAGTTGACAATTTCATAGTTGTGTTTTTCAAACTTGTGCTCAAAGTGGTCTCCCTATGCATATCAAAATAGTCTCATTTTAAAGAAAGAAAAAAAAGAACACACAACAATTTGGTGGGCTCACTTGAAAAATTTAGTAGATGAAATACCAACCATTTGAGAAAATTAAATTTCCGCCTCCTTGTAGAGCAATGTTTCATCTTTAATAATTAGTTGGCTTCATATCTCTGAAACTTGAGGCAGATGCTAATCAAAAAGAGGGTATGCCGAATTTATTTTGTGCCAAACAGTCGTGTGCTATGCATTGAAATTTATACTGCTGACCGAGTGAAAGAACATCACCAGCTGAACCCCATTTTAAATCAAACTTATTTCCTCAATGGATATTACAATTTAAATCTTTTTCTTATATTTTCTTTAATGATGAATTTTAAAACTGTATAAAGTACTTATTGTATTTTGTCCAAATTGTCATGCTTGAATCACTTTCACCTTGACTGTGGTTATTAGGCATTTTCTTAAAAGAAACATGAAACAGAATTTATGATTTGTAGTTTAAATAAGTCTGTATTGCTATGACATCACTTGTACAAATCAAGATAAAACTGGTTCAATTCGCCGTCCTTGCTTTCTGAACACTTCACAACATATATCCGTCTTTCCTTCTGCTCTTTTCACTGCTTCAGCCCTCTTTTATCAGGCCAACACTGTGGTCGACCAACCAATCAGCGTTCTTCGCTTTTATTCTCAGTTACCCAGGCAAATAGCCTCTTCCAGTTCGACCAATCAGCACAAGACTTGCTATTGGTGAAAGCATGCCAAACTGTACAAAAACCCTCATTACCGCACATACTGCTAGATGGGAGAGTAATGCCATTTTCATGGGGCAAACTTGCCGATGTCACGTGCTGCCTGTTAAGGTATGCACCAGATGCAAGCCACTCTGGTTCACTTGCTTCTACGGGGCTGTTCACCACATGATTTAAAATAGAAAAATATATAAACTAGATATAGATATATTGAAAATAAGATATATTATATCCAAGGAGCTGGTATTATGAATAGTATACCAAGAACAAAATGTTTCAGATGTGCAAAAAAATAAAATAAAAATTTAAATTTGGCAAACTTGAACCTTTGTGTCCACAAAAAAACAGAGGATCAAAAGGACTTTTTTCCCTTGACGCCACTATTATTTTAACTACCTTCACTCCTCAACAATGTTTATTGTTTTAAAAAGTGATGATTAGAACTGGAATAAAACCTAAATATATGAAAGTGAATTTATACATTTTTTTTGTTCTTGAGAATTGACAACAAAAATAATAAACACAGTTTATTTATACTATTTATTTATTGTTTATTGGAATGGTTGGAAAAATATCAGCTAATTGCCAATCAATTTGAAATTTATAAAATGATAAATAATAACTATTTACTTGTAGTTACTTCATATATTTTAGTAATTTAGTAAATGTTTATAAATTTATGAATAAAAAATTTTCATATTTATTTCTTTATAAATTGGTAAATGATAAATACTGCATTGCAATAGCTCTAATTGTATATGTTTTTAGAATGTTGTAAATATAAAATTATTCTTGTAAATAAATCGTGTTTAATATTTTTGTTGTAAATTCTCAAGAACAAAAAAATGCATAAATTCACTTTCATAATATATTTAGATTTTATTGCAATTCTAATTATCGCTTTTTAAAACAATGAACTGAGGAGTGAAGGTAGTTAAAAATAATAGTGGTGTCAAGGGAAAAAACCCATCATTTTTGACAATTTGATTTTTTTGTGAGCATAAAGGTCCAAGTTTACCAAAAATTTCTATTTTTCAATTAAAAAAAAACATTTTTTAAAAATTTAAAATTAAAAACAAAAAATAAAAATACCTTTATAAAACATACACTTTATAGATGGATAAGTACAGAAATTAAACAAATAAAAGAAAATGTAGAAAGCTACAACCAGGAAGATTGTCTTGTGATTGAGATAGCTACTAATTTCTCCACTTGTGCCCAAGGTCAATATCCGAGCTGAGGTACAAGTAAAGATTTCAAAGATTCATTTCCAGACGCAGAAGCATTCCTGACTTGGTACGACACAATCTATGCGTATTTAACCTTGTGCAGTGCTAATCTAAGCTTCATAAATATATCACCATAGGCAGAAGATTTTCATTTAAACTTTTAATATTTTTCTTGTCTTGTATTTTCTTAGTGCAACTCACTATTCTTTATTTTAAAATATCTTTCTTCTTTTGCTTGCCGACCTCAGTGACATCCAGGAGGAAAATGTTCACTTCACTTAATGAAGAGTAATGTTTCAATTTCAAAACCATTTAATTTGGTCTATTTTGTTTTGCGGCCTATCAATCTCAATGGGTTATTTAGTCTTGACAAAATTTTTAGGATAGGTTTGTATGAATAGAACATGTATTCTTTGTAAAAGATCAGTTTGTAGATCAGGTTTTTGTAAAGGAGGATTTTTGTCGAGAGTCAAATGTATTACTGGTAATATTATTTTGTTTCAAAAATGTATTGCTGGTATTTTTATACTTTCATGGTGTTTTGACCCCAGTTTTAGGGTTAACTATTTACCCATAGCTGGGACGCTAACAAGAGGCTACTTCCCAGAGTCAGGGTAGACCTGGGAACAGCAATTAAGAGGTGGTTCCATGCTAACCCCCGCCTCCAATCAGAGGTCTTTTTGCCGGATGTAGTTTATCATCATACCCAGGAAAGCAAAACCATTTGAGATGAAGAATTATTACTCATAATCTTGTGTACCAATTAGAAGTGCCAGCAGGATTTAATTATTTCCTTTAAACCCCACCCCTTATGTCTGGCACGGTTATTGCTTATTTGATTGTAGTCATTAAACCATTTTGCTAGACATGCATGCATTGATAACCCAATCAGCAGCAGCACCCACTTTTCAACTTTTGGGGGTGGGGGCGCATGCATAAAAAGAAGAAAAAAAACTGGGAGTATGCATGCTGTGAATCCCAAGATGCTAGCTATCTTTCACTTCAGGTCGAGATTGGGATAGGATGCTAAAGCCAGCAGTCCTTTAGTAGCCACACACAGTGCAGACAATACACCTCACTCACTCACTCACTCTCTGTAAGCAATGCAGATCCCCTTTTTCTTTCTTTTTAAATCGGTATCACCCCAAGCAAGGCAGTAAAGCCACTAAAATGCAAGAGGTTACAGTGTGTGGAAGAATTAGGAACAGAAACATTAATAATGAGCAGGAAGAGTAATCAGGAGGACAGTAGATAGAGATTGACATTACATTAAAGTTGGCTGGAAAGCATGGAGCCAGGAGTTCCACAAGTGAGAAGTGCGAGAAAAGAAACTGTTAGCACAGAGCTTACAGCTACATCTAGCCGGCTTAACTCTAAATTGATGAGATCTCGACGCCAGTCTAGTACTGCACTTAAATTCATAAAGTCTAGGTACCATAGTGAAAAGCTCATTCAGACAATTACCACAAAAGTATTTCTAAAAAAAAGACAGAGGGAGGCAACATTACAGCGATGGATAAGTAATTGAAGGTGAGCCGTCAGATCAGGACTAATAATATTGCTGATTCTTCTTTGGATAAATGAACTTGAGGTAAATAGCAGTGGCACCGGACCATATGTGGCAGCAATCCAAAATTTTGAACAAAAAGATCTGAAATTCTTAAACACTTACTTGTGCTCTGTCTCTTATTCTCTGTAGATTCACTTGATGTTTTAGTGGGTTTCGAAATGGAGATGCATGATTCTCACCTGAAGATAAAATGTTAAATAAAATTAAATCCATGTATTCTATAGTTTGGATTTGTTTCTTTATTCAGAAAAGAACAAGTTGTTTTTTTTTTTTTAAACTTAGTGCAGTATTCGGAATTTTGAGTCTGTCAATAACAAACAAAAAAATCAAATCAAATAAAAATACTTATAAAAAAAATACAATACGACTTTGAAAAAAACATCCAATTGTGACAACTATTTGATAATGGGTATATATTTGCCTTTCCATGAAGGTAAATCTGACACATGGTTAGACTTAATATCAGGCTTTCACACATATACATGTGATTAAAAGCAAAAAGCCTAGTTCCAGCAGCTTTGCCTACAGCAGTGGTTCACCAACTTTTTTTTCTCTGGGCCACATTTTCAGAAATAAAATTTGCTTGCGTCTCACCAAATTTTATATGATAAAAAGTACCATTTAAAAAAAAAAAAAGAAGGATTAAAGGGAATTAACCATGGATTTGTAGTCAGAACATCATCATTGATAACTCTCTTCTCCAATTTGCAAACCCGAGTCACTATATTCTTAATACTTGATACAATATCAATGATAAAATCACTCAATAATTATTTATAACTATTTATACTTGGACTCATGCACACAATTACAAGTTATCCATAATGATATTTTAAATACTGAAATCATATTTATTTTTGGCATATGAATTTTTTTTAAACTGTTTCTAAATCTTCGTCTTTCAGTCATTCTGCCTCACCTGCTATCTGCTTCCGCTGTAGAGTTTGGGAACCACTGGCCTATAGTTATCTGGATATACCATTAGTTCAATGTGGAAGTGTTTGCCTGGAGATAGGTCTTCAGGGATGAAACATGATTTATTCATGCCAGGTTTCCCCTGAAGGTGATACATGGCCAATTCCACCAAAAAGGGTGAGATTCTATTTGATACGATGCAAAAGGAACAGGCATGGTAGCTTAATGGATAAAGGATCAGATTGAGGAATTGGAGAGCTATGTTCAAATTAGAACAGTAGAGTTTGTTACATTCACTTACATGCAAACACCTTTGTGAAAGGTATGAATCCATCTTTTCTTCTCCTAGCTATGGGTAAATAGTAGGAAAGACTGGTTCTTATAGCCTTGGGTGGCAACCAGGACAAAACCTCCAACTATGGCTTAAAATAGTTTCACCAACCCACAATTGGCCAAGCATGGTGAGTATGGCTACACTCCTGAAGAGATGGTAAATCAGAGAGGGGCTCTTCCAACAGGAGTGAGAAGGCCCTGGTTTTGGGTCCTGTAGGCTTTGGCAACCATGGGGGAAGAAAAAGAAAGAGGAACCAGTAGACAAGATATACCTCAAGTTAAAAGGAAATTTCAGTGGGGTAAAAAATAAAGAATAAAAAGAAATAAATAAAAGTTTTCATTAATTATTAATGGATTGTCTTTAAAATGGGCACTTTTTTTTTTTTTGAAGAGCATCACAAGTTTACTTGTTTCTAAAATGACAAGAATTTTGAACTGAACAGAAAAGACTTCTGAATCCCTATTACATTTTAGAGTAAATCTGATCTAAATGTCATGTTCCTTTGAAATGTAAGTGATCATGGCTCTCCACAAATGCTGTTTCTTTAGTATCTTTCTCCAAGAAGTGACAGTAATTCAAAGAAAAGAAACCCGTGGAAAGTCATTATCATCTATGTCCTGATGGAACATGGAAATTAAAAAAATAAGTAAATAAAAAAATAATTATATATAATCTAAAGAAAGTTGCACAGCAACATAGTGGCAAGTTGATTCTCACCACAAAGGATCTTCAGAATGTAAATGCTATTTTTGGAATTTTTTTTCAACCACATGGAAAAAGAAGAAAAGAAATGAAAAAAAAATATAAACACAAATTCACCCATTCCAAGAAGTACATCCAAACAACTGAAAAATTTCAGCTACGGCAAATGCTTCAATATTACCATGCTTTTATTACTTTTTTTTATCTCTTGAAGAGAAAAAAAAAAATGGAACCACATGGGGGGGGGGGCATCGGCGGGAGGAATAATGGTAGAAAAAAAAATTTGAAAAAAAAAAAAAAATCCGCCAAAAAAATGAACATTAATCCATTCCAAGATGTATATCAACTGAAAGATTTAAGGCATGAGTGGCAAATGCTTTAAAATCACAGTATTTCTTTTATCTCTTGAAGAGAAAATAAAAGGTACAGATAGAATAATAAAAAGATGTTACTTTATTCCAAGAGACAATGGAACAATGCAAGCCAGAAGTATTCAATTCCTTGAGGTACACCCCCCCCCCTACATGCACACAATTGGCTATGAGACTATAACAAGTACCCCAGGGAATTCATTTGCTGCACACATTCCTTTAAATTCTGTCTCTCTGAACATTGGGCTCTAAGTACATTTATTCCATGCATTCTACATTGGCGTACAAAACTTTTGGCCCACCTTGGTGAAATTAATTACTTTTGTTAATTGCACCCAAAATTTGAGAGTGATTAGCAGCATGCTTTTCTCAGTACATTTGATGACCTTTGAGAGCCAGAAAACAAGTTACTGCATTTTCGTTAATGCTGTATGATGGATGATAGAGTATCTTAAATATAGTGATGCTGAAAAAAGGCCATAGAAAAAATACTGGGTCACCAATGAAAATTTCACCTTTCCGCTCTTAAGTTATAAAAGGAAATATTTTTGGCAAAAAGTGATTATTACAGAAAACATCAAAATATGGAGTTAGTAATTAATGTTGCTGCCTTTGGATTGAATCATTACCTCAACTTAATGTAGAATTGAATGGAAGATGGTCCAGATCTTCTCAGTTGGAATTTCTTCCCATTTTTCTTGACAAAGATCTTGGAGATTACATGGGTTTTGCTGGAGCACTTGTTTCTTCAGTTAGCACCACTATGGTTCAATTATATTGGAATCAGGACTTTGTACTGGCTAGTCTTCCAAAATCTGAACAACTTCATCCACAAGAAACCTTTCTTTCATCTCTCATCTAACTTTTGTGGTCATCTGATTTTCTTTGCATTTAAAACAATTCCAATAGTAGCAAACATTTTTGGATGGTTTGGACACAGTTTCTCTAAATTCCCAGCTGTCTGGCTATCTTTCATTAAATCATCTTTTCCTTCAAAATCACAACTTTCATCAGTTTCAAAAGAAATTTAGCCAGAATTTTAATGTAAAAATGCAAGCTACTGTTCAACTATAATGACTTGACGAGACAACTTACACTCATGTTAAGAAGATGGAACAATTCCTACTTAGAAATTTGTATATTATCATGATTTTATCATCTCAGATCTTTCATTGGCCTTTTTTCAACTTCAACCTGCTTAAAGTGGTCTATCTTCTTTCACACTGCACCTATGAAAACAACATTTTACACTCATTAAGGCTAACAGACACTACTGATAAAAGCATACTGCTAAACAATTTTAACTTAATAAAATAAAGGTGTATAATCATTTTATGACACTGGCCCAAAATGTTTACATGCTAGTGTATACCTTTACTGGTGATTATTAAAGAGAATATATATATATATATATATATAATCTTACTCCTGTAGTCCACTGCTACTGACAAACAGGGATTTTTTTTCTCCTGATGATGGCCATGCTGGCTGAAACTAGTCAATTAAATATAATATAATTATAAAATTAAATAATAATTAAATTAATAAAACAAAAAAATATTAATATACAATCTATTGTGCCTGAAAATTTTTAATTTTTTAATATTTTTTTTATTGTTCAAAACACACACACACACACACACACATATATATATATATATATATATATATATATGGGCAGTAAACTTTCTTTCATTAAATACAGCTCTCAAGGAAGATTTAATCAATTTTTTATTAAATTTTTCCAGCATCCTTATGTTTTTCCGTTTTGTAAGAGTAAGAGAGTACAAAAGTTTTCCATAATGTTTATTGTTTCAAGTGCTTTCGGCCACTCTTCTATAGCCATTTTCAAGGGTGTTTTCTCTCTGATAGTGTTACTTTTTTGACTGTTACTGTTGATGTAATTTATTTTTGCATTGTTTTGAATAGGACTCTTCATGGTCAACCATTCTTATTTTTTCAACAACCACAGAGCTCCTTGTGCCAAGTTACCTCAGTTACAGTTTGTCGAAGAGATATGATAATCTATAATGATCAGCAGATTGAACAATACTCTCAGCCACAAGGAATTAAATTTTTGCTATCACAACCATCAACAACTTACAAACAGTTCAATTTACCCAAATCTCACCCACAAATCTTGGGTCAATCTATGGTGTGGTCTTCGATTACAAACACCAATAACATCAAGAAGTCCCTTTCCTGACAAATCAACTATGATGAAGTTCGAACACAGGTCTCATGGCCAGAAAGGGAACATACTAACTACTCATCTATGCACACATGTAACAGAACCCTTACATTTGGAATAAAAATAAAATCTGTAAAATTAATAATGCTTGCCCAGTATATTTAAGTTATTTTTTTTAGGCTTGTAAGGAAACTAACATTTTCAGAATTCATTTAGCACATAATCATATATATATATATATATATATATATATATATAATAATGGATTCGCCCATCGGTTTCAACGTATGAGGATCTGACAGCTTAGCTGATTAAGTTATGAAATTTTGTGCGATAATCTTAAGTGGCATTTAAGACCCTCTAGTGATTTACAAAGGAGGCCACATATGGAGCAAGTGTGTGGATTGTGAGATGAGATCACTGTTAGATTGGCTGACCTTTTAGATCTTGCTCTTGCTTCTTGAAGATGATTCAGAGAAGCAGATTGAAAACTGCTGAGTCCACTGAAACATGTTGATCTCCATTCTACCCACTCCAAGGCTGAGCCCTCGAAGGTGTTATGTGGTATATTGACAGCTGACAAATTGCTTTTCCGCTTGTCTTTGTATCTTAGCCATGGGCATCCTACATTCCTGTAGCCCTGATCTAACTGGCTGTACATTAGGAAAGGTAAACCACCAGAAAAGTATATAAATTCTTTACCCAATTTAAAATGCATGACAAGCTAAGTAAAATATTTACTGTGCCTGCCATAAAAGCAATCACTAGCAAGCTACCATCAGAAGCCATTTGCTGACATAAAATGTCAACTCTGGATGCCTCACAATTGTATCGCTGTGCCAAAGTTAATCTTAATAAATCTCTACACTCCTCATCCACTCTAACCATCTTACTCATTAGCCCTTCCCAGAGTCTCAGCAAGTATTCCCCACTCCCTATCCACATGAAAAGGAAATATCAGCACATATCAAAAAGGGATTCAACTGTGTGCCTATTTAGTAAAGCCATTTTGGCACCAATATGAAAGAATGCTTGTGTAGACATCTACAGACGTGATATATCAGATTGCATTGGATAAATAAAGGAATCAAGTTTTTTCGCTCTAGATTTCTTTTGAGATTCTTAAACTCATTTTGACTAAAATTTAAGGCTGAAATGTTCTAAAGGAGCTTTCTGAATCCACCTTACTCCCAGTCCTGCCACAAACACACACAAAAAAAATGTATGTATTTTATTATCTTTTTTCCTATATATTTACATTTGTAGATGTGTTTTAAACATTGAGATGCAAGTGTCATATATGTCATTGTATAGTGCAAAAATCTGCAAGATAAAGCTGGTGGTTTCTATGGTTCAACCTGGTGACACCACTTGGGTTTACCTGCTACACATTACTTCTGGGGAGTGGCATTGACATAATGAAACAAAATGTAAACATGACATTTACTATATTGTATTAGCTCTGCTCCAGTTAACAGTGCAATTTTAACATAAGAGTTACCTGCCCTTACAAATATTAGAGAAGAAGCACTGTAGAAGAAAAGGTTAAGAATCATTACAGCAGGTCATAGTGACAAGCGGCTAAGTGTTGGTTTAGTGATACAGTTTATCGGCACATTTGTGCATATACACTGTTAAATCTGTTGTGTCTATAAAAAGGTAAATAAATGAAAATTAATTATAGTGTCAAAAAAATAATTATAACAATTATAATTATCTTTAATTCATTCATTCTAAACCAATGAGAATCTACACCACTTTTTTCCTCTACACACGCAAACACGTGACATTCTCACTTTCAGACAAACAGTTCACACAGACAGGCCATTAACATGTGCATCAATGGAAATTTCATTTCCTTTTCCCGGCCATAATAGTAACATTTATCTTTAAGCACTTAACAAAAACTTAAGGTAAGAATACCCCAGACACTTCTTTGTATTTTCTAACTAAATTATCTGGACATTCATTACAGATATCTATAAAAAAAGACATACAAGAAAGACTGTATACACTTTGCTTATTTTTTATCTTATCCTTCTGTTGGATTCTGATCAACATTTGATCCCAAACTGAAATATAACTCAGTATTACTGTCTATCATTTCTCCAACATTACATAACAATCAGATAATAAATAATACTTGTTTTGTTCTTTCCACATCTTGCCGTTTCTCATTTTAAAGAGTATTTTTGTATATATATATAACTGTTAGGGGGTTTATAATTATTTACTTGGAGTTATAACTTCCCTACAATTCTTTATAAGTTATCAGTAAAGACCTGTTGAGACAAGTTTGTTGATAAATCTGTCTGGTTGTCTGCAGAGATGCTCACTTTTGATGTAAGCCCCTTACATAAACGGATATAAAATGGTGACATTTTCTAATTCTTGTCCTTAGCGCACAGCTGAATAATGAAGCAACATTGTTATATGAAGATTAGCGAGGAACATAATAAGTCATAAGATTTATATATCCTGTCTGAAGCTTGATCCAAATTTAAATGTAAAGCCAAATAAATCTTATTAAATTGCAGATAAAAAAAATTAAGTAGGCATTAAAACAACTTATTACAATAGTTCCACTAGGATTAAAAGATTAGGGATAACTTGGGAGGGGAGCTAATTATTTTATTTTTATTTATTTAAATTGAAACTTGTTGATATTGAATCTTTGAAAAAAAATGTTATGATGTTTGCAGAAAACTAATATGAAAAAAAGCACAAATCTTTGGACAACATGAAGGGAATTAAAAGCTTTTCTATTTAAAAATAATATTTGACTAATAAGCAAACCAAAATTTTATACACAGATTTATTTAAATTATATATATATATATATATATATATATATATATATATATATATAAAGAGGAAGACAATTTAAATACCTGAAACCAAACACAAAACAAAGGGTATGAAAAACTTTAAAAGAGGGGCATAAGACTAAACTGGAATTTAAACCTCAAATAAAACAACAAATGAAGAATAATTCTAGAAAAAGAAAAAAATATTTGATTTACCCACCCCCTTTTAATGTAGAGGTCAAATGTAAAATAGGGAAAATATTTTTCAAATTGCTTAATAAACATTTACCAAAAAATTCCAAATTACACAAGATATTTAATAAAAACACAGTTAAATTAAGCTACAGCTGTACTAGTAATCTGGAAACCACAATAAAAAGGCAAAATGCCAGGAATTTCAAAGATAGTGTGCAGAAAGATATTGTTAACAGTGAAACATGTAACTGTAGAAATAAAGGTAAATGTCCACTAGATGGAGTTTGCAAAATGGAAAGAGTAATTTAAAAAGCCGAAGTAAAAGATACAAATGGCCAGAGCAAAATATATATGGGGAGTACTGAAGGCAGTGTCAAGAAAAGATGGTATAATCACAAGTCATCATTCAAGCTAGAAAGCCGTAGGAATTCTAGCCAGTCATGTGTTGGAATTAAAAGAAAAAAAAATAAAGATCTGATTGTAATCTGGAAAATATTAAAAAAAAGTTAAACCTTACAGCAATCATAGTGATACCTGCAAACTCTGCCAAGAGGAAAAGTTAACAATATTCCCAGACCAAAAAAATCTACTGAATGGAAGATCGGAAATAATGACATGATGCATACACACAAAAATTTCCTTTTGAGTTCATACATTATGTGTTTGTTAAAGCACCAGGAGATCATTTGGCCCAAATCACCTAAAGATACCAAAAGATTGAAACCAAGGTAGTGTGACTAGCTGATATCCTAATTTTTTAAACTTAATAGCTTTGCATGTTAAATTTTTATTTTCTTTATACATGTATTGAGGACTTTTTAATACTAAATGTTTCCTGCTCTAATTCAACTCTGACCAATAATTGTTATATATATATATATATATATATATATTATAAATTGTTACATTAGAACATTCAAGTTATTACTACAAAATTGCATATTTTGTTTCGACGTTTAACACATCTCATCAGGTAGTTAACAATGATGGTAATAAACGATTTTATTTAAAATTACAATTTATGAAACATCGATTCTTTTTCCATTTTTGAAAAAATTTTCATAAAAAGCAAAGAAAAATTTTTTAAATAAAAAAGGAAAGAAAATAAGAAATCAATAAAAAAAGGAATAGGAAAGAAAAGAAAGGCAAAAGAAAAGCATAAGAAATCAAGCCTACTACAAAGAGAAGGGAAAGAAAAGGAAGGGAAAAGGAGAGGAGTATATGCAAATTATACAAATACGAAGGAGATATATATATATATATATATATATATATATATATATATATAGATAGATAGATAGATAGATAGATAGATAGATAGATAGATAGATAGATAGATAGATAGATAGATAGATAGATAGATAGATAGATAGATAGAGACAGACAGACAGACAGACAGACATTGAGTATAGTGTGAGTTTTTATAGATTAGTTCTTTTACACAAAACATAGGGAGTTGCACTATACAGGGATAATTTTATTGAAGTGGTTAAAATCATGCATAAAAATTCAGAGGTCACACTATACATGAAGTTGGTTAATATATCTCGTACAGTGAGTGCTGGATGTAAAATAACAGTGCTAAAAATTTATAACTGTCTATATTTCTGAGATGAGGTATTGTAACCATTTGCACTATTAGCATTGTTGTTTTAATTGCTGTCCTCATCTTTATTGACATATTCATGACATTTCTGCCACTGTATGCTCCAGCCTTCTTCTGTTGTGGCCCAGTGGATAGAAGTAATCCAGTGACTTGACCCAAAGAGTTGTGAGTTCAATACCTGGGCACAGCAGAGGTGAACAAAAATTCATAGAGTTGAGTTACTAAATGGAAATAAATGGAACTGAGATATCCAAAAAAAGGCACGATACATGGAACTAAAATAATCTCCCCCAGTGGACTAAATAAAGGATTCAGTTTGAAATTCCAGCATATATCACTTGAAGACTATAGTGTACAATGGCTGAAACGTTGTGAATATGACAATAAAGATGAGGACAACATTTCAAACTATGAAATAGTGTAAATAACTAAAATTTATACTCATAAATATACTTTTTTTCCTCACTGTTTCATCCATGCGGCAATTATCAGGCAACTGTCACATGCAGAACTCAGAGTTATACCAAACAGAAAGGAACAAAATATATATTTAGTGTGTGTGTGTGTGTGTGTGTATATATATATTACATATATACACACACTATTGTTCAACTTATACAAGGCCTAAGAGGCCACTCAATGTAGAGGGTTTCTATATTAGATTTTATTATTAAAAAAAAAAAAAAAAAAAACTAACTGGAAATAATGAACTGATATTGGTAAAATTTTTCAGATTATATTTATATACTTCAATTTTTTGTGGATATCTATGTTGATGATACAATGGTATATGAGTACACCTCCAAAATTCTTGAGGCCCAGATATTGGTAGCTGATATCACCTATGATCGAGCTGTAACAGGTCAGTGGAGGAAAATTGACTGCTCACATTCAATAGCACAAATAATAAACTAGTGACATTTCATCATCACTGAGCAGACCCTGAACTTTCTTCTGTCGCAGTGAATGGATGTTGTCCCAGGGAAGCTCTGTACCTTGTGCACCTATTGGAACTTAAGTTCACGCCAGACCTCAAGTGAAAGTCATACATATGATGACTTACTAAAGACGCTGGGAAAAGGGTTAGTTCTTTGTACCACTCCTCCTGCTACTTTCTTCTTTTACAAGAGCCAGATCAAACCAAAAATAGAGTACCGCTGCCATACCTGAGCAGGAGTTACCCAGTCTTGATAGACTCCAAAAGCATCTACATGGCTTTATGAGTGATTATTTCCACCCTACAACCCCTTTCCCACAGATGAAATGTTGTAAGCCTCTTTGCCACTATCAGTATTTCCATGGAAAGTGTTCCGATGAACTACATTCCTCAGTTCTAACCTTCACAGATAAGATCTGCAATGCCCCACACATTGTAGTGAACCAACTTAATTTCCTTCATATTCTATTTGTGAGATGTAAGTTCCACTCAAGCAGTTTTCTTCCTATTACAATCTTAACCTGTTCAAGTCTAGTGTTAACCATTCTGTGCCATTTATCTCTTACCCTGTGACCCTCTACCCCAAGTGGCTCTTGAGCCTGGTACTGAGTGAACATTATTGTAAGAAAAAAAAAAGAAGATAAATATACCATGTTGAGTTTTACCTTATATGTTTTTATCAGATATATTTACACTAACTTTTTCAGTCGTATGAGATTTTATTATAGAATTCAAGGATTCTTCATATTTTTTATATATATATATATATATATATATATATATATATATATATATATAAGAGTACAGTTATTTTTTTTTATTTCAGCTATATAAAAACTGCCATGGGTTATAAGCTATGAACTAGAAAGAGAAGATATTTGATAGGAACACAATGTTGTTAGCAATTTCAAACTAAAATTTAAAAAACGTACTTGCTATACAAGACTCAGCAGTAATATGTAGTGTTGTTTGGAACTATATTCCCATACCCCCAGTGCAGTCTATGGGACTAAAGGAAGGTGTGGATGTGTGTGTAATTTTTTAACACTTTTCATTTAATGAGAACGTGTTAAGAACTTCTTGGCTTGACCCATTTCTCCAAATCTGAACAAATAAAATGTTCAATGACATATCTCCTGACTCGGTTTCACAGAGAACTGTTGTTTTTTTTAATGCCATGTCCATTTAGGCTCACCACAGATTCCTTTTCTGTGTGAGTGCGTTTTTATTATCTGTGAATTGCTATCAATTGGTTTCCCTATTATCATCATCACAATTGCAAATGCAGAATTCCAAGTTCAGAGAACAGTCTACTTTGCTATTTAATCCTTGAGGAAAGAAACAATAATCATGCCTTTACCAACGATATTTGTGCAAAAGTGAACATAGTGGAAGAGACTGAAATTTGAACCCAGTTTACTGATTCTTCACATTTTAAATAATTATATATAATTAATACAATAAAAGGTTTTTCACTTAGCTGATCAGTGTTACCTTCAGAATCCCAACTCAAGAGTTTTATAGACAGACTCTCCAGGAATCACTCTATCCACTCGTCAGGAGGTATGAACAACTGACTGCTTACACTTCTCAATATTTTTTTTTTAATTTCTATTGGTGAAAGTTTTATTTCATTGTGTGTGTGTGTGTAGAATGTTGTGGTTATTTATCTTTTTCATTGTTTTTTTTTCATTTTACACTCACTCCTTATCAGTTTTTTAACTTCTTTTCTTTCAATTGTAGCCATTTTGACTTCCATTTTTCTAAACATATACTGTTGTTTTTAATTCTTGAGCATTATGATAAAAATATAATTTTACAGTATGCTATATTTATGGTTAAAAGTGGGTTAATATTAGGGATTAGGCATATGTAAATATAAAAGTGTGTACATGTACACATATATCTACACTAGGCTATTATTTAGATATAGTTAAAAATGAAAGGTCAGTAAGTATTCACCCAAACAAGTTTGATTAAAAAGAATATATATACACAGAAATGCCTTGAGATAAAAATTTAATTTGTTCCAAGACTGAGCTTGTAACTCAAAAGACTATCCGGCTCGTATCTCAAAAAACTTGTATGTTGGTATGCTCATATATCAAGGCATCTGTGTGTGTATTATATGTCAGTACTTGTTAAACAAATTTGTTTGGATATATGTATATTTTAAACGGAGATGAAATATTACAACTTATGCAAACATTCACAAGTTTCCTTATCAAAGCAAATATGCAAATTACATTTATTTGCATGAGACAAACTGTCATCATGCAAATAAATAATATGTTATCCTAAAAAAATTAAATAAATCTGTCATTTTTTTCACACGAAACTGACAACTGATCTCATGACAATGCATAGTTTAATAGACTTGGAATAGAAATGGACCATTGGCAAAATGCATACTCACACTACGAGTTAGGCATCCTCTTAAATAAATATTTTAGATATGGTGTTAAATGCATTAAAAATCATGTTACTTAAAATTTTAATTCCCAAATTAGGACAAAATTTAAACAGAGACAACAGCAAATTAAAAAAAAAAAATGACATGGAATGAGCCAATTATATAATTATTTTAAAAAACTTAATTTAAGTTTTTATTTATTTATTATAAACTAAAACATCTAATTGCCAACATTTTTGTCATTCTTATTAAAATCTCTATTACCAATGATGATATAATCAAAAGAAAAAAAAAAATAATAATAATAATATATATATATATATTAAAATAATATAAAAGAACAATGAGATTTATAATTCAGAGTTCTTAGCATTTATTTTTATTTTTAAAAAACAGTGCTTGCTGTAACAGTAGAACATAATATTATAATTGTTTTTTTAAAAATATATTATCAGCGCAACACCAAAATTCCCATGTTTCAAAACAGAAACTTCAATTTAAATTCAATCATAAAAATTAAATTTAAAATATAAAGTTCCATTCCGTTAACAAGCGATGCTAAGAATAACTTTTTAGAAATTGATTTACTTAATTTACAAGTCCAGACAAATTTGACATTTTACAGTATTGGAGTTAAGGAAAATTCAATCTTTTTTATTTTAGGGGTGTTAACATCTAACTTATTTAGAAAACTCGTGTATCTAATGTATTGTAGCTATCAAGTTGGTCAAGTCAAGGTGGGGACTGGGGTATCTGTCTATTGACACAAACTTCCTTTTTTCAAGTAGAAATAAGTTTTAAAAAATTTAAATTTAAAAAAAAAACAATATGTATGTATGTTAAATAGATTAAATATATTCTTGGATTTGCTGTCAATCTCTTTAAATTTTGGATTGAATCTAGAATCACAATTTGAAATTATAATTTTAAATACACTTGGAACTTGGCCTAAAGTGTTTTTTCAGGAGTGTAGAAGTTCATGATTACTTGTAGGATTTCACAAATTTAAGCTATTTCTTTTTACTCTAAGATGAAGCATCTTCTACATTATTACTCACCTGACTCAATATTATTGCTGCTTTTGTAACTTTTTTATAGCTTAAACATTCACATATGGGTGTATCGTCAGTGGTAGTACCTTTGCAGTGGGCTTAGGAGCTGCACCTCAGGGGTCAACAGCTTTACCAGTGGATGGAGGAACTTCTAAGAGGAAAGTCTAAGTAACCCCAACATCCCTGGTGCAAAAGGGACTGGCAAGCCATTTGCATTGAATGTCACCATGAACCACAATTACAACAGAAACAGTGGGAGTGCTGTCTACAGTGGTACAAAATGTGCTAACTGAATAAATGAATAAAACATTCATGAGTCCCAAAACCCATGAGGGTTGTTGAGGTACCATATGTACTGCAGCCATAGCAACAGTGGTGTGTCTTGAGTAAGATAGCCTCATGGAGCCCAACCCTCTCAAGGCTGGTTTGAATTCATTTTACATCTAGACTATTTGCCAATTGAAGTCATAAGCCCTAGTCTGTCCTGTTATTTACCCATAGCTGAGAAACATTTTTTGCATATAAGACTTATATAAATATTTTATAAGTTAATGTTTTGGTTGATTTTTTTTTTTTTACAGTTTATCAACCCTTTGTGGGTTATTTAGAGCCAAAACATGTTTTTGGATTGTATGAATAACTTTTTTTTGCATTAACATTTTTTTTCTCTCTGAGATAATGATTTTCTGGTACAAGTGCTAATATTTAACCCATAGCTGAGGAGAAAGATAGTTTCATACCTTTTTGATTCAAACTAAGCTCTCCGAGTTCTCATTCTGAGCTGCAATCCATTAAACCACTGTGTATACATTTAGAGGAACAAAATTTGATTAGGCAATAAAAACATAATTATCAGGGGACAAGACAAAAACAATGGTAGTTGGCAATACAAAAATAAAATTAAAAAATAGAATGAGCTAACCAGTTATTGCTCCTCACTTGTCAAAACTCGATCAAGGGAATTGAAATATTGTGTACACCGACTATAAAAAAGGGTAACATGAGCAAAGAAATACACATGTATCAACAATATATTGACTTGGGTTATCTATAGACAGTCCTAACAACCAATTCTTTTCTTTTGCATGAAGATGATTGTCATGACATTTAATATAAATTGTCTTGAGGACTTTTGACTAATTGTTGGAATGTGATCTGCTCAAAAGGAAAGATGATGCACACTCCTGATTTTTAAAGTATTCTGAGATTGTAGATCTGGATGTGATGGAACACTTATGCAAATTATCCAGGTGACCTTTTTAGTTGGCATGTACAATAATGTAATTTCCTCGATCAAGTTCTGGCAATTGAGGAGCGTCAACTATTTTCCATTTTTCCCTTTTCGTATTGCCAGCTACTGTAGTTGAAGTTTTCTTTTTGTCTCTTTAATTATGCTTATTTTTTACTGCATTAAATAATAACTTGATTTTATTTATTTAAACATATTCATTTTTGAATGGGTAAATGTAATCATCTTTTGCTAGCTTAAACAGTCTGACCAAAAAAGCTGGACTTGTTTGTACATATCTCGCCATATTTCTTGTACATATACAAAAAATATAAAAATAAATACTGGTCATCGTGCAAAGAAAAGATTTGCTGATTTCGTCATCAATCCCTTGACTTTTGTAATAATAGGGTTGATCTGAATGCAGAAGCAACACTAACTCCTTTCCACAACGGTCTATCAACTGCAGCCATCAGCAATTCTGGTACAGTCATACCCGTCCATTATTTGACATTGTCCAACCAGTTTTTGCGCTGGTGTCCTCCCCTACATCCACCTTCAACGGTGCCTTGCATGATGGTCTTGCACAGGTAATGTGTCCAAACCACACTATTTTTCTCCATTTGACAGTGGTGAGAAGAGATTCTTGTGTCCCACGGGACTTTCAACCCTTTCCACACAAACTCCTTGTTTTTTTTGTTTAAGTGGAGGGATTGAGATGAGATATTTTGAAGTTATGATTGAGGATGAAGGAAAAACAAAAATGAAAGTGTTAGAGGAGTGAAATATGACCAAAGCATCTCTATGAGACGGTATCTGATACCTTTTGGCCGAATGGTTGTGTAATGTGGACAAAGATCAGTGGAGAAGAGGACAGAAATGTTTTATATTTTCTTATTTTATTTATACGGTATTTGATTTTATTTATTTAAGTGTATTCATCATTGAATGGGTATATGTATATTCTGGCTTGTAATAACATATTGCTTTGTAAACTTATTTGTAAGCATATAATGCCATATTTCTTGTACATTTTTTTTTATGAAAAACAACAAATTCAAATAATGTTAATTCCCTAGTCAATTTTATTTTGATAGATGGTATTTGAACTTATACTAAGTTAAAACTTAATAGATAACTATCATACTGTCAGTTCCATAACCCCACCCTAACACATATTCAGAGCTAATCACTATATTTTTAGCTGCTTGGGATTGGGTTCCCGGTTACTTCTATCTCTGCCTGAACACCAAAATTCTATTAACTAATTAATATTTTTTCTATCTTCTGATTGGATAAAATAGATTCACCTATCATCCAGTTCACACTCCTTCCTCGTTCAACTCTATATTCTAATGTTTCTGACTGAACTCTTATTCACTAATTATTTATTTATTAATTTTTTTTTTTTAAATTCTCTCCCAATAAGAGTATATAGGTTTGCCTATGGTCCGGTTCACACTCCTCCTGGGGAGGAGTGTGTAAAGGAGTAGCTGTTACCTGTTTAGGATTGAGTTTCTGTTTCCTTCTGAAGTTTGTTTCAACTTTATATTTCTAATGTCTCTTCCCTGGTCCTTTGAACAGGAGTAGAAAGATTATCCCTTGCTTCCTGATTAATATTGGGTTTTCAGTTCTTTCTAAAGTCTACTTCCACACTATATTTTTAAGGTCTCCAACTTGGAAATATTATTCACCAATTAAATCTCGATCTCTTCAAGGCTAGAGTTAGCGATTCCCTGTGTAGCCCCAAGAACTTCACTTCTTCCGCTTTCTGATGCTCATACAACACACCACACTGTAATCTTTTATCTTGAGTGGCCTTGTATTGGATGAACACTAGTAAATTAAAAAAAAACAGCTCAGTAGCATAGAAGTTACCATATTTATGATTTGACATTGCATGCTCAAACAAATAAAAAGCATATTGACCCAGAGTATTGTGTAAATGGATTGATCGATTCATTTTTTTTTTATGGCTGATCAACCCTTTGCAGGTTATTTAAAGCCAGAAAATATATTTAGATTGTCAGAATTATTTTGGATAATAATGTCTTAGTAATACAAGTTTTACTAAACAGTTATCCATCAAGGTACTAACAATGCTCGACATTGCTTAACTTCAGTGAATCATACAGGAACCTGTGTTTCAATGTGCAAATGGAATAATAGTAGTTATAAAAAATGTATTGCCGCAAAACAGATGACTTACTATGATGAGTTACCCAGACTGGTAGCAAGCAAGTTATAGAAATAGTTTTGGCAAATTTTTTTTTTTTTTTAATCTTCTAATGAGGAATCATGGATCCGAGTTCAAATTCCAGGTGAATCCATTACATTCACTTACGTGCTAATACCCTTGGGGAAAGGTATGAATCCTCTTCTCCCCACCAGCTATGGGTAAACAGCAGGACAGACCCGGTTCTATAGCCTCGGATGGTAACTGATCTACCGCAGAAAGAAATGGCAACCTACTGCAGGAAAATATCTGCCTCGTCAGTCATATATAAAAAAGATACAACGCATGGCACATAACTGACTGACCATTCATCCATCCACCTTGCATTTGTACAAGTTTTGTGATTGGGTTGTAGCCTTATCTTTTATGCGGTGGCGTTGTAAACAAAAGTGTCAATGCTCTATTTTCTCATCTGGCCATGGATTGTGGCCCTCTGCAGCCTATCAGTTAACATATTTAAAAAATAGATAAAGGAATAAATTTAAAAAAAAGAAGAGAAAGAGAGGAAGTATCTAATAAGGAAGCCCATTTGAACACCAGACAACTTATCCTTCAAGCTGCTAAACAAGTATTTACAACTTCTGACCCAGTGAAAAAAATATAATAAAACCCTTCCCCTAAATTCATTTCAGACAAGCCAAACTTTTCACCTAAGGAGAGAAAAAAATGAACTACTTATTGTTTTTAAACAAGAGACCCATCCTTAATTTCCTTCAGCAAGGAACGAGAGCTGAACTGAGACTAAGCTTAGAGACATTTCCATCCCCCACAACCAATGACAAGGACAGAATTTGACCCAAAGTCAATTTTAAAGTACCAATCCACTTCTACTTGGTGAGAGTAGATGCAGATATTGCTCAGTTCAATGGCACTTGACCGTAGAAAACCTCACATATTTCGTATGATCCTGACCAAGTGCCCCAGTGAGTTAATGAGATTTTCTTTTAATACAACACTAGCTTTGGTATTAAATTTGAATATATATCAGCCAGAATGATTCTTCCTTTATAGGAGAAAAAATCACTTGACAGCCTTATTCCAACTACCATTTATTATTAAATATTCAGGAAATTTTCTCTTCTTTTTATGTGCCACGTCCTTTCAGGATGTAGACGATCATGGCTCTCCACTATCTCTTGCAGCTCTCAACAAGTTTCATCCCTCTGCTACCTCTCCCGGACAACGTTCTGTCATCCACTTGCTTAAGCCCACTAGGTATATCATGCATCGTTTTCCCTTGTCTCTCTTTCCCTCTATGCAACCCATGAGTATTAGATTCTCTAGGCCCTCCTTCCTCATTATGTGTCCCAGAAACTTCAGCTGCCTCTTCCTGATGTTAAGTATAAGCCTCCTCGTTGCTTGCATCCTCTCTAAGACCTCATCATTGCTCACACGCTTGGTCCATGATATACTTAGCATCCTTCTGTAGAACCACATCCCCTTCGCCTTGAGTCTCTTCATCTTTGAGGAAATCGTCCAACATTCGCTGCCGTAAAGAAGGACAGATGTCACGTAACAGCTCAGTACTCTCTTCTTTGTTACCAAAGAAATCCTCCTGTCTCACAATACTCTGCCCAGCTTTTGGAATGCATCCTTGGCCATCCCAATACATCTACGGATCTCAGTGTTGCACTTACTGTCCTCTGTCAAAACGCTTTCCAGATATTTAAACTTCTGTGTCTGCTTCATTCTAGTGTTCCCAACCTGCAAATCGCATTTCAGACTCATCCTTTTACTGATGACCATGCATTCTGTCTTGTAGCTTAAGCTTAGTCCCTTTTTCTCACTCTCCGTCACTACCTTCTGTAGGAGATTTGTAATTTCTTTTCTGTGTCTGCTATCAGTACTGTGTCAGCTGCCTATTTTATGTTGTTAAGACTGTGGCCGCTATTGCTAAATCCTGGTAGAGTTTCCAATTCTCTCAGAATTGCTTTGCTGTATAGGTTGAATAGGTCAGGTGAGAAGACACATCTTTGCCATACACCCCTTTTCTTACTACTTCATTTAGACAGTGAACATTCTAGAACAAAAAGCCTTTCATTTGATTGAATTATTATCTACAGCTCATCAATCTCTATGGGTTATCTAAAGCCAGACAATATTTTCAGATAAGAATTTTTTTTTTGAGGGGGAGTTAATGCTCATTTAGTAATACACATCTTACTAATTAACCCATAGCTGAGGGCAGAAGAGGTGGATTCATACCTTTCCCAAGGGTATTTGCACATAAGTGAATATAACAAACCCAACTGAAATTGGAACTTGCCTGTCCGATTAGCAATCCCAAGCCATTATGCATTACACCACCAACACTAATGCTTGAACACAAATGACTAAATTCCATATGTTTACCAATTAAAGCTTTGTTTAAAGATGGCCTTAAACTTTTGACTAGCTAGTATTTAGCCTAATTTCAAATTACTCAAATGTTTACTATATATATATATATATATATAGTGTGTATTTGAGTAGTAACCCCTCTTTTATGCAAATTTTGTTGAAAATGACTGACAAGGTTTTCTCATGTGTTGGTACAATTTTTTTCTTTTCAGGAAATAAATTATATAAAAATTGTTTGAATGTTTTCCAAGTGCTTTTGGCTATACTTTTAGCCATTATCAAGGATGAATTTTATTTTATTTTTAACTAAATGCATTGTTTTATGTATGTATCTAGAGTTATAGGAATGTTTTATTTTCCAAACATTGTGGCCGTGTTCATAGTTGATATTATTGAGTGTTATTTTTTCCTTTTTCATTATAATGCTTCCATTATTTTTAGTCTTTTTCTACATGTGGCTGATGCTATTATATTTGTGCTATCAATAATTATGTTATGGAGAGAGTTTGGTAGATCTCCAGGTGTATTTAAATGAAACCTAATTGAGCTATGGTCAGGGAGATGTAATGTGAGTCGTCTTGTTAAACATGTAGCATATCCAATATAATTATTTACAAATTGGGATTGATCAGGAACACAGTTCCTTCAGGGACATGGAAATTCGTAAATAATATTGGTTCTCTGTAATTTAGATCATGCAGATGAATTATTATTTTTGACAATGAGGTTAGCGGTTTTAAATTTTTTTAATAAATAATTAATTTAATTTTCTTGTTTTTATCGACTGGAGTTGTGTATTTCTTTATGATGTTTCTAAGATTTGTCTTACTTATAGTTACTATGCATTTGATTTTTGTAGAAAACGTTAATGTTATTGATTTTTTTCTGTGTGTTTTGTGTTGCTATTGGTAACCTTAGAAAAAAAAAAAAGAGTTTAATATGGTAATCTATAAGATTGTTTTTTACTTGTGGGTTATTTATATAATGAAGTAGTGAATGTATTATTACTAGACTCCATGAGAACATATAAGAATGGGAGTTTATTTTGTTGGCTAAGTTCGTAAGTTGAGGACAGAACTTTATTTATTTATTTTTTTAATGTAGTTTTGTGATTATCTATTTCATTTTTGTTCTCAGCTAAAATAAAAATATCATCTATGTAGCGGACGTATATTTTTAGTTTAGTAACGATTTTAAAAACTTTGTTTTTTACGTGTGATATGTAATAGAGAAGCACAAAACGAGAGGATTTCCCATCCTTCATTAGTTCGAGTGTAAAGTTTGGCATTATGGTCATAGAAGGGGGGGACTTTAGTAGTGCATGCATGTAATAATCTTTTGAGAATATTAGGTTTGATGGATGAGGGTGGAATTGATTTATTGTTATATACAGAATTAAGGATTATCTCTATGGTTTCATCAACAGGGACATTTGTAAATAAATCTTCAACATTATGCAACATTAGAATACCTTGGTTCGGTTTTGTAGTGTGAAGGATTTGGAAGAATTCAGGGATTGATTTGATGTTATAATTAGTAAGTAGATATGGGGTAATAATATCATTGAGAAATTTTGACAACTGATATACGGGTGTTGGTATCTGTGAAATGATAGGTTGTAATGGGTATCCGGGTTTGTGTATTTTAACATTTTCGTATAAGTATCCTGGTTGGTAATCTCCAATAATTTTATTGATTTTTAAGGATCCTACATCAGTATTGTTGGATGTCATGAGTTTGTTGAGATTTATTTGAGTGTCAGTCGTGTTTCTACTTAATTTTATGAATTTAGAACTATCATCAATGAAGTGTTGTAATTTTCTGTAAGAATCTAATTTGTCCAAAATGACATAAGTATGGGATTTATCATCTGTTCTGATGATGACATTAGGATTGTTTTTAATTCTTTTGCAGTAGTTTTGTTGCTAGAATGTTATCATGACTATTGAGCGGAGTACGATCTTTTAGACCTTCTGCCTAGAGAAGATCTCTGAGGTTTGAATGGAAATTTATTAATTTGTCACTATCCATTTGGGATAATGATTGGTGTAAGATTTCAATATCAGTCTTCTTTGTGAGGAAGTCAAATTTAGGCTGGGGATAACATTTTAGTCCTAGATTTAGAAATTTCTTCTAGTCATCACAGCCTATTCATTTCAAAAATCAAAAGCAAATTGCTATCAAAAAGTTAAGGAAATTTGACAGATAAACAATTATTTTGATGTGTAAAGTCAGTTTTTATCTTTTTGATGACATTTAATAAGACTTCATTGTATTAGATCATTGCAAAAGTTTGTGCCATATTAGAAAATTAAAAACAAAACTTTATGTAAAAAAAAAAAGAAAAAACATTTATTAAATCAAGTACATAGTCTTCATTGTTTTTACCAAGTGTCTTCTGTCATTCTACAAGCTTCTTGATGCCATTTTCATAGAAACTTTGTGTTTTTTGTTAAAAGAAGGTTGTAAGATAGTTTTATAGAGTGAAATTTTTTATCATTTAAATAGTTCTGTAGAGACTGAAACAAATGAAAATCTGATGGAGTCAAGTCAGGAGAATACGGTGGGTATTGGGGGGGTACCAATTTCAACTTTTTAAGCTTTGCAACATAAAGTCTTGTATTGTTGTGACAACAAATGACAACTTTTCAGTAGTTTTTCTTGAGTCTCTTCAACTGGATTTTTAAACTCTTAGCAATCTCTTCCATCAAAATCTTTAGTTCATTCTTCATGGTGACCTCTTCATCAACTTTGGAAGATTGCCTGGATCATTCAGGTTAAAATCACCCTGACAAAATCTGTAAAAACCACCATTTGATGGTCTGAAGAGCTGGAACATGATCCAACTAAAAATTTCTAAATGTTTTTTTGTTGCAGTTTCAATGCTTTACCCTTTCTGAAATTTATAGAGCATAATATGGTGAAAGTGCAACTTTTCATCCTCCATATTTAAGGTCGTCAATTGTCAACAAAGTCTAACTCACGACTGAACAATGAAAGGTTCCAATTTACAAATTGTTGCCATTTTATATGTTTCATTTTGCACATGCATGTTGTTTGTTTTTGATTCTGTTGACTGCACAGTCTAGTAGGGTCAGTTGGGCACCGTCTCTGAGAAAAAGAGCACCATGATGCAATTCACTCTGGCAGAAATTTGGAAACAGCATGCTGTACTGCTTGGCACTCAAACCAGGAACTCCAATACAAACATTTCAGTGTGTGTTGGATGCAGAGGATTCAGAAAGAGTTGAAGGAGTATAATGATGATTACAAAGGTACGACAGGTAAACTCAACACGGAGGCCAACATCAAGTGCCTTGGGAAGGTAGTGCTGCTGTGGAACAAAAGCGTAGCTGCTGGAAGACCCTTTGTCTGGCAACAGGACTCTGCACCATGCCATAGAAGCAGGAAAACCCAATCATAGCTGTTAGACAATTTCTACAACCACCTTACCCCTTACATCCGGTCACCTAACTCCACGGATTGCAACCCTCTTGATTATCATGTGTGTTGCACAGTTAAGCGAGAGACCAACAAAACTCTTTGTAACACCAAAGATGAACTAAAGGCAAGGATTATGACAGCATTCACCAACTTAAACAAGGAGCAGAAGAGCTGCAGAAGATTCCAAAATCATCTGTAGGCCGTGGTTGAGGCCGATAGCAATTTTATTGAATAAATTGACTTTAGTTTTTCAAGATATTTTTGTGTAATTTTGGTAAATATATCTGTTAAAATGAGATGTCAGTGTTATTTTCATTTTTGCATAATTTAGACGACAATTTATCCACCGCACTATGTAGAATCAGCAATTGGCAATGTCAAATTGTGGTCATTTTATATTAACAATGAAAATCAGACACAAACTTTTGAAATGATCTGATAGATATTGACTAACTTTAGCTTAGTCTGATGCAAAGCCACAGTATTGGAATACTATGCATTGATTCAATTTAGATCACCAATAATGATCTTTCAGACAGACTTGTTAACCACCCATATTGCTAATGGGCTGATACTGATCATCTAAAAATAAGTTAAGCATCTTCATTTTCAGTCTTCTTTAGCTGTGAGGATGGCCTTGAGCTATCTAACATTTTTTTTTTTTTACTCAAATTTCAGCAAAATAGGCTTTGCCATTTCAAAAATGTCATTTTGTTTTTTCTGACGATACATATTAAAAGAAAAGAAAAAATTGTTTTGAAATTAGTTTCAAGTTTTTAACAGGTTAGCTTTGAATTTATGTACAGCTAATATATAAAGCTCAAAGCTTGTTTATGCATGTGTCTCCCCTCAAAATCCTGAAAATTAAATACAAAGTTGGCTGTCAGTTTGTTTTATTTTACGGCATATCAACCTCAATGGGTTATTTAATGCTAACAAGATTTTTATTGCTGATAATATTTTTTTCAAAAATGTATTGTTGGTAAAAATTTTTCAAAAAAAGTATTGCTGGTATTAAACCTATTTTTATACTTTTATAGTGTTTTGACCCCTTTTGTGTGTGCATGAGGGGGAGGGGGGTAACTATTCGTCCATAGCTGGGACCCTGACAGGTGCTACCATCCCAGGTCAGGGTGGACCTAGGAACAACTGCAATTAAGAGGTGGTTCCACGCACCTCAAAACTACCAGATCAGAGGCCTTGCTGTTGGATATAGTTTATCGTCTTACCCAGGATGGTTGGCTGTCAGTCAATATGTAAATATTATGTAAAACAAAGTTATCAAATAGAGGCATGATTTTTATGCATTGCTAAATGAGCAATTCTTACTTAATGAAGACAACTAATTTTCATATTCTAAGGCCCAAGTGTCACTCAAGGTAGAGAGTTACTGATGATGATTGTTGTAAGGAAGTGGGAAATAAGAGAGTATTATGCAGACAAGTATTATTTGACTCTGGACTTAAAGTAGCTAAGATTGTAGGTGTTAGGAAAGTATTCTCTTAGGAGTTTGTTCCACAAAGAAATTTCAAGTGAAGAATCTGTCAGAGTAGAACTTTCTTTTCATCAAAGAAACACAAAAGGAATGGGGATGGTTTATCCACCTTGAACACAGCATGGCAGGTCCAAGCTATGACGGTCTAAGGAATGTAACTCATCCAAACATCTGCCAAAGTAATAGCAATATAGTAGAGAAAGGTTGGCATTGTTTCTTCTGAGGGATAAAGCAGAGAATAATTCTGTGTTGAAATGTGTCACGGAAAAAAAAAAAATTTTGTCTCTCTCCTACTGTCGTAGCGACGGGCACAGTCTCCACTTCAGAGACAAACTGCCCTCCTTCTCATTCCAGCCCTTTACATAGAGCTTAGTAACTTGCCTATGCAAAACACCAACAAGCCAGCTACCAATCACAGTTTCCGCACCTGCCCACCTCCACTCGCTTTGGGGTTGTCAAGTTGACCAACCAACTCATTACAAATTCATCACCCACAAGGTCACATAAGCATTTTTGAACACTGTTGAAGCTCTGCAGTAAGGATAAGGCAGCACCAGCCCAGATATGGCAGCAGGAACTATTTATTTTCATTCTGGTCTTCAGTGACTTTTATAAACGAGCAATTGTTTGGTAAAGTGCTTTTATAGTTAAATTGCTTAGTTATTTAAATAAATCCATGAAAATGGTAACCACCTTAGTATTTAGATCACAGCTTGAGAGTAAAGCAAACTAAGTAATGTTGACATTTTTTAATAAAATATTTTCAATATTATAACATAAGGTATATGAATCAAAGTAAAAGATTAACAAAGTGGTTAAACCTATCAAACTATGACAATTTTGCTAACACCATTTTATAGCAGATACAGATCTTTCAAACAAAGAAAAGACTATGTAGCAAAGTAAATCAAGGGAAAAGAATTTAGCACATACAATGCCATCGAGCTTTTTTGTTTCTAAATTTTTACTCATTTGCAGGTTTCATGAAAATGAGAAGAAAGTCAAAATGCCCGAGATTCACTTCCACAAACTTAACTATTTACTTACCATCATCATTCTCCACACACAAATAAGAGTCAATTAAAAAGTAATACCTGTTCTTCTTTAATCTGACTCCTCGTACTATCCTTTACCTTTACAAGAGCCAGATCAGGCCAAAAATGGAGTACTGTTGTCATATTTGGGCAAGAGCTGCCCAGTCCTCACTTGATAGAGTTTAAAAGCATCTCCAAGTCCTTGTGGGTCACAAATTATTTTCCACCCTCCAACCACTCTCTCTCTCTCTCACTGTGGTAAGCTTCTCACTGTTCTATCACTACTTTCATGGAAAGTGATCGGATGAATTACATTCCTTAGTTTGGCCCATTCTAACTTTCACTACAGTGTATCACGTATGGCACATAACTGACTGAAGGACGAATTAAGGAAATAACTCCAAATTGATTTGAAGATTTTTTTAAAAAGAGTAAACTTTGTAAGAGCCATATAGACCAGTATAGAATATGTTTAGAGGAAAAATTGGCAGTTTTGGAGCTGCTCATTGATGAAAGATGATTAAATAAGAGATCAGATGTTGTGAATATATCATGATCACGAGACCCGTAACTCAGAATTGTAGGGGCACCACATGTACTGTAGCCGCAGAAGAAGTGGTGTGTCTTGAGCAAAATAACTTGATAGAGCCCTACCCTATCCAGATTTTTTCTTTCTCCTAGACCAGTTGCTACCCAAGGCTATAGAACCCAGCCTGTCCTGCTATTTACCTATAGCTGAGGGGGTGGGGGAGAATAGATGGAGTCATACCTTTCCCAAGGGTATTAGCACATAAGTGAATGTAATGTATTCGAGTTCAATTCATCTACCAATGGATGAAGGTTTTTACATTCATCCCCAAACCTTTTTGGTTAATGTTGAGTTACCTGGACTTGGTTAGTTTATCCACAGAGGATCCTTTTCTTTGTTTCTATTCTTTTTCACCCCAAAGTGTGAGTAACTATTATTATTTAATTTCATACACATTGATTTAAAAAAGAAAAGAAAAAGAAGAAAAGAAAAAAAGAAAAGAAAAAGAAAAAGAAGAAAAAGAAGAAAAAAGAAAGAAAAGAAAGAAAGAAGAAAAGAAAAGAGAAAAGAAAAGAGAAAAGAAAAGAGAAAAGAAAAGAGAAAAGAAAAGAGAAAAGAAAAGAGAAAAGAGAAAAGAAAAGAGAAAAGAAAAGAGAAAAGAAAAGAGAAAAGAAAAGAGAAAAGAAAAGAGAAAAGAAAAAAGAAAAAAGAAAAGAAAAGAGAAAAGAAAAGAGAAAAGAAAAGAGAAAAGAAAAGAGAAAAGAAAAGAGAAAAGAAAAGAGAAAAGAAAAGAGAAAAGAAAAGAGAAAAGAAAAGAGAAAAGAAAAGAGAAAAGAGAAAAGAAAAGAGAAAAGAAAAGAGAAAAGAAAAGAGAAAAGAGAAAAGAAAAGAGAAGAGAAAAGAGAAAAGAAAAGAGAAGAGAAAAGAGAAAAGAAAAGAGAAGAGAAGAGAAAAGAAAAGAGAAGAAAAAAAAGGTGATTTAGGATTAACCAGCGAATCTCAAAATGTGCTTCAACCTCTTGAAACACTCTAAGCTTTATGTGCCGTGTCTCCTCGGGACATAGGCAATTATGGCTTTCCACAATTTCCTATCCTTCATAACTTTTAATAAATTTTGTCTTTTTGTTATTTCTAAACCTTGTTCTGACATCCATTCCCTTAAGCTAAGCATGTTATATGTTGTTTTCCTGTATCCCTCTTGCCTTTAATCTGTCCTGTGTGTATCAGATTTTACAAGCCTTACCTCATTATGTGACCTAGAAACTGTATCTTCCTGATGTTAAGTATAGATTTCCTTTTTGTTTCCCTTTTCTTTAAAACTTTGTCGTTACTCACATGTTCATACCATAGTATCCTCAGCATCCTTCTAAGCTTAGTCAATACCAAATCTTAAAATGTATGTCTGGTCATTATAATGAGGAAAGAATAGGGTTATACTGTTAATATAGGACAAAGTCTTTTCCAATGAACAATTCCCACAAGAACTACCATTGTTCCACAGAACCCAGCAGATATTCCAATTACCAAAAGAAAATATACAGAAAATATAGCTCCCAGAACTTATGGGGAACAGTACAAAAAAGAAAGTATTTCAATATATTTGTCAATTTTTCAAATTTCTATAATACAATGATGGACTAGAATAACCAAAGCAAAATCTTATTTAATAGAAAAAATAAATTAGCTTGATGCATCATTTGTTTATAAAGATATTTTCTATTATTTTGCTCAATCTCTTTTTTCATTTTTTTGCTTTGCACTTAAAATAAAATGGCCAAAACATTCTAGAGGAGAAAAAAAAATAAAAAGTTCAACTGTCAAAAAATCTCTTTGAATGAACTCATTTCTATGTTGCAGTGGTTTGTAACAGTCAATTATGATGTCTAACATTTAGGATGCAGGATCAGGAAATGGTGAGGAGGACCTAAAACTTTAAAATAATCATTTATTTCAACCGACATTTTAGTTTTAAAAAGAGGTCTTCTCACACAGTTTAGATTTTTTTTTCTAATCATTTCACCCCAAGCAAGGTGATAATGCAACTAAGACACAAAGAGCTACTGAGAATGAGAAGACTTTAGAAGAAACCCAATCCTAAATAGAAAACAAGGGATAAACATCTACTCCTGGTGGGGGGAAAAGAAAAATTCAGTTTTATTCAGAGGCAAGAATTTTGCAGAGTGTATCTAAAAAGCAAGTACATAGGTTTAAAAAAAAACATTTAAATATTTATAAAAAAGACATGTACTCTGTCCTGAAAAATAAAGGTGTTCTTTTTATACAGCTTTTTAAAAAAAAAAAAAAAGAAAAAAAAAGACTGTCTTTTATTGATTGTTGATGCTAACAACATGATGACTAGGGAAATAAATTTAATTCTAGTTGATAAACTATTCATTTTCATCCTTTGACATCAATTTTTAAAAATACTTTCTGTGTCTTGCTAGCTTCTAAGAGGTCAGTGTTTCATTGTCTATTTAACTGCAATAATGAGCATCACAATGAAAACTTAGTTCAAAAGCTTTTTTTTCTACAATATATAATTTATTAAAAGCACATTATGAGTCTAAATTAGATTTTTTATTTGCTAAGTGTGACCAATCACTTTTATGTAAGTCACTCTACAAGTACTGCTGGTACCAAGTATAATTCTATACTATCTGCCACATGGTCAGATCATCAGCAACTAAAATGACTCCCCTAAAGGACAGATAAGCCTTCCTGTAGGGGTCAATGGCCATTAACCACAAAAGGGTAGACTTCATAGCTACATATTCAACCAGTGTAGTGATGACACAACATCACTGGGTGGAGGGCTTCATAGACTGAAGTCAACAGCCAGAGTGGAGAGTATCCCCACTTATTATGATGGAATAGCTACGTGGAGAGGATTGGTTAGATGCCTTGCTATGCAGTAACCCTATGACAACACCCAGCCATGGAACTGATGGTGATCTGTCATAAGGTGGACATAGGGTAGAATCCAGTCAACTTGTAAGACTAATCATCATAAAGGTAGGAACTCTTTCAAGTATTTAAAGATGCAAGGCTTTTCATTAGATAAAAGTAAATGTATTGAAAAAAGAGAAGAAAAGGGAAAGAAAAAGAAGAAAAAGGAAAGAAAAAAGAAAAGAGAGAGAGAGGAAGGGAGAGAGAGAAGAAGAGAGAGAGAAAGGAAGGGAGAGAGAGAGGAAGGGAGAGAGAGAGAGGAAGGAATGGAGAGAGAGAGTGAGGAAGGAAGGGAGAGAGAGAGTGAGGAAGGAAGGAAGGGAGAGAGAGAGTGAGGAAGGAAGGAAGGAAGAGAGAGTGAGGAAGGAAGAGAGAGAGTGAGGAAGGAAGAGAGAGAGTGAGGAAGGAAGAGAGAGAGTGAGGAAGGAAGAGAGAGAGTGAGGAAGGAAGAGAGAGAGTGAGGAAGGAAGGAAGGAAGGAAGGGAGAGAGAGGAAGGAAGGAAGGGAGAGAGAGAGAGAGGAAGGAAGGGAGAGAGAGTGAGGAAGGAAGGAAGGGAGAGAGAGAGTGAGGAAGGAAGGAAGGGAGAGAGAGAGTGAGGAAGGAAGGAAGGGAGAGAGAGAGTGAGGAAGGAAGGAAGGGAGAGAGAGAGTGAGGAAGGAAGGAAGGGAGAGAGAGAGTGAGGAAGGAAGGAAGGGAGAGAGAGAGTGAGGAAGGAAGGAAGGGAGAGAGAGAGTGAGGAAGGAAGGAAGGGAGAGAGAGAGTGAGGAAGGAAGGAAGGGAGAGAGAGAGTGAGGAAGGAAGGAAGGGAGAGAGAGAGTGAGGAAGGAAGGAAGGGAGAGAGAGAGTGAGGAAGGAAGGAAGGGAGAGAGAGAGTGAGGAAGGAAGGAAGGGAGAGAGAGAGTGAGGAAGGAAGGAAGGGAGAGAGAGAGTGAGGAAGGAAGGAAGGGAGAGAGAGAGTGAGGAAGGAAGGAAGGGAGAGAGAGAGTGAGGAAGGAAGGAAGGGAGAGAGAGAGTGAGGAAGGAAGGGAGAGAGAGAGTGAGGAAGGAAGGGAGAGAGAGAGTGAGGAAGGAAGGGAGAGAGAGAGTGAGGAAGGAAGGGAGAGAGAGAGTGAGGAAGGAAGGGAGAGAGAGAGTGAGGAAGGAAGGGAGAGAGAGAGTGAGGAAGGAAGGGAGAGAGAGAGTGAGGAAGGAAGGGAGAGAGAGAGTGAGGAAGGAAGGGAGAGAGAGAGTGAGGAAGGAAGGGAGAGAGGAGTGAGGAAGGAAGGGAGAGAGAGTGAGGAAGGAAGGGAGAGAGAGTGAGGAAGGAAGGGAGAGAGAGTGAGGAAGGAAGGGAGAGAGAGAGTGAGGAAGGAAGGGAGAGAGAGAGTGAGGAAGGAAGGGAGAGAGAGAGTGAGGAAGGAAGGGAGAGAGAGAGTGAGGAAGGAAGGGAGAGAGAGAGTGAGGAAGGAAGGGAGAGAGAGAGTGAGGAAGGAAGGGAGAGAGAGTGAGGAAGGAAGGGAGAGAGAGAGTGAGGAAGGAAGGGAGAGAGAGAGTGAGGAAGGAAGGGAGAGAGAGAGTGAGGAAGGAAGGGAGAGAGAGAGTGAGGAAGGAAGGAAGGGAGAGAGAGAGTGAGGAAGGAAGGGAGAGAGAGAGTGAGGAAGGAAGGGAGAGAGAGAGAGAAGAGGCGATAACATTTAATGCTGCTTCAGTAAAATGGCAAATTTATCGATTTTGAACACTTTCATTTTTAACTCTGTAACTCATTTAGTTCTTTAAATAACAACCAGCATTCATATTTTTGATTGTTATAGTAATATTTTGTTTAAGTTGTTAAGCTCAAATATTTAACAAAGCAATAGGACAATTTCCATGGGTATTTTATCATCATGGTACTTGTTAATATCTTATTGAAACATTAACCTCAGAATTAAAATTCACCAGAAAATTCAATCCCATTACTGGCACTAGTATATATAATTACACTTTGGTGTATCATATAGCATGATAGTTGGGGGGGGGGGTATCTTGAGGTGATTTATTATTCAAATATATTTCACCAAAATAACAATTGTCACAAGACAAGAATCACTACCCATCACCCATTCTCCTATGACACATGAAACAGTGTCACCCTCAAATAATAGTACACATAAAGTAGATAAGAATGTTTTAGTGGTTAAAAAGTAGGATTACTATCTGACAGGACAAAGGGCCAGAAAAGAGTCAGTTGTTATTTGTTTATTAAAGTCACTTAATATTCGTAAAACCCTGAATATTAAGTAAAGAATGCTTGCTGGAAAATTCATGAGAACAGAACGTGTTATTAACAGTCATATCCAAAAATACACACATACATATATAGATAAAGATTAGGGTTGAAGTGATTAATCAACTGATAATCAGAAATTGGTCATATCAGTATTTGCTAATTAATCGGTCACTGGCATTTTTTTCCTTTTAAGTTTGGTCATCATTGTTTATTTGATCACAGAAATTTGGGCACTACTTAAACAGACTGGTCCACTTGGAAAAAAAAATAGGGAAAAAATCCTTTAAGGAATAATGTTTACAGATTAACATTCTGTAGTCCTTTCTCAGGCCACAATACTTGTCAGAGTTGAAAAATACTGATTTTTTTTTTTTTATCAATTGAAAAATAACAGTGAAACAGTATCAATTTGATCCCTGACTTAGAGTTATATGCACTTATTTTATTTTTATTTACAAATATTGGGCCTTGAAAATGTGTTTGATGCAACTGATATCTACCTATATTTTTTAATTCTTTTAGTTCTGTAAATTTTTATTCTTTAATTAAAAATATGACATTTTATTTTTAAGAATGTATACATCTGTTCTTTAATAACTAAAAATCTTTGGTAAAAACAAATGGAAAAAATCTTTGGCCAAACATTTGATTGTTTAAAATATTTTCTTAAAACACAAAAATGTGTGCGTGTTATTTAAAAGGGATCTTTTTGTAAAAAACAAAAAAAAAGTGTCTGTTTTTGTATACAGATATTAAATCACATGTACATTTTGAAGACATGTTTTGTAAATAAAACCTAAGTGCAGATAATCCTGTAAAAGTCAGGAATTGATTTGACACTGTATTGATATTATAAAGAACAGGACCTCCTCACTTCTAAATCAATTTAAAAAATAAAAATAAAATGAAAAATAATACGGCAGCAACCTTTCTTTTAAAACATCTTTCATTAAATACAGCATATAAGGAAGGAAGATTAATTTTTTTTTCATTTAGTTTTTCCAGCATTCTTGCATTTTTCTGTTTTGCAGAAGTAAGGGAGTACATTAATTTCCCATAATTTTCATAGTTCCAAGTGCTTTCAGCCACGTCTTTAACCATTTTCAAGGTTTTTAGTCAATACTCATATTTGAGCAGACACTCCATTTATTTATTAAACAGTGTATTTTTTTTATTTTTATCTACTGGCCTGAATGCTCAAGAAATCATATTAAAGAAAACTTGAACTACCAGAGAGGAGAACATTTTTTAATAACCTTTCTCAAATATTCAGGCTGGTATATATATATATATATATATATTATATATATATATATATATATATGAATGAATGAAGAAATATAGTCTTAAAGTGTGCTATGTTTACAGGATAAAGTGCTCAATATCAGAGATAGAGCATGTGTAAATATAAAAGTGAACATAGAAGTTCAACACTTAGAGGCGACAGTCTGTTTCATGCTAGATGCAATCGATAATCAGTTATCTTAGATATAAAATAAATTCAAATCATACTCTGATTGAGGTTTTAATGAGTCTTTATTAAGAATGATTAGTAATTATCAGTTAGTTAATCAGTGCAAACGTAATACTAATTCACACCAACACACCACATACTTTACATGAAGATATACATGCATAACATATTTGGGGGTAGATGAACAACTACTATATCAACAGGGAAGGGCACCTGGAAAGGGTGTAATAATTAGCAAGTTTATATCGCTAGAAGAATTATGACTGAGTACTGAGTTCAATCCTCACTGCATGCCCCATATTTTCGCCGTTGTGCCACATCTAAGATAAGTTTGGAAACTCACTATTCCCACAGGGAATAATATTAAAAAATAATTACATACATACACATAATTATATATACACACACACAATCATACATATGCACACACATATATATATATACACACACACACAATCATACATATGCACACACATATATATATATACACACACACACAATCATACATATGCACACATATATATATATATATACACACACACACAATCATACATATGCACACACATATATATATATATACACACACACACAATCATACATATGCACACATATATATATATATATACACACACACACACAATCATACATATGCACACACATATATATATATATACACACACACACACACAATCATACATATGCACACACATATATATATATATATATACACACACACACACAATCATACATATGCACACACATATATATATACAC